>JARNME010000404.1:74451642-75051642 GCA_030179655.1 Scaptomyza flava | reverse complement strand
CTAGTGTACTGCTCTAATAAACAGGATTCTTAAATAAAACTGAGCGCAGACCAAACAATGAAATGCCATAGAAATTCCATTTTGGCAAAAGACAAAAGCGGATAAAAGGTATTCGAGCAATGCGGAAAAGATGAAATACTTCTATTGGCAATACTCATAAAAGGCAGTAGAAAAGAAGAAGAAAAGAAAAAAAACCCACATACAAACATTCATATGGATGAAGCTTATATTTATTACTTACTTATATGACAATCCCTTAGGAAATACGCCAATCATAAATTGTTCAATACATTTGGCCAACGCATGCAATAATTGTTGGATACAATAAATCTAAAGTGGCAAGGTAATAAAATTTACTCTCAATTGAATTTTACAGCTATGAAGCAAAAGTATATAAATGTCCTGCACTGCACTGACCACCTACCACTTGATTAGATTTATGCGTCCTTACATTGAGTAAAAGTTCTTTGTCTGTCTTTTCGTCTTTTTGTTGACCAACAGACACAGACACACACTTAGAACTGACAACAAAACACATTGCACTTGACTGCTCTTCAGTGTTCACAAATTGAAACGTTCAACTGGCTTTAATATGCAGCCAAACCCAACATCGAACCGAACCGAAACGCAAAAACCCAAAACTCAACATTTTCACTTAGGAGCACACACACCACAAAAGAGGCCACGCGATGGCTCTAAAGCTAAGCTAGGACATGGTCCTAAACAAATAAAGTGGCCACACCGCACTAAGCTAAAGTAATGTTAATGCTCTACAGATTGTTTAACTTGAGGTACTTACGTTTTTGAGAGAAAATGCAAATAAAATAATGCATATTAATTGATTTTTTAATTGTATGTATTTGTAATATTATTTTAATGAAAGTTGAAAAATTTGTTGTTCTTCAGCTTAATTATTAAACCTTGCAGCACAAAAAAAGTAAAAAACATGCAGTTGTTTTAAAGGTTGACCCCCAGCACAAAGAAAAAGTAACAAAAAATGTTTGTGGATTGAGTTTAATAACAAAATCAAATTGTCTTTGATCGAAGAGTTTTGAAAAATAATAATTTTTGACGAAATCCCAGTTACAGTCAAGCAAAACGCTGGTTTCAAATACCTATTTTTAAAAGTATGCAAAAAATTTAAGCATACTTCTAGGCGCAAGCATAAATGCTGGTCTGAGCTTAAAAAGGAAGTGTCCTGCCTTATAGGGATATCCTACTGTAGCTATTATTAAATAAATTTTGGATTTTGTTATAAAATAAATAAGTTTATGAAGAATATTTATAGCATCCATTTATTTAAAAAAATTTCAATATTTCTGTATAATGGAAAGGGTATTGCATAGTTGATATGGTCTTCGAGCTTCTGGCAAGTTTTTAAAGTAATCGCCCCCAGTCACACAATCCGCACCCGGAAATGGGAAATTGCCTTTTAATTGCATGAAGTTTCGGAATACGTAGCTCAAACACAAACACCCACCCACACATTATATGTACGTGTTTGTGTGTGTGTGTGTGCTGGTAAAATATTTACAGTTTAAATAAGGCACACAACATACGCCCACAAACACACACACACAAACACTATGTATGTATATATATACGGATGGGCATCGCGTACTTGGCACTTCCATGTCCTTGATTGCTGGATGCTCCTACACTTGGGTAAGTGCGTATGCCCACAGTACCTATTTCCCGAGTGACCTTCAAATTGTAGTTTATATATATGCTTATATATACACATATATACATACATATATGTATTTGTACGTTCCGATGCGGTCGTCATTTGTCTGCGCGTCTATATGAGTGTATCCTGTGCCGAGTGGGTTTTTGTGTATTTGACAGCCATCTGCCAGTTCAACTCTCTATCTGCCTGACCCTTCTGTTGATCCCCTCCTGATTGTCTGCCCTGCCAGCCTCTCTGTCTCTCTCTCTTTCTGTCTATTTGACTGTCTAACTGTCTCTGTGTTTGACTGTTTGCATTTGACATTTTCAATTTGCTTGACACAGCTCTATGGACACCGTACACTTGACATTATTATGCTTGCTCCGTTATGCTCCCCAGTGAAAATGGTCACGTATCTCAATGACATATGTATGTATGCACGATTTAGGCCTATGTATATCCGGTTGTATCTTCAACAGATATAGTGATTTGGCTGCACTTCACGTTCCATTTGAAGTTTTGTTTTGGATTTACATATAAATCGCTGACAAACTGACTAATAACTTAATACAAATTCTCTTTCTTCTTTACGTAGCTTCCAATTAAGCTAATTAAACACAGACAACGGTAAACACGCAAACGAAATTTTCGAGACTGCGGTTGATTTGGATATGATAAACTTTCGCTGACACAGTTAATTAAGTTGACCAGGGATGGGCGTATTTCAAATTTAGAATAACATGAAATGAAACGAGCACGGAAAGCAAACAATGAAATCTTTTAAGTCAACTACAAAAACCTTTCTTTACATATAAAGATATTTAATTTATTAGAATATCAAACTGAAACCGATATTAACCAATTGAAATTTTGAGCATGAAATTGATGTATGTATTTGGGATTTTCTTTATCTTATTTTATTTATATTTGTCGACATTTGCATCAAAATCTTCATCTATGCATAAACTATAAGATAAGAGGCATCCTTGAAGAGCCTTATTCATTTCGCTGTTTGGCTTTGAATTTTGGCCAAATCCGCAACATTTTATGAGCCAACTTTTGAGCCGCTTTGCCGATTGATAGTTTAAGCTCTTAATGGTTTTATTTTTGTACAGTATCAACATCCTTGTATAAATATATATTTTATTTATATTTATGTACATATAAAAGATGGCTGGTCGAAGTTTTTATGGCCGTTGCCAAAGTATGCCGCATTAATTTATTTAATTTTTATCCTCTGCGCTGCGCTGCTGGTAGAAAATGGAGCCGGAAATTGCTAAAGCTGAGCTGCTACACCTGACAATTATAGCTATAAATGTAACCATATACTTACAAATGTGTCAGGATATAAATGCACATACATATATATTTATATATATATAAAAATAATTTTTAAAATAATTTATTGCTGCAGTGTGGTTTTTAGAGAGCCAAAAATTGGTCTGAAAATTGATGCGGCCAAGGTCTTAATTAATGTAATTGTACTCGTTCCGCCCATCGGATGCGGAAAACATCTTCCTATCTCAACTTTTCCAATAATAATCATATTTAAATAAAAACTGGCGAGCTATGGTTCAACCCAACAAATAAGTAGTTTTGAGAATGTTGATGTGAATCAAAAATACTTTTCTTTGACCCAAAATGTGAACAAAACCGTTAAGAGCATGAAATTTAATTATCATTTCATAACAGTCATACATATAAAGTAAAACAAGAATTTTCAAGAACATGAAATGAACATCTTCTGAATTTTGTAGCTTAACTTCAGCTTATTTTGCTGCTTGTTATACTCATCCGTTGCCAAACCTGTTGCCAGGATGTTTGGAGTTGGAGTTCGGGCTGCAAATGTCAACTTGACTTTAATCTTAAATTCGGCAGGATTGCTCTTCAGATTTCAAGTGATTAATGCAACATAAAATTACTTAGCATATGTTACCATATCTCAACTCGTTGATGACATATTCTTTTGAACCACATCTACAGTACGTGCTATACGTATGTATGTATGTGTTTATGTTTGTACATATTTATGTGTACTATACATAAGTCGATTATTTTGTTGTGCTTCTTTTTGAGCCTTGGCGGCTGCTTTCATAAATTTTTATTGGATTTTATTTGTCGCTGCAGCAACGCAACAACGCCATAAGTCATTGCACCATTACAAATTCCTTTTGCCATGCCCCATCGATTGCTATTATGTGTGTGTGTGTGTGTGTGTGTGTGTGTGTGTGAGTGTGTGTGCGAGGCTCTGAGGCAAACTCAAGTTGATGGGGTTAAGAGGCGGGGCTGGAGGCATTACTTGTGTGTCGCGTGCTTTTTTATGGGTGTTGTTTACCATACAAATACACATATATATATATTTTTTTTTCATTGCAAGTCAAGTAGATTTATGGAAAATTTTCAAATGCCTTTGCACGATAATAGCCGAGTTTTATTATTATTATTATTTTTTTTTCTTCTTTTTTTTTGAGGCGTGGCAGTGGAGAGGAGTCAAGTTTTGTCGTGTTTGCACAATCGCACTTTTGTTGGCTCCGTTTCGCACCGGCAATGAAAACGGCACCGCAAGATGGCAATCCTCACATGTATGTGTATATATAAGTATATTGATTGCGTTTTGTGTATCCTGTGCACTTGTTGCAGTTAGAGCAATGTCTCAGACCTACAATTAAGGTAACAGTTTTCGTATTTACCATGCAAATAGCAAACAATTTCCGTTCGCTGTCCTGTCAGCCAACTAATTGAGATGGCAACGTGCTAGCAGAAATGCCAGAGTTTCTTCTTCTTAGCCCCGTTTCAAAATAAAAACGACGAGACAAAAAAAAAAAAATTGAATGCCCAAAAAAGAAAGGATATAAAGGAAAACATTTGCCAGCCGCAAAGTAGCAAAAAAGCCACCAAAAATGTAAATACGTAATGCGCCAAGAAAAGGAAAAGAGAATCCTCCAAGAAACGCCACTGTGCCCCAAGTTTAGTTAGCAGACAGCTCGACGTTGTCGTTGCCGTTGTCGTGCCATGCCTTGCCTAGAAAGTAGCTGCTATGCTGTGCAGGAGGCACACTGACGTTGAAGTAGAGCGTCAATGAATTAAATATTACCTAACCCAGCCCAAACCCAAGCAAGACAAGTCAGCGCCAAGCAAACCCCAATCTCTCCAAGACCCGAAACAACCCATTCTTAAATATACACGCTGTGAGCTTTCCGCTTGATTGCTGGCAGCAAACTCAGTCGCTCCTTCTCCTGCTCCACGTTACCTCTCATCTTCTGCTTTTGTCCTTGCCGAATGGTAGTTCGATTTACATTTCAACTGCAGACCGGCAAAGGCGTTATATGGCGTAACGTAAGCCCCTGAATAGATAAAAAGTATTGCTAACAGTAAAGAGGTTTCGGCACATACCTGTACAGTTAGTTACATACATACATGCCATGCACACATCCACAATTCGTGTTCTATGTTCGGTTAACACTTATGTACATATACATATGTAATTCACATCAAACATGAATTCTAGTTAAAGTACACACTCCTTCAGTCCACTTATTCTGCTTGAATTCGCTCTGAGCTGTGTTTAAACAAGTTTTTGGCTTAGAATGCAATATAATCATAATAAACGCATTTAGTTAGTTTTGCAATGCTCGCAAATGTTGTATCAACATTTTCAAATCTCTAACATGCAATGTGAAAACATATTTATTATTTTAGAAATTATTGCTTCAACATTTATAAAAGCCATAGTATAGTATGCTATTCAGTTTTGTTTAATTCCAAACTCGAATTAGCTCGTTTGATATAATGACACAAATGTTATTACTTTTAAGAATTTTCAAATAAATTCCGAATATATAAAACAAATTCTCATTTTGGGAAACAAATGCAAATGATATGGGACAATACCTGTTTATTTGTTAAATGAAATGAAAAACAACAACAGCTGCTATATGCGTAATGATGTCGTAATCCACTCCGGCAACCATCTTTAGTGGTTGCTAACCTGACTGTGTGTCTGCCTGCATTTGTGTGGCATTCAATTCCAATGAAATGACTGTGCTGCATATTAAAAGAGCAGCATAAATAAATAAGCGTATTCAATTCTGATGAAACGCAAATGGTCTCGAATTATTTAACGGAACATAGAACGTGACCTTGCTGCAGTTATTTTAGATAACAACGATAAAATGTACAACAAACCGAAGTGTGTCTGTGAAAGCAATAAACATACGATGGCTTCAACAAGCTAACAAAACATGTTGTCTGTAATTATCAACTAAAATGAATGAGCTGAAAAGGCGGCGTTGTTTGAAAGAACTCTTCGAGGTAAGGCCACTAAGTTTGTTAGGTGTATTCTTAAATAGAATCGAAATGACTAAGAGTTTCGAATTTTCGAACATATGTTAGAAATCCAAATAAGGGAGAAGTTGGGCTTAAAGAAATGTAGTTAGAGCATAGATCATGCGTTTAGTTAGTTAGTCAAAACTATATAAATATTGTCCTCCTTTACTCATTTGCCCTTAGCATTTTTGACTTACAGCTTCTGATATTATTTTATGGGTTATCTTTAAGTATTATGTTATAGACATGACCACTATCTTTGTTATCTTGTTTTGTTTTGTGGACTTGGTACGGTAGTGGTCAATGCTGAGTGTAGAGCTTGTGGCAAACACACAAAAAGTCCTTGGCGATAAGCGCTTGCTGCAATGCTGCTTCAACAATTTAGATTTTGCTGAGCATGGAGCAAAATGAGTTAGATGCGCCAGATGTTGTGCATTGAATAATTCACTTAATTGGCTCCCAAAGAGTACAACAAATAACCGAAATGCCAAAAAGGTTAAAATAAACAGAGCAACCGCACAACCACACAACAGACACACATAAAATGCAAAACATAAGCAAGCAACTGTCAAAAAGAAGAGCAACATGAACTTATTTAAGAAATCCGAAATAAAAACTCTTTACCATAACTAAAGGAATGGATTGGAGGAAGGTCAAGTGGAGGTGAGTCTGGTAGCAGAGCTCTTCGTTTGACTGTACATTGTTATGATGGGTTGGCATTGAAATGCGCCGATTGCATGCAAATAAATTCACATTGCTATATGGTAAAATACCGTTATGCATATGCATGCTGCGTATATGTATATTGTTGATTGGCCAATGCAATACAGTAGACGCTCGGAAATTAGAACCAGTTGGTTCCTGGGGCAATTCTAATTTCTGAATTATTCTAATTCCTGGACGTTTTTTTTTTGCATACAAAAGTGTATAAAATTGGAGTACATTTAGTGTAAAAAGCTGTGATAAAACAATTTTTTATTCAATTCTATTAATTATAACAAGAAAACAAAAGTTATAAGATATTATATTATATATGTATGTACATATACATTAAATCAAAAATAGATGGAACATAAATGTTCACTGCAATTCCACAAATTTATGAATGAATGGCGTGAGAGAATCTCGCCACAAATTAAAAAAAAAACGGATACCGTGTCGCATTTTAAATTTGGTAAACCATCCAGCACTTGGACTAAATGACTTTGTTATGATTTTTTCTTTGACTGATGATAGGTGTTAGACATAGCATTTTTTACTTGTTTTACTTTTAAACAAACACTGCCAAAATACGTGCACTAGTATCAAATTTCACACAGAAATGAGCCCAAAATGAATACGATTGCGACCAAACAAGAACATAGAACGAATAACATACATAAAATAGGGACTACCCTTTTAATTTTATTTTGCTAAAGCAAAGTAAAACGAAATTGGAGAGTTCCTGTGCTAAAAAAAAGGAAAAAAAAATTTACGCTCTGAAATTAGAATTTTCAATTCTAATTTTAGAGCGTGTAATGTATTGCAAAAACTGATTCTAATTTCTGGACAATTCTAATTTCCGAAGTTTCTAATTTGTGAGCGTCTACTGTATGTGGCGTTATGAATTGATCACTCGGTCAGTTGTAGCAAATATAATGACGCTCAAGTCACAATAACATACATATAGCCATGCAAATTGGCAGCTCATGAATAGACCATCATATAATCCATTCCATATATGCAAAAACACAGTTATAAACTGTACACTTTGTACACTTTAATGTGCGTACAATTTAATTTGACTGAAGCCGCTGCAGGCTTTCCTTTAATTAAATTTCGATATGAGCATGCAGCCCTCTCTCTGTGTTAAGTTAAAGCTTTGATTTGCCCTTTTTGGTAGGCTTCAGCTTCTTGCACAATTATTTTGAAGAATTTCCCTTGCGTCCCCAGCTGCAGCAACAATGCCAAAAAGTAAACTTAACTTAACGCCTTGTGTTGTTGTTGACCCACTCAGTCACTTGGCACGTCTCTCTCTCTCTCTCTCTCTCTCTTTTTCTGTCTGTGCGCCATTTTCACTTTTCTTGTTAAACACGCATTCGCGTGTTTTATGCTTTTGGTTCAAAATTTTTTGTTTATTTTTGTTTTTGGCCCGCCATGCCTTAGAAACTTTATACTTTGGCATTCGTATGGTAGTCTGGGATTCAATTTGAGCAAAAAACTGCGCGAGTTCACTTTAACCTTGCCACATGCTACACAAGCATTGTTTTGTGTACACTTTGAGTGCGTACTTTTTTCTGTTTTAAGTTCATTAAACGGGATTTTCAGCACATTATTATTTAAACCACCTCCTGCTGCTAACTCTTTAAGGATTCAAGTACTTTTAGCGAGATTGACTTCCCGATTGACAAGCTGCAGCTCTGGGATTGAAAATGAAAACTCGGGGAGCAAGAAAGATAGCATAATCTTCCTAGGAATCGAATCAAACACTTCATAAACGCTCTTTTATTATTATTTTGTGATTAATTGCAAGTAACAATAATTTATTAGCTTATTTATGGCTATACCCAATTTTTGGCATTCACCACGAATTATTAATCATCTTTTATTAAGCGAGGACGTGTATTTTAAATCCGATAAGAACACACACATACATTTATCGATAAATTGTGATTTGTGCTGCAATTCGACCAAAAAAATTTTACGAAGTTCGATAAGATTATAATTAGTTTTATCGAAACATTTTTGTTAGACAGGTATGCTTTGCGTTGAAAATCACACTTTGCCTCTAATAGCAGTAGATTAAACTATAAAGCTCACTTGTTAATCGTGTTTTACAGTGACCAAACGAGTGGAATAAGTCCATGTTTTTTGGTAAACTCTGTTTTTAGCGAAAAAATTCGTCATAACATTTGATTGAGTTTATTGAAAAGAAGAGCGTTAAGTGTGCGCGTGTTTAAATTAAGCTACAGGCGAGTATTTTTTGTGGAAAAATAATCTGTAGAAAACATATTTTGCGCAGAAAAGTTGCCTCTTATTTTACCATTTTCACAAACATAAAGCGCAATTAATATTTTCGCATTCGATTCTGTCATTTTTTCTGCTTACATAAGCTAGAAAGAGACAACTCATTAGACCAGTATGTTGTATTCTCTTAAAATTTGAGCTATATGGCAGCGCTGCTATCAATTCAGTACTGATCAGATCACATTTCGTGACGAGTTTTAGTCTAGTTATTTTTGTTGGCAGAACGTAGATTCAGCACATAATAATTAAAATTTTTCAATTGCAGAGTTTCATTATTTGATATAATAGAAACATGAAAGTGAAGAGCACCAAGCTGAAAAAGGGTTGTGCCGGGAAGCAGTCGGAGAGCCTTAGGACGAAAACGGTGAGCTGGGTGCCTCAAAGCAATAAAGATTTGGGCGCCTTAATTAATGGTAAGACTCAAAGAAATTAGAGTAAGCATAGCACTAATTTTTGTAAGCCTCATCACAAATATGTAGGACGTTATTTTGTGATGAATAAATCAGATAAAAATGATTGCTGGATCAGCTTCGACATGAAAAAAGGAAAAGAATGCTTAATCAGGGAGTTTTCAGCTCAATATTTTGACGAGAGCGACTATGAAGAAGGGCTTGAGCCGATTGCATGTCAACTTGGCGATACTCTTAAGGGTGAGCACCGTCTTTTGAGACCAACTAAAATAAAAATTTATCTTATTTACGTAAGTTTAGATCGTTACTATGTATTGAAGATGATATGCCGGACAACTTTGTCAACTATATGGCTAACATTTGATATTCAAAAACGCCGGGAACGTGTTGTCAAAGTATCTTCAACATATAAAATCATGATGCATGAGATTGATGTGATGAAAACAATAAGAAAGCACAGTAATATGCACAGTTTAATGACAAATTGCGACCATTTTGTGGAAATATTAAGCTCGGGCAAGAGAAATTCTTGCCTTGTAATGGAAGAAATGGCCGAAGATCTTTTTATGTTCCGTGATAAATTTAAAACAAGTTCGCACATGTTGCCACTCAATTTAGTCAAGCAGATTACTCGGCAAATTCTCATTGGATTGGATAATCTGCATAAATGCGGTATTATTCACGCTGACATGAAGCTTGAGAATGTGCTTGTTACGCAATGCTCGCTAGAGAACAAAAGACGCTGCCCCGACCGAAATAAGAAGTGTGACAAAATCCATATTAAACTGATCGATTTTGGTAATTCGCTATATACGAATCAAACTCAAATTGCCGAGGGCCATACGCTAAGATATAGCTGTCCGGAGGTTATTATTGGCTTAGCGTTGGAAACTAGCGCTGACATTTGCAGCACAGCTCTTTTGGTATTTGAGCTGCTCGCAGGTAGATCTTTAATAATTAGGGAAGAAGATGAACCGAAATTAGCGCATTTGCGTGGATTTACAGAGTTTATTGGTAACATACCGAAAGAGGTATTGAAACGCGCCAAATATGCAGATGATTATTATGACGAAAATGGCAATCTGCGTGATTCTTGGTATCCTTTCAGTCTCCAGGAACTCTGTTACGATTGGAATTGGCCTCAGTCATTTGTGGAACCTTTAGTTTCGTTTCTGATACCAATGCTGAATTGGGATCCGCTAAAACGCGCAACCGCTGCCGAGTGTCTGCAGCATTCGTGGCTGTCATAAATAAATTAAATTTAAATGCAACACACATGCGACAGGTAAATTGTTAATTAAACGTAAAATAAAATCCAGCATGTAGCTTATGTATTCCTAATAACAGAATGACGGAGCTAACAGCTGCAGAGCTATTTGTATCGTCTGAAAAGGATGCAAGAAACAAGGAATCTACAAGGAATTGGATAAGCATGGTATTTTCCACAGTTTCGACATTCGAATCATTCCTTTTAACAAATTTACAAGATTCATGAAAAGTACAAAAACAAACATTATAAACTAAAATTCACACGAAACTCAACCGCCAAGATGTAAATGATTAAATTGCTTAACACTGACTTCTGTCTCATCATTAAATAAACATATTTATCTCTGCCTAATCGTATATTCATTGCAAGTGTGTGGTTAAATTAGGTAATGAGCGCATAAGATTAGTTGGTCCCTCATAATGTATTCACTTGTATGCTGGAATCAAAATATTAGCTTTGTTTTATTTATTTATTATTTATTAAATACAGTTTAAAAAAAAACTAACAAACACGCTTTTAAAGAATATCAAACTAAAAAGTTAATAATTTTCACATTTCCGAGAGTTTAAAACAAACATACAAGTGAAGTTAATAAAAAGCTATTAAAAAAGGTTTTATGTTTGTCGTTTAAACTTTGTTTCAAGACAGTAAAAGTATTTAAACGAGCTATGTTAAGTGAAAACCATAAACTGTGTTTGTTTTGTCAAAAATAATTCCCTCACAAAGACTATGTCTTTTCATTGCTTCCTTGTCTTTTGTCAATTTTTAAAGGTTTTAAGTCTTATTTCAATAACTTATTTAAGATCATGTTTGTATATTTGACTACATTCAACTTTTATATGTCTTTAGTTTTGTTCTAGGACCTACATTTTAACTGGAAAATTCTCTTGAGACGGGAGTAAACAAAAAAAAAAAAATAAATAAATAAAATAAAATTTCCTTATATAGAAAATTCGTAACATAGAATGAGTATTTGATTGAACCAAATTGCATGGTTCTGGAAATGAATTCGTATTATACTTAACTTCGTTTTACGGATGTTCGTTACATTCGACTCTAATTTCGACGGTATATAAAGATTTTGGAACTGCATAAATTCAAATATGTTTACCGGCTTACCTTTAGTTTGGCTTCAAAAAGTTTTCATTGATAATATTTATAAAATTACTCTTCATTTTGTTACATGCATACATGCATAGGGGTTCATACGCTCACGTATACAAATCCGAAGCTTAAATGCAAACAAACAAACAGTTCACACACATAGACAGTAAAAATCACACACACACACTCAGGTGTGTATTTGTCCAACTGGACAAAGTTTGCCGCATAGCATTAGCATGCAAATTCCTAAATTGAAATTGTCATTCACATTTACCTCCTCTTGACTTGACTTGCCGACTGTTCGACTGCTCAATGCTGTTTTTGTGGTTGGTATTGTGTTGCCTGATGTGTGAGACCAAAATCAATACATAACTAGGGCCGAACACGTCATTTGTCTTGGCTTTAATGTTGGCTTACCTTCTTTTTATTTTTATCTGGCAGTGGACTTTGACCTGTAATTAGAGAGTCGTTAAACAAATCGATGAACTGCTTCCAGGAAATTGCTAACAAAAATGTATATACAAATATCCTAGTTACCAATTGCCTTAATTTCATGCCACAATAATTGATTGGTTGACTACCTGTCTGGCTGATAGACTGACATATTGAAGTACACAATTAGGGGCTTAAAACACATCTTGTCCAGATTGCGCTTAAGTTTAAGGTCTTAACGGTTTTCATAACTCATCAGAAAGTGCTTTACAAAGGACACGTGGCATATTATTTCTCTCCACGATTTGTCGGTTGGCCCTGGCAACCCCTAATTGGTTGCTTAATTAAACATTGCCAAATCGCGTGCATACTTCAGCGCACAAGGGCCGTCCAGTCGCTTTGAAGTGGCCAACACTGCAGTTTTGGCCAATTATCGCCCATGCAGTTCATTAACTTAGTGAGCCAAACTCAACGCCCACTTCAACCCGTTCTTAGCTTGGTCTTAATGGCCCCTTCCCTACCCACACACTATGCAAGTGCCAATACGTGTCATAGTTTCAGTTACGCCCCTGCAACTGCCCACTTTATTATTACTTTGTGCCAGCCTTACATGCAAGCAATTAAAAGACAATTTATGTGGCCAAAAGTTGTGCCTCAGAAGTTGCAACATCACTTGAACGTTTACCGACACTGCAAATATTAAATTTGTTTCTCTCAAAATTGCAGCAGCATCAAGTCAAAGTCAACCATAAATCACAAAGTGTTCTTGCTGGATTGTTGCTCCAATAAAAAGTACTCCTGTTAGACACTGCAGCAATTTTAACTTTTATGCTTTGTGCAAAAGTTACGAGCACATTGAAATCTGAACTCTTCAATTATTGACCATCGGAGTTAAGTCCTTAAAGGTCCTCATAGTAGTATCATACGATGCGCCCTGCATCAACAATCAGCCCAGGCATGAATTTCCATTATTGGAAGTGTTTTCAACGAAACGTTGCCTTCATCAGCAACAAGTACGCAATGCGTAAAACCATTTTACCGAAAAAGACTGCAATGCAGCTTATTGCTGGAATGAAAATGTGTGGCATAATAAGCATACAGATAAGAACCAGATGTATGGTACTTTAACTTTACAATCATCTCTACTATTTTGTCCTGATACAAATAACAAAGTCTATAAATTCAATTCAATTATATTGCCAACAAATTTGGTGACTTTAGCTCATAGAAAACTGTTTCAAGACTTAAAAATGACAGCAAATATGAAACCCTTTGAAGCTATTGTCAGTATCTTTATTTATTCTTATACACTTATACACCTAATACACACATGATGATACATCATGTGTATTCAAAATTGCTTCAACTTTTGCTAGGGTTAACCTTAATTGCACTTGGCAACGAACTGGATCATGGTGGTAATCGAACAAAGCGTCTGTCTACGCCAAGTTTTAGTCAGGAAATATACGACACGAAGACCAAGTATGTGGTGTCGATAAGATCACGTACGCCTCACAAATACTTTGGTGACAATCATTTTTGTGGTGGCTCTATCATAGCGCAACAATACGTATTAACTGCCGCAACTTGTGTAATGGAGTAGGTAGTATAAACATCTGACAATAATTGATATGTATGCCTCATTTTGAAACCATAAACACAGCCAACGCAAGATTATCTTTCGAAGTCGAGTATTTTTGGTCGTTGCTGGAACACCAAATCGACTGAAAAATGTCGATAATCAGACCATAAATGTGCCGGTTGCTAAGATCTATGTGCCCACCAACTATACCATACATAATACCAATAACATTGCTATTTTAAAATTAATTTTTCCTTTTCCCAAAAACAATCTGCACGTGGGAATCATCAATCTGCCCAACAAGCCACCCACAGCTGGTATATATTATCAGGTGTTGGGCTGGGGCCGTCTCTATTCCGTAAGTTTTTCTTTTTAAAGTGTTTTGTTGGCATTCTTGCAAGTTAATTTGAAGAGAGCTTACACAGGGCGGTTGTCTTTCTTCTAGAATGTTATACATTGAAGTTAAAATGCTTGAACGGCATGAGTGCGAATCGTTGATTGAAAACTTTTTGGAGGAAATGTTATGTGCCGGCAATTTGAACAATTCCCTTGATGAAAATCCTTGTCTTGGTGATACTGGCGATCCTATGGTACTGGATACAACAATTTACGGCGTCGCTTCGTACCCACTTGGGTGCGGCTACGATATGCTACCATCGGTCTACACGAATGTGTTTTATCACATTGACTGGATCAAAAATATCATTGCTGGTAGTCAAAAAATTTACCTTATGCCACAATTGATCTTATTATTTCTTGATAAGGCATTTCAGACTGTGAGAATTTTGAGAAACATTTAACATTAGTTATATAGCTTAAGCTAGGGGAATAATTAAAAATGTTAAAATTGTGTATAATGTCGTCAATGTTAGTTTCAGGGCGAATTCTTCCTGTTCAACATTCTATCGCATCGCATTAATTTAATAATAATTCAAACATTCCGTTTGTATGTATGCTTAATCGATACCATTTTTATACGCTGAAATGCAAGTTTGAGGCGAGCATTGTGAGCGAGTTGACCCATTAATTAATTATCAACACCAACAGTACAGGCGCCTAGTGATGACAAAAAGTTGAGTTTCATTTGGATGCAGTTGCACACATTCGATATACTCACAAAAGTGCTGCCCACTTTGCTCATCGCTCGACAATCGTCTTCAACCATCACGTTTGCAGTTTTTTAATAAATCTAAGGCGGGTCCGGGAAAGAAAGAATTTCAATTGATATTTGGATATTTGTAGTACTTGATATTTATGTTTTGTATGCGGTATTTCGCAACATTTTTCAAATTGCTAATGAAGTCTGGCAACGCTATGTTAACTTAAAGCAATACCCACACTATAAATATTAATATATTTATTATAATATTTAAATTATCAGTCAAATGCAACTATCATGATCTACTACACATGCGTTTCAATATGTTTTTGCAAATTACATAAAGTAGGTAAATACAATATTACCTTGTAACTTACACCATGCTATAAATGTCAGCACGCCCACAATCCCTTGAGAGCAAGGTAGGACTATACTATAAAAAAAGGGACGCATAATATTGTCGTACACAATTTGCTTTCCCACTGCTGTTTACATATATTTTCTGTTATTTTTTTTATATTATTATTTGTTTGCTGTTGGTGTCGAAGCGCACAAACTTAATTTACTTGATGAATGGACTATGTGTATAGTTGTGACTGTAGGTAGAGTAGGGCAGCGCGTGAATTCATTTACTTGGACACTTTGACTTCATTAATATTTATAGCGATGGCTGTTGAGACGGACGTTACCTAAACAATTCTCTTACAAGCTGCGTTGTAATAATTTAATCGTTCAGTATTTAACAACTTTTGTAACGGCAGGATTAGAGGTTAAGACCGGGTGGCCCGAGTTGCTCAACTTTAACGCTTGAGTTGAGTTTGCAAATTGTTTGGTCAGCGTTCAGTGCTGCAGGTGACACAAACTTTTAGCTTGGGTTGGATGCTGGAAGAGTTAGGGGCGGCTGATTAAACGTAAAGCAAAGCCAAAGAAACCGCAATTGCTTTACATTTTCAATTTCCATCTAATCTAAATTACATGATACGCGCATAATTTGAACGTTAATGAGCAAAGACTGACTGACAGACAGGCGACATGCGACAAGTGCGGGATGGCGTTTTAGTTACAACGTTGCGTATGCGCAACAAATTGCGTGTGAATTTTAATTAAAAAGTTTTTCTCACTTACCCAAGCAAGATAATCGTCGAACCCAACCAACACTAAACCACGACAACACGGATGTTGTTTCCTGCTGTTGCTGTTCTATTTCTTTTGTTGTTTATCCCTGCAGTTGCTTCGATTGCATCGATTTTTCTCGCTTGGTAATGTTGCCTTAAGGTGCTTAAGAAGCTTGTGCATTGCTGTCGAGTTGTTTCTCATTTGTATTTAATTTTATGCCTTTGTGTTTGTATATTTAGTTAACAAAACATTTGATTGTCTCCATAGGCAGCAAAGTCAATTGATTATATAAGCTTTAAGCCTTGTGTGTGTATTTTGTTGTGGCTATAATGCCACACGCCACCACCAGTTGCCAGGTTAACTTATGCTACCGAGCACACCTGCTGCTACTGCTGCTCCTTCTGCTCATTGGTGGTTTCATTTGCTTATTACCTGACTGATAATCGATGTTTAATACAAACGGTCTTTCTACCTGGACAATTTCTGTAGATTAATTTCAAAATTCATTTGGACAGGCCTCATAATTCAAATGTCCAGTTGCCTACATATATACATACATATATATGTGTGTGTGTGTGCGTGCGTGTAATATTAGCCATGTTTTGTTTAGGGCCAATGGCCCAAATGCAAACCACTTGCTTGATTCTGTTTGGCTGCGCTCTCTCTTACAAAGGCAGAATAAACAGAATATTTTGTTGTAGTTTTTTGGCTGGTTGCTCTCTCTTTGCGCAGTCGCTCTAGCGTTACTCCGAAAATAGCACGAATGGCGACAGTCAACGGCGTTGCGTATACGCAGCGTTGTCTCAGTCTCTAGCTGGACGTGATGTTGGCCGCAAGGGCGCCACGGCATAAACGAAAGACCAAAGAGGACAAGCCAAAAAGCCTAAAGGCAGCTCATTGCCGCTGAAACAACAAGTACCTATACAGCTCAACTGAGTGTGTGTGCGTGTGTGCGTTTGCGTGTGTGTGAGTGTGTGCGTGTGTGCGTGTATGAGTGTTAGCGAGTGCAATGTTTTAAGATGGCTATCAAAGTGCAGCATAGCTAAAAGTATGCTTTAGAATAATTATTATCGCGCGCTCGCAACCATTGACGTTGACGTTAAGTTTCGTAACATGAAGTTTTTAACGCGGCTACCGTGACCCCACCATACATGCAAACATACACACAGAAATGCATATATTCGTACTTACCTTTTTCGAGCTGAATAATTAATACAATCAAGCCATTCGAATCCGTTTTTAGTGTCGTGTGCGCGCTCGGTTTCAAAGTGGGAATAATGAGTTACAAGTTATACGTTTTCTAACCTTAACCAAAAATCCAAAATAACTGCAAACAGCGACATGCTTAATGCATATACATTTATTTTGTATGGAAAATTTAAGCTTTATGAATTGTGACAGGCGCAACGAATTTTTGGAAACTCAGCCACAAAACTCAACTCAACACAACTGAACTCAACTCAACTCAACTCAACTTTAAATCTAGCTCTTAACTTAACTGCAGACCAAATTGAAACAGGAAATATACCTTTAAAGGCAAAACAACACTACAACTACTATATTTATATATGTATATAAATATATATTTTTCGATGCAGCTTAGTAGTACCTTACTAAAAGTACACACATACCTCTAGCTATGTTCGGAGAGCAAACATATACTATGTTTATAAATCTAGCGCTAACTGGCAACAAATTCCAATCATAAATTAACGTTATAAAAACTGCGGTGCTTGACTTTACGCCGAAAAATTCACACGAAACACACATGAGCAGAAGAAAAGAATGGAAATAAAAATAAATTGAAAAGAACAAAGATTTAAATAATAATATGTGAAATGTGTCTGCAGACCAAAGCACAAAGCAAACAACAAATAACTAATAATAATTTTCAAATTCATAAGAAAACATCTATGGATATTTACGAGTGTATCCATGTGCATAAAAACATCAGAGCTACCAAATTAGCAGACAGCTTGGCCAAATATATTTCGATTAAAGTATTAATGAAATTAAACTGGGCATTAAAACATTCAAAATAGCATGCCAAGTGTTTGAGTGGGAATTATTATTGTTTGCCAATAACAGATGTCAACAGCCAACAACGAAAAAATAACAAAAGCAACAAAAAGTAGAAGCTGCTGCCACCAACAGGTTGCCTGCAACAGCTAGGCAACAACTAAAAACAAGAGACATCAACCTGCCAGGTGAGTTATGACCAAGTAATTTTAAATAAAGTGCTTCTAATGGCAAAATAAATAATAAATGCATGTGTAATGTGAGCTGTACAAACCTACAAACACTGACCATTGCCTTTAACGTATAATGTTGAAATTGGTTTATATTTTGAGTTTTCGTTTGAAAGTTTATTCTATTATACAGCAAATCATTTAATAGTACTTCCACTTTCTCATAGTTGCGAGCCAAACATTTTTAATCTTTAAATAAAATGAAACAAAACTGGATTTAGCTGGTTTCGCACTTTTAAACATTTAAAACAAGTATTTATGTGGCTATAATATGTTGTTGTGTATATTAAAAAACAACTTGAGTTTATTGCAGACATATGTTTTAGTATTTTTAACCTAATATATAGAACTTCAATCAATCATGAACCAAAATATTCGAAAATCATATTTTTGTACATACATATTTGCAAAAGTTGTGGATTTTTATTATTATAAGTGTTTCATTTTGTGTTAAAGGAACATTGAAACTATGTTTTTATACTACTATACTACGATTTCGTTCAGTGCATATTTTGTATTTAACTAAGAAGAGTATTCCTTTTTATATCCTTAACCCAGAAAATGGGTAAAAAAGAGTATAATGGTTTTGTGAAAAAGTATGTAACAGGCAGAATGAAGCATCTCCGACCCCATAAAGTATATATATTCTTGATCAGCATCAATAGCCGAGACGATATAGCCATGTCCGTCTGTCCGTCTGTCTGTCCGTCTGTCCGTCTGTATGAACGCGTGGATCTCAGAGACTACAAGAGCTAGAGACTTCAGATTTTGGATATAAGCTCTCCTATACCATGAGCAGAAAAAGTTTGATTCAAATTATCGATAACTATTCTGGTTTCCGATATACACATGCTATCGATAACAAAAAATATTGAAAATGGAAAATGTAAAAATGAACTTTTCTGAAAATTTCGTCCAAATCGGTCAAGAAACACCGGAGATATCGAGTTTAATCGATTGAAGCTAGATCAGTATACCAAAGTCAATTATAAATTGAATTTATTTATTGCAATTGGGTTCAGGGTATCTTCTAGTCGGGCTCTCCCGACTAGAGCCTTCTTACTTGTTTGTCTATGTTTAAGTGGCTTAAAGGTTAAGCCAAGTCGACATTAGTACATCATGAGAAATATTCTTTATAGTCAATGATACATTTCTTAAATAGTTTATAGCTAATGTTAATTGAAAAAGTGCTCATTTAAGAATCTTTCCATCGGTATTTGTTGTTCAAGCTATATTCGATAAAATACTTCTATGCTCGAGCTAATGGCTATCGTTAGGATGACAATTACACTTTGATCTCTTAGCTGTTCACATATGTGCAAAAAAAAGTATTTAGTATGCTGAAAAATGGATAACTGGCCATGTCACAAAATGCCATAAACAATTTTACAACATTTTGCCTGTCATGAGATTAAATGTGCATAAAGTGCCGCTGAAGGGATCGAATAGGAGCGACACTGTTGAAGGCGAAACAAAAGCAATAACTATAAAACATACAACATACAATGCGCTTGAATTGTGAAAAGAAGGAATCCACCACAACCAGGAGCTAGCGAAAAAAAGGGACACACACAGAGAGACTTTATGGCAACAACAATAACCACTAACAACAGCAACAACAATTGTTGTGCGGGTGCGATGGCAGCTGCAAAACACGAGCACACATACAGTTTTAGTTGTGCTTTTTATGGACTATATTTTTTTGTTGTGTGTATTTTTTTTCCCGCTAAGTGCCGCTGGCGTTGGAATCTGTAGTGGATGGGCGGGATCTAAAGGAACGCGGAAGAGCAGAGGCGAAAGTCGCAGCCGACAACATCCAATTACAAAAGTGAATATTTGAGACTTGTGTTTTTTTTTTTGTATTATTTATTTTTATTTGGTTGCCATGTTGACCTTAACATTTACTTCGGCTCTTGGCCTCAAGTGTATTTCAACTAGCTGACCTAAATACGAAACCTTTAAAGCTGAATGCATTTCATTTGGGCAGCTCAAAAAAACAAAAAAAAAAAAAAAAAACAAAATCAAGGGAAAACGTTGCAGTCGTGCGCAACCGACAGAGATATACTCGATACCTGTTAAAAAACGGGGGAGATAGGTGTGGCGTGGCATCCAAAGTTTTGATGCAGTTCTTTGGGAGACGTCATCACTTAACTTGGCACCAAATTGGTTATCTTTAGCTTAAAAACTGTTGAAGACATGGGCGTTTCTAATTTCAAAACGCTCGGGCTGGGGCGGAATGGGTACTCGTGGTTCCAAAATTGTTGACGCAGTTTTTTGGGGGATGCGATTAGCTATGTTCTTACCAAGTTTGGCAACTCTACCGGTAAGGTTGTGGGAAATATAAGGATTTAAAGAGATTGAGTTATCGAATTTGTCAATTTGCCAGCCCCCTAGTAATCGTAGAGCCCCGACCTTGACACTTTATCTGTCCCGGCCATAGATAAAGCTATTTGCAATGTTTCAAATCTCTAGCTTGAAGGATGTAAAAAAAAAACTACGTTCATACAGACGGATAGACACCATAACGGACATTGCACAAACCCAATATTCTCTTTACCTTCGGTATCAAGTATAAATGTACATAAAGACTGCAAAAACATATATTTAATTCAGACATTACTTTCATGCTGCTGATAATGACCCGTTAGTGGTTGTAAGGTAGATGCAAGGAAAGGAGAGCGATTTGGGGTATGTTGTATGTTGTATGTTGGTAGTGGACGCGTTAGTTGGCGCCACTCACGCGATTTGCCGCACTTGAGCACGTTTTGCATAAATTGCTTGGGCCCAACGTCGTCGTCATTTCTGATGGCATGCTAATAACGACAACCGCGCCCACCTTTTTGCCTTGCGGGTTGAGGTAAAGGACGAGTCAAGCAAAACAATGGCCGTAATACCCCAAGCAAATAGGCTTGTTAAGCATTTAAGCACAGCTGTCATTTTCACATCAAGCAAAGCGCACACAAAAAATAACAGCATCAATCTCCGTGATCTGATATGTTGTAAAGCATCTAACAGATGTCTATCCATGTCCAGTGGTGGTAAGGGCTCAGCAACCTTACGCATTTCCATCTGGCTTTAAGTAAGCCAACAAGTGTGCGTAATTAGATTTATGTTGCGCATACGCCTTGTTGCCGTAGAACCAAGTAAGTCCTAGCTTTGTGCCTGGGCAATCTATACTATGTAATCTACCAAAGACTGGAAGCACGTACGTTATGGCCAATCACTGGCGGCTCAATAAAGGAAAACTAATTTTTGAGTGCCAAAAACGTTTTGAGTGCAGGCAGCAGGCAAAAATGCCCAATGTCTTTGCCTGTGCGCACAAAAAGCAAAATGTTTTTGTTCCTGCCCTGTTCATTAACTGTCAGGTAAGGCAGCAAAGTCAGAAAAAATCATTTGGTCCACAAACAATAAAACATTTTCACAGTCACTGTGACAACAAAGCCCAGATAAATGAGATATTCCCTGTGGTTACATAAAACAAAACAAATAATTTCACAGTTCACATAGCACGACTTGAGAATTTCCTGTACTAAAAAGACTGGCATCAGTTCTGGGCTTATAATATATAGATATTTGATGAACAGAAAATAAAATAATAATAAAATTTTCATGCTTTTTATACTTTTACATGCATATAAACATTGTGAGTGTTATTTCATTATTATATGAATATTTTTATGGCTATATTTTGATTTTAAAGCATTTTTTTGTGTACAATTTTTTTATGTGATCCGCCATATATCTTCCCTGTTATAATTCATTTTTGTCGTCATAATTTCGTCAGAAATGCTTTAATTTTTTTTCTGTAAATAATTTGCCGATATTAAAAATATATTGTGCAAAAAACGAACAAAATTTAAAATATTTATAAGTCTACTTCAGTTTTTTTTAATTAAAAATATTTATTGTAAAAAACGAAAAAAAGGGTCTTGACTAAATATTTAACCTGAACCGCATTCGCCCCTATTTTTTAAGCAAGCAAAATAAACCTTTTTCCAATTTAAAATTTTATTAAAGCCACAGAAGTTAAGTGTTTTGCATATGTGTGTGGTCATTTAAGTTGTTCTTGTTGTTCCCTGTTGCAAGGGTGTTCACAAAAAAATAATAGAAGCGTCCACCACAAGTGTTGCATTATTTAGGTTTTGCTCTTGCATTGCGGCCAGCGTGGCAGTGTTTTGTTCTTGCTGTTACCAGAGGCGTTACAAAAATTTCATAAAATAAATTGCAAAGTTAATAAACAAGTAGCCGAGCCTGCTTTTGTGGCTGCTTATGCTTTAGGCACCTCTCTCTCCCAACAAAAGTTGGCAATGCCAATTAGCTTTAAACACGCCATTAACTGCATAAATGGCAACATGTGTGTAATGCTCCAGCTAAAGCTTCCATTCCAGCCTCCAGGCTCCCATCTACTAGCTGCTCGTTTTCTAAGTGTGTTCATTATCATCTGTCCGTGAGTTGCACACCAAGGTGCACGTAATAGACAGCCATCTGATATTTAGATATACACAGAGATACTATATATTATACTATATGTATGTATGTATATGTTTGTGTCGTCGAAAAGCCACCCAATGCGACCCGACAGGCTGACATCGCACAACGCATTCTTAAGTGCTTCATCTTGTCTGAATAACATTAGAGGCAGGTAACATGCCACGCTTCACCCGTCAAACCCACGCGCCCTAACCTTCTCTAACAAAAAAATGAACTGGCACATTTATGGCAGCCATTTTTGGGGGAATCATGGCATTAAAACAAACCCCCCTCGTTTCCCGACAGCACAACTAGACTTCCCATACATACCTAATGAACTTGGTATTGCCTTGCAAGCAGACAAAATGAATGCTTGGCCCCTTAAATACACAAACTTCCCACATCTTCCATTTACCGAACAGAGTTGTCAGCTTTCAGTTGTTTTATTTATGAACGCATCGAGAGACGAACTGCATATTTATGCATACTGCTTAGGCCTTCGTATTTATTCACTTTTGCTGGCATTTTTATTGCTGTTGTCATCTTTACTTTCTTCTATATAGTACATATCGTATATCTTGTTTAAGTATTCCACTCACACCTCGACCTTGGCAACTCAACGCTCAAACTTCAAACTCGTTGGCGAAGAAACTTGTAAATTTGTTTTATACCAACCGAGAGTACCAAGCAGCATTTGGAGAAACGCTTGAAGCATCTTTACTTAAGGTAGCTTTGTTGCACGTGCAACATTCACTCATAATTTGATTTTTAGTCGACTATCGTTAAAAGTTGAAATGTTGTTTCAATGACGAGTGCCCAATTTATCAATATTATTGCGCAAAATTTTTATCTTTATAAGCTTATCTGTCAGTTATTATTTCTTGTGCATGAATTGATAAATTGACGTGTGTATTATTTTATTTCATTGAGAGTTTATTAGACTTGATTGAACGCATTTATTGCTTCATCAAAAATTGATGTGTAACAAATTATGCTGACATTTTAAGGTTAGTAGAAATTGCTTTGCTTTGGTTGTTATGATAATAAGAAAAACGATAAAATATTTCAGGAAAGTAATATTAAATAGAAAATGTGTTTAAAATAGCACAAGAAAATTATATACATTAATATGTCTCAAGCCTATACAGAATATTTACAAATTTTCAAGAGAATTCATATAAAAACGGCAAAATTTTGGCGTTAATAAACTGTTTGAATTTAAATTGAATGCGAAACAGACGTAAATGGATTTATTATCAATACACTGATGACTTGTTTACTATTGAAGATGCTATACAAAAATATCATAAACAAATTGAGTTTATAATTATTTTCAGTTGCTGGCTGCTTCAGTTTATATGAACCGCATTAAAATGCCAAACAATTTTCGGTATCAATTCAATTGTTGACGATGTCTGTCCAATCGCAGCAAGTTTAACATTTCGCTGCCTGTGATTATGGGCTTCAAAATTTAACAGCATAAAAACGACGGTTGTGTTTTGCGAGGGTTCTTCCAACTGACTTGTTTGTTTGCGTTGCTACGGGTCGTTAGCCTCTGGCGAATAAAATTCAGCAGGGAGACGCAGCACAACAATTTGCAGCGAATAATTCAAAATGTCAGCCGCAGCAATGAGGAAAATGCCAGGGACCTAAGAAAAATGTCAAGGCATTTAAGTAACTTAACTTAGCAGCAGCCCTGCCCCTGGCTCCATTGCTTATCCTTACCTCTTAGTTGTAGTTATGTAATGCTTGGAATATGACGCAATAATATTGATGAACTGCGTGCAAGAATGGTTGTTGTTTATAATTCACAGCAAATTGTTTATCTCCGCAGACTGCGTGTAAACAATAGCTCAATATATATATTTTTAATGCTTTTGTAGCAATGAAAATCGATTAATGTTCGAAAGGCCAACAACACATTTGTTTCGATTAATGGTTATGGAAAGCGTTGGCCAACACATCAAGGGCAAAAAGCGTAAGCTTGTAGAACAAAAGGCTGGAGTAACAACTGAACTTAACTGAACAGAACAGAGCTGAACCGAACTGAACCAAACCATCATCGATTGTTAAATAAACATTTCATCGTTTGTTTAGGTGCATAAAAGTTTCTTCTCTTTTCTGTTTAATTTTCGCTTTCATTTTGTTGGTTGTTTGTGTTATTGTTGTTGGTTGATCTTGTGGCTTTTGGCCTGTTCTATTTATGTGTGTTGTGCGCAGTAGTCAAACATCAACTTGATGTATGCTTTGGTTATTTGATTAGGCAATAAATTTCACTTCTCACGCTCTAACACGTTGTTGGCCTCAAGTTTCACGCTTTTATTGATTTTTGGCGGCTCAAAAGTGCAAATTTGTATAACCTAATGAACTGTGTGTGGCCCGAAATATGAAGTAACCGCTTAAATGGCTAAAGTGCATGGGAAAATTGTTCAAAACGTCAGTTGGCAACTTAAAAGGGTGTCAAACGATGATGCCACCCTTATCAAACCAACAGCGGGAAACCACTTTTTCTGCTGGAAACTGAAGCTGCAAAGAAAACGAACAAACTGCTTAAATATAGGCAAAAGAGCTCGTGTTTGTGTGGCAGTGGCAGACACAAAAACAGCTACAGTAGATGTGGTAGTGCACTAAAGAGCTTAATATTGAACTTTTATTTAAACATAAATAAGCTTCTACATGTGAGTGAGTGCGATTAGTCGAACTAAACTTCAAAAAATTACAGCTTATAAGCTTATGATTAATCTGATAAGCGAAAGATTCGAAAGTCTTATGTGCTAAAAATAAATATGCGTATAAATATAGAAAATGTTCTTGTTTAAAACAATTTAAAACTTTTAAAGTTTTTGTTTTCTTATGCAAAGCATTTAATCACAATACTTGCGTAAGAGAAAAGTTTGAAGCATTACACGCTAGAAAAGGTTTAAGCTTTTATGCCATGCTTATTATATATTGCTTTAAGATATAACATAGTATTGATAATTATCAAATAAAGTTGTTCCTTATAAGTTGAACTCGTACAAAATTGACTATATTTATCAGATTAAATCAAAAACTGTCAAGCAAAGTTTTTGCATTATTGTTTAATGCATTGTGAATTTAAATGTGGGAAGTAATTGATTATTTTCAAGTCTTATCATATCCTACACTTATATAACAGCTTAAGGCATTTATTAGGAAATCTTTGTAACTCAAGGTCAATTTTGTCTCTCGAAAAATCAGTGTTCTTGCCACTATTGCAACAGCAGCAACTTTTGGTAATCACCTAGACTTGTGGGCGTGGCTTGGCGTTCGTTCGTTGTGTTGACGCATGTTGACGTTGCTTTTGAATGACGTCGTTGTTGTTGTTGTTGCTGCTCAGTAATTTGCAATGCAAAAAAAGAAACAACATAAAGCGGCTGACTAGGCAACGACCTTCGAGCTAAACTTACATATTCACCAGCAACTTTTCGTAAATTCTCCGTCTTAAGTTCTGGTTTGTTTTGAGGGGTTTTTAGCGGACAGTGCATTCCCTTCACAATATTGTCTTATCTAACCCCGCTGACATTTGTACAAGCTTATCAGTAAAAATCCCCTCAACAATAGGCGAGCTTAAGCGTATATAAAAACGCTGTCTCGCTGTAGCATCAATCAACAAACCGACGTGCTTTCAAACAAGATGCAACTAAATTCGGGTCTCAGATTTCTGCTGCTGTTGCCGCTGCTGTTGCTGCTTGGTGCGGCGCTTAGCGAGGCGAATCGCCATCGGGGCCCCATAACAAATACCCGACCATCACCATTTAATCCGCCGAGACCTGGCCCATATGTACAACTTGGCTAGACGCTGATGTCGTTAACTCATTTGTTTAATTCAATGCAATAAAAGTCAACCTGCTCTTGATCAAAGGTGTGCGAGTAATTTGATTGTTGATAATTTGGCAAGTTCTAACTTACCTGATTTTGGTTTTTCCAAGGCAACCAATTACCAAAGTTTGCATTTAACGCAGTTGCAAAAATTTGCAAGTCATAATTAAATGTTGTGGCACACTCAAAAACTTGACAGTCATCGCATTGGCACTGGTTCGCATATAAACCCCCTCAAGTGCTGCCAGGGGATGTTTATTTGGAACAAGTGCTTATGGTTTATCTAGCGCTTAAAGCAACAAATCACATACTGATGGGAATAAATACTAACGCCAAAAGAGCTTTATAAGCAGATTGTCATTGAAGCTGATCTTCAATGCAAACAAGTTGACAGCTTTGAGATATTACATATGGATATTATACGTTCTCAAACTGTGTAAAGTAGCCGGGATAGTCATCTCAGTCTGTTATGCGTGTCTGTAGCTTTCACAACGAGCTGTTGCAATTGCGATAGGTTCTAAAATTGAGGATCAAAAGCTGTATTCTAAGTTTAAACCTATTTGGCTACCCAACTGTAACGGCGGTTGGGCTATTAAAATTACTTATTATGCATTTTCTTTTAAATAGTTCTCCTAGTTACAAATTGGTTACAAATGAATTATTTTCTACTAAACACTATGGGATGCAATGGTGAAAGGCGGACGAAGCGTGCACTCCGATTCCTCTTATCGGTGCTTGTCTATAAAAACCAACTCCTTAAACACACTCCTCTTACAAACAAAACACTTGATGCACATATTGGTAACTCAGGAAGCAGTCTGTTGTCTTTGAAAAATTTATTATATTGTTGACATTTCACAAGCAAACAGTACCTCTATTATTGTCTTTGTTATAAAAGAATTTTAAAGTACATATAACAACACTGTATTGCACATAAATTCAAGCCTTCTGCATCACTTCTCATCGGTCTTTTTTGCCGACATTATTGCAATAGCAGAAGCCATAGATCAATTTAAAATCGAAAAGGGAAAATACTGCATATGCTCAGGCTCCCTATCCGCCATAGACGCAATAAGCAATACAAACAACAGCGAATATTACAGCTCACTCGTACGCAATTCCATAAAAAAAACATTCCCCAAATACAAACTGTTATGGGTACGCGGACACGTAGGAATAACGAGAAACTCACAGGCAGACACCGCTGCATGGAATCATAACGTGAACGGCATTCCAACATTTAATAAAAAAAAAAACACACCAATCATAAAAACAAACAAACCTAATAGAATCTTCCCCTTGGTACCAAAACATAAATCACAACAAATACAATAGCTAACACCACTTCAAAAACAATCAACTTTCCCTTATTTGCGAAGTTCAAATCAAAATAACGAGACTCAGGCTCGGAAACACAAAATTCACGCACAAATCTTATATTGATCACAGCCCCAGGACATTCCCGTACTGCAATCAAAACATCTCAACAGAACACATACTTTCCACCTGCAACTCCTTCACAACACACAGACAAGCAATATTTAAAAACACCAGCCCCTTGCAATGCCTCTCAAGCCCCACACAACCAAACATGTTTAAAATTCTATTATATCTTAAAAATTAAGTTTTTCATTGAAAAGTCTGCTGAAAATTCTTCATTTCCAGCTAAAATCTAGGATTCAAAATAGAACTAATTTAATTTTAGCTGTTCAGTACCGAAAATAATTTGAAAAATAATATAATCAAGCAATAAAGCTTAAGCTTTGTGAGTTATAAGGAGCTTAACTGAAGCTTAAGCTTTCCGAGGCATAAGAAGTTCGTTTTGAGTTTCAAAATACATCAAAAGAAAACATAATCAACTTGTGTTCAATTTTCGTTGTTAAATTTTTCCTAAGTAAAAGTTTACGCAAGAAAGTACGGCAAAGATTTAACTCTGCCATATGCCAAAAATTTCAAAAATTATGTGTTCAATTAAAAAGCGGACGACATAATCACAATTAATTTTGCAAAAAGTCCTGAGGCCGAACAAATTTGAACTGTATTGACCCAAATTGCGACATTGGGCCAATTGAGTGAGTGTGAAGGCATCATGCTGTGAATTTGGATGGCATTCTCATCCCTCCGTATCCCTGCTGACAAATATCTCATAAATAATAAATTGAAATTGGGCTAGCTTGTGGCCTTCAAGTGGAGAGATGCATTCATTCACCTGACGTTTGAATGTGCGCTGAGAACGCACACGCATCTAGCGATGCTGGTGAAGCTGACTTTAATGCTCGTGATGCCATTTATAATTTTAACGCTATTTAATTTTGGTGATGTTTTTGACGCGCCCGCGGGGCGTATGAGTAATCAGCTGGTGCTTGCTGCTGCTGCTGCTGGTGCTGCCGCTAATGTTGTGGCAGCAAAAACAGTTGCCAGTTTTTATTTGCGTATATTAGATATTGAGTACGCGCAAACATTTCAATGAGTTTCACACACAATTTGTGATCTGCTTTCTATTTTCAGACGTGGCCGAGCCAAGAAAAGCGCGCAGCCCAAAAACAAAAACATCAAGAAAACACTTGCGAAAATTAGCAGGCAGCTTTAGCTGCTGCGGCAGCGGTGGCGCTGGCGGTGGCGTCTTTTGCCGTGCCCATCTATAAATAGTATGCACTGTGTGCGCGTGACAGCTGTGACAAACAATGACGTCATTGTGGCTGGATAGCCGACGCTAAACGCTTTGTGTTCGACACTCAATGTTCAAAACGTCATCAAAGTCGAAAGGCAAAAAAAATGAAATAAATTATAGTGTACATCACGTATACGTCGCGTAGTATTTTGGCCAGGCCAATACACACACACTCACAAAAAACCAGCACGCAGCATTTTAATCAAAAAATGTTTGTGGCAACCAAAAGCGAACTGATAAGATTAGCTAGCCAGGCAACATAGTCTTTATAGTCGTCTATACCGAATAACAATATGCGCAGAGTAAACACACGAAGAGCCATGAGAATCGCACGAAAGCACAGCAAGAAAAAAGCAGAACGAAGAGCGGAACAAAAACAAAAATTGTCAAAATAGCAACTGAAATGCTTACAAGCTGCTGAGCCTCAGTCTAAATTCATCGTCGATCGGCGTCGTTGACTGCCTAGCTGCTGCTGCTGCTGCTACCGGGCGTCTATCTATTTTGCCTGTGTGTGTGTGTGTGTGTGTGTGTGTGTGTGTGTGTGTGTACCGTGCCGTGCCGTGTCGTCTGTCTATCGTGTCGGTGGATTATCGCTGTGTGGGTGATATATATGCACATATTCATATATATATATATACATTTATTAAATGCGATATATGCGCGGAAAAAAGTGAGAAAAAGTGTCTGGCTGTTAAGTTTTCGCAAAATTGACTTTAACGAGCATCAAGCAACGCGAAACATCAACAACCGAGTAACAAAAACAGAGAGAACATAACAAACAGAATAACATAAGCTTACGCAAATTGATTTTTTTGTGTGTGTGCAAACAATACATAATGCATACATAAATACGTACGTGCCATAAATCATAATAAATAATTTCGTGCGTGCTAAATCCGTTTCCAACTTAAAATGTCAGCAATAAATTCAATCACTGGATTTTATTTAATACAATTATAGCTGTTTTAAAATGGTGAGTACTACTACCAAAATAAAGCAAGAAGAAAAGAGAAAATGTCTTAGATTTATGTCGTTCTAATCACAATTGAACGATAAGATTGTTTGAAAGTAATATTCTTTATACAAATTGTTTGTCAAAACAAAAGAGCTTTTTAGCATCTATTTTAAAACTATTGATTGTTTTACGAACCACAATGACACTTTGCCAAAGTGTTAAAAAAAACCAATATATTTTTGCTTAAATATATCCCTAAAATCTATAAATTCAAATTTCCAACCTTTGTTTGATGTGCGACCTTAATGAGATATGATTAGTGCAAACTAGTTTTAAACAAGAAACTGTCTTTAATTCAAAATGAAAGATAATGATGAGGTATGTCAATATATATCATCTACAACTAAAAACTTGTGTCAATATTTAAATAGCACTTTAACAAGGCTAACACACAATTATTTTACGCACTTATGGCAAAATTTCAAAGAGGAGAAAATCAATCAGTTAGCTGCATTTTTGCATGAAAGCCTTGTCTAATTAGCTAAAAGCGTTTCACTTGCTATCTGACACAAAAAGTGGCATACTTCCGAGCAAAAAGGACTCACTTCACTCATTCATTCATACATTATACTATAAATGGATACACAAATTACGACGGTAACAGGCACTGTTAAAAAAGAGCAAGATAGAGAGAGAGATAGAGATAGAGATAGAAATAGAGAGAGTGAAAGGAAGTTGAAAAGAAGCCAATGTTGATACAAAATGGGTTCACGCAGCGTATACGCAATTTGTGTGTGAGCGTGTGTTTTTTGCATCTGCATGAATGTTTTCATAAATTGAGTTTGCTTTTTTCGACAGCTCGATTTGTGAGGGTTGACATCGCGTCAACCGTTCAACCCACCTCCCACTCCTTGTTACACCTTCGGATACATACATACATACGAATACTACCTGTCATTATTCATTGTGATGCGATGTTTGTGTGTCTGTTGCCGTCAATTTGTGCTCGCATGCGTCTTAAAGCCAACGCATTTCAATAAGCGAATAATGCGGCATAAGGCTGTTGTTGCACTGGGATAAAACAACAATTTAGGCAATGAAGATGTTGGGGTTGCTCTTTTTTGTGCACGATGCGATTGAAGGCAGCTTACGCAATTGATTAGTGTTTGATACCATTGCGGTAGCACATGTAAATCTCTTCTTTGTTGCAAAAAGAATCTTAAGAATTTTGCTACCTTAAAACAACAAACACAATATAGTAAAAAAAATCGAGAAAATAAACTTTGTTCATTTATTCATTTGAGGGGCACACAATCATCGAAATATAAATAAATACAAAAAAATTGCAGATGGGCGTACTGCCATGTAATTATGTATGAATTCATGTTTCGGCTTATGTATGTATTGTATTTATGTGAATTCTTTACAGTGCCCCGTACCTTGACAATGCACTTGAGTCAAGTTTGCTTCCTCTGCTGTGCTGCTTGGATGCCAATGCAAAGGCTGCCAAAAATTGCATTGGGCTGCGACAGCTTGGGCTTGTTCTATGTGAGGTGGCTAGGGTGTTCGGTTGGGTGTTGGCTGGTGGGGTGTGCAACAGGCCGAGCATGTATGAGCAGCATGCAGTTATACTAGTGTGCGAGAGTGAGTGAGAGTAGCTAGCATGCAGCTGCTGTTTATTTATTTATAACATTTTGTTTGCTGCTCGTTGTTCGTTGTCGCCTGCTGTTTGCAGTCGCGTTTCCTGATTATGATACGCCTCACTTAGAATGGGGTATATTAGCTTGGTCATCAAATAAACAACACACACACACACATACCTCCGTAAAAAGTAATAACATGTCGAACTGTCTATCAAGTTTCCAATAGACTCATTCCATCTACTTAATGTTGCCAATGCAAAGAATGTAATGAACGAATCATCAGCGAATGCGTCATTCTTTTGAGTGCAATGTGCAAACAAGAAACTACATGTAAATTGTTTTAATGTTGACTAAACGGAATGTTTTCAACAAATTCAGATTTTGTATTTGTACAAGAATATTAAATTTGACAACATTGACTTTTAATAGCTACAATATTTGAATTCATTTAAATTGATTTAGTGTTAGCTTCGAAATAAATTTCAAAAGGCATTGATTTACTAAATTCTAAATGGACATGGACGCAGCACATTCATACAAGTCACATCTAAAAAATATAACATTCATATTCTACAGCATCCTAAGACTAAATCACTTAGAACAAGTCAGATAGTGAGCAAGTTTTTGAAAATGTAGGAATCACAAATGTGCAAAGACTAAATCAAGTGGCATTGATTTTTCTTAATGTTTGTGAATGTGTTTTACCCAAATATGCACAAATTGTTATTTGCAATGAAAAATGAATAATATTTAATCATATGTTTTAACAATATTACACATAAGAAAGGTTCGTTCCTTGCCCTTTTTAACTAATGATCTCCTTCTGCCAAAATCCATGTTTATTTATTAATTTCATGAAGATTATATAGTTTCTGCTTACATATTATAAGCTTGGATAAGAAATTTTCAACATGGAATATTAAGATTTAAATAAATTAGTCTAACAGTATTCTTGCCAGATGCGCATTTGATAAATAGTTTTTAATTTGCAAATTATTTCGTAAGTGTATTCAAGTACTAATTATTTTCTTTTAACAACTTTCCTGCTTCTCTGTGTATTCATTTTCATGCTGGTTGTGCAATAAATGATAACGGAAAGTACTTCAAAGTAGCGAACAGCGGGCGCCAAGACACCCAAATAACCTCGGTGCCATGACGTTGTCAGCGCCATTGTCCGTCAACTTCATGAATGGCGCATTGTTTTTGTAGTTAATTAATATTATATACTTACTTACTTACTGTTGCACTTGAATGGCGTAATGGAACGGCTGAGAGTAGCTCAACGCTGTTCATTGTTATGTTTATTATGATTATTGTCGGTGTTGCTTTTATTGTTGTGATGGACGTTAATGCTATAAGTTTGTTTTGTGCATTTCATAAAATAGTGTATGCGCCACTTTACAGATTCATCCAACGCAAAGCTTCCAGACTACTGTCTTGGCTTTCATATGATGAAACTTTCGCTCCACCGTTACCCGAAACGAAAGCAAAGTGACAGCTTGCCAAACCATCCCCCCAATGTTTGGATGATTGATCAATGTTGACAGATTTAACGAGCTGGTAAAGTGCTGCCAAAACAATTCAATTATTAGGAAGGGAGGGCAGATTTTATATCTGGGAGTTTGGCTGCTGGGGAAATCGAAAGAAAATATTTACATAACTGTATGTGTATGTGCATCACGAAACCATAACGCATCATCATCGTTATCATCATAATTTACATCATTCCTAGTTTTTCATTTCCCTAGACCATTTCCATTTTAAGTTTAGTTGCATTCATCCATCGTTGGCACTCTGGTATGCGTAATTATTTCTATGCACGCAGAACTGACACACTCACACACTCACACATACCTAACACCCAGGCAGAGCAACTTAAAGCTTATAAATAATTCAGTTTTGTATAAAATAGCGTGATTTATTTTTAATGCGAAATGCCTTCAAATATTGTTCGTGATTTATAAATCGCATTCGTATGTTTATTTGTTTATTGGTGCATTTTCGATGTGGTTTAATTTTTCAGCTAGGCACAAGGTCTGTCCGCTTATGACAATACAAATTTAATAGTTCGTGTTTGTTTTGCTGTCTGCGTAATGTGATTTCAATGCCGTGTAGATTTCAGCTGGCCCCTAGCCAAGGAATCTCATTATTACTTAAGTTTTTTGATTTTCGTTTTGTTTTTGTGTTTATCGACTCACAGGTTAGCAGGTCTTTGCCATAAGACAATGAGCCAAAATGCTAAGCACATGCTTAAATGAATTTTTATGTCTTGATTTAATGATATTCATTTTTCATTTTGCAGGCTTAATATATATTTTTTTAAATATTATCATGTTCAATGAGCTTATCATCTTTTCATTAAACACACAATCGTTCTTCCATAATTGACACATTTTGCAACCAATTTGTGTTCATTACGTTTATCATCGATCAATTCGATTAATATGGCTCATTAATTTCTCAATAAAGTATGAGCTTAGTAATAATCCTTTCATCCGCGCAATTTCAGATGCACCCTGTCAGCGGGAGTACATAAGTACACAATTTGTGTTTATTATGTTCTATGTTCAAAACCATAAAATGTTTCCTCATAAGCTAGTTAAACCATCAGCATATCTAGTCAAACTGGTCTTAACACGCACATTCCTGTGCTCTTCTCCTCTAAAAGCCCCCTGAAAGTTACGCAACTTTGTTATGCCAACTGCCACAAAGTTTGTACAGCAGCTGTCCAAATTGTTTTCGCCCAGTCCAAATCCTGGCCAGTGTACATTTCACTCTAAACTTTTGGATATCAACTTCCATCGCATTGAATTGAAATTGTAAACGCTTTAATGAGCAAATTATTTGCACGTAGATGAAATTCTAAATAATTTGGTGATGCTTTGCTGTTTTTGCGGTCAAAGTTTGTTTTCATGCACTTTTGTTGCACCTGACATCCGATTTATAATTAAAATAGAAACACAATCAATGCTATAATTAAGCAAAATCATCAGTTAAATGAGTTAACTCTGTCAGCTGTTTATGTATTTTGGCTAAACATAATTTATAAAGAATACTAGCAATACGCGTTGCTGTGTTTATTTTTGTATTTCGTTGAATTATTAGGAATTATGTATTGGTATTATGAAGGAAGTTATTGGTAACGAATGATGAAAAGTTCAAATTAAGTTTGAACGGATTTTTATTAATTTAATGGATTTGACGAATGAGTTAGATAATGCTGATTTTCAACAATGAAAATTATAATTACTTATTGTTGATATTCGTTACTTTATTTATTATTATTAATTTAACTAAGAACTAAGCGATGAACAATATTTCTTGTTAATCTGGCTTTCGTCTAAATAAATAAATTCGAAGGTTTTCTAACACGTGAGCATGCAACATACCGCAGGCCACAAATAGCCATTGTCTGCCCTTGCATCGTGTCTCACTGCTGCGGGCATTATAAAGGTTAGATATTTTTGGTGGCATTTTCCGGATGATACAATGCAATTGAAATAAAATCAAGATATGACAATCAACTGTTTGACTGTTTTCATATTTAACGATTATCGATATCGCAACGATACCCCAACAACTTCAGCTATCGTTCAACAGCCCAAACTCACACATTAGTCGGTTGGCTGTCAGCTGATTGTATTAAAGTTTCAGCTCTTTTCAAACGGAGATTTCATTTAATTGAATTTTGTATTTTGTGCATTATTAAACATTTTAACGTTATGTATGTCTAGTGTGCGGCACTTATACATAGTGCCTTCTATTGGATACTTACTCAATCCAGTCAAATACCTTACCGTACCATCTGCTAGAATCTTATCGAACTAACCGATAATCACGACTATATTCGCAATAAAATAAAATGCCAGTTATTAAGTGCAATTGTATACTGCCTTTAACTAAAGTTGGAATCGGTTCAGTAGTTTCGGAGCTCATCCCGGACGATAACAGATTTTTATTTAACATTATTGAAATTAAATATTAATGTCTATACAGTTGAAGCCACATTCACTATTAAAGTTGTTTGTATAATAATTGATTTTTTACTTTGATGAACAGTTAATAATTAATAAAATAGTTTGTCCTCACTGATTGATTCAATCACAACCAACGAGGAGCCGAAAAAGTTAGAAATGGAAGGTTGAAACTTTTAGACAAGTTTTGGAATATTCCACCCTTTAAGGGTGCATGTTCATCAAACTTTGGTCGCAGTTTGTTCCTTCAATGTGTTTAAATAATTACTATATAATAAATATGCCATTGATAGTTGAAACAAGTTTTCGAAATCCACTTTATTTGCAATTTAATATATGCACTCAAGATTTTAATTCATGCATTTTACTTTTTTCTTTTCAGTTATAGCCAGCATGCAGCGCTCTAAATGACAACACGATCCCAGAAAGTTCGAACTCGTTTTGTGATAAACCCAAGTTGAATAAAGTACGCGCCAAATAAACTATCTCATAAATATTATATTAAATATATTTTTATTTCTAAAGGTAACTCTCTTTAGTTATCATTGAAAAATTCAATTAGTGAGACTGTGAGACAGAAACAACCACAACAACATAAAAGACAACTTGACACTGCAACAAACTGTAACTGTAATTGTAAGCGTAATAGAAACCTTCAACCAAAAAGACAAACACGCACCTTAATAACGATACTAGTTAGTTAAAACATTTAGTTAGAGCTTATTCAAATTGTTAGCCTTAGTAAGGATAAGAGATTAGCCCGTGTTATTATTAAAATATATATATACATACATATATAAAGAGCTGCCAACCATGTCACATGGCGAGCTTGAGGAATGTACGTAATATATCCCGCCGATGAGCTCATCTTGATGACCTATGGTTACTTTGCACCACGTGTGCACCCGCGACCCACACTCGACTGCCTGCCCGAGCCAATAATACCACTCGACTACCCAGTCAGAGCCGTTAACTCCGTTAGCGCCAACGTCAACTTTAACTCCAACAAGAAAAACAGCAAATCCAAGAACAACTCTCCAAGCGCTGCCGCCACCAGCTATACCAGCTATCCAAACGACAGTTATACAGCTGTTGCCACTGCACCAGCGCAGCCCATACCGCCCCGCATTCCTCCCGCACTAGCTGCTCCAACGCCAAACAATTCTCCACAAAACAACGTTTTTAGCTTTGATCCAACGCCACCGATAGCTATTCCATCACAGAGTCCGACTCCGTTTGCTGTTCAATCACAGAGTCTGCCGCCAACACCTACTCGTCGCATCTCGCGCACCTCACGCTCCTCTTTGACACACTCCAACTACAACTCCGGCGACAGCAAGAGGAGCAGCGTTCGGAGCAATCGCTCGAAGGCGCCATTGTCGCCGTTGTTGCCACATCAGCGTACGCTGAGCACGTCCATGTATAATAATGAAGCCAGCATGCAGCAAGGCGGCAGCAATTCTGCAGCAGGACGTGCACCATTCCAGCGCAGCAGCGCCTATGACGAGGAGCAGCGTTTAGACGACTTTGCATTGGCATCGGGATCGGGAACAGCCTTGGTCAATGCGCGTTCGCGCAGTCCAAGCATCTTTTTGGAGCCACCATCGCCCGATCCAACACATGCACACTTCGGTCCAGGCTGGGGCAGACCGATGTCACCCATGGATCTGCCTCCAGAGCGTTCCACCAGCAGCAGTGTGGGCAGTAAATCACCCACCACAAGTAAATCCCGCCTGCGTCCTAAGCTCCACATACCGTTGGGACGGCTGGGACGCTCAACATCCTCGGATACGCGCGAGAGCAGCCGACTGCGCGAAGATGTTCACGTGCATGTGGAGAATCCGGTGTTTAGCAGCGAAAACCTGCGCCAAAACAACTTCGATGCATTCTTTGAGGCACGCGAACCGGTCATCAAACTACATCCACGCACACCCAACACTGTGTCACCCGATGGACGCGGTTATTCCCCTCCGCTGGAGAATTATGCCGGAGTCTATGACTCTCCACGGACGCGTAGTCCAGCAGGCAGCACGGCTGGTGGGCTGTTTGCGAGATCACCGCGGGAGGATCGTGAGAAGGCGCTTGGTGCGCGATCCCGCAGCGCAGATCATTGGGATGAGGCGGGAGCGAGTGGGTCGGCGGCAGCGGGCGGGGCGGCACCTGCAAGTGCTGGTGGCGGCGCGCCATCCAAAGGTGACAGGTGCTTTAAAAAAACAATTTTTTCACAAAGCTAATCAAATTGTTTACAGTTAGTTTTGCTGCTGCTGCCAATGCAACGCTGTTGATGCGCAAGCTGCCACAAACATATGTGTACAAATATTTTTTGCGTTGGTTTGATTGATTGCCTGATTGACTGACTGAATGATTGAGTAATGCATAAGCAGTAATACTGCTGCAAGTTTTTAATTGCACTTGTTCACAAGATTTTGCCTTTTTAATGGTTTTGGCTTGTTATCGCATTGCAGAGGTTTCCTTGTTGTTGTTCTTGCAAAAAAGTTGATTTAAAAATACAATCAGTAAATATTTGTATGCATAGATCGGAAATTCAAGGACTTTTAAATCAAATTTGTATGAAATTCTAAACAAATTTTAATTAGTGCCGTGGACAAGGTAAATTTTGGTTTATTTAAATAATTCTTGGAAAACTATATTCTCGGTATTTTAATTTGGCAAGTTGAATTTTTAGTATTGGATAAAAAAAAAGTTTGGGTGCACAATCTAGTTTTGTAACAAGTAGTTTTAATAACAGGGAAAGTAAACTTCATAAGTTTTCTTTTTATTATTTTGCGAAGCGAATAATGTGACATTTTATGTTTGCAGTAGAGCAATAAAAACAATTTCGATAGAACATTTTTCAAAAAAAAATTGAACCTACGTATATTTGCAGACTTCCAATTTTTTTCTTTTTTAATGTAGTTCAACGCAAGCCAGCTGCTTAAAATAAAGTCCCTGCAAGCTTTTGCATGCCAAATATGAGTTTTTGTTTCCATACACATTATAACGTGCATATTTACCTTAAAAAGAAAAAGAAAAAAAAAGAATAAACTGAGTCGAGTGCTTAAGCTGCTTGACTTTAACTGGAATCCTAGCTGACTGCCTGCCTAGCCGTCTTATCCTAATTCTTATCACAACATGCAATCATGTCCGTCTCTCCTTCAATGTTGAGAGTTGCTCGCATGCAAAGTGGATTATGCTTGCATGCTTGCATATGCTGTACACACACAAAAACACGCACACACATCCTCGGATTTAACCTTGTATTGCGGGGTGTAGGTTTTCTTTTTTTTTCAACGAACGCGAGTGCGCAAATGGGCACGCACATAATTCCTTGAAAAGGGCAAACAGGCCAAAGAGCCAAGGAGCATTCTGCACATCCTGCTATGATGGACGCCTTGCAATGAATGCGTCAGCAGCGTGTGAAGTGTAATCAACAACGGCAGTTCTAGTTCGCACATCCTACCAGCAAGGAGTACGGCACGTGAACTAACTTATGGAATTCATTTAGAAAACTTAGAGCGTGGCAAATTTGATGACCACTGCAGCCGCAGCTTCAGCTACACAACTGCAACTAAATCAAAAGCGTTTCATAGACGTGATCGCACAGGATATCCAACGTCTGGCAATGTCAGAAGCACGCTTTGCTTATGTGTCGATTGTAAAATGCGAAAGGCAAGAAGGAAAAGGCCAAGACTTGGCACATGCCGGCTACTGACGCTCTAGTGCGTCATTTACTGTCGCTAAATAATTTCTATAGCATACTTATATGCGAACAAAAACTAAACACCCATACGCCACGTGCGCCCCCATGCAATGCAGCTGCGGGACATTGCGCTACTATTTCTGCTCTAATCCTGCTGGGAATAAAGTATATATGCATTGTAGAATCTCTGCCTGTGTGGCAACCAATTGGAGTATATAAATAAGTTTTGAAATAAAGCTTATTAGACGTACATAGCTTAACATTAAACAGGCGTATGCATTAATTAACAAATTTATATAAAAGACATAAGTTTATGATGAAATACAAGAAAAAAATAAATGATGACTAGGCGCCTATAAATCGCATAACACTATGTAATTTATGATGGAAAGCAAAATGCAAAGAGAGATATTTTTATCAAGAATCTTATAATGAAAGTTGTTTAATGTAAACCTCTTTGATGGTTTAGTTGTAGCTTATATGTAGACCAAGGATCAGAGTACTAAGTACGCGGTTACACCCGATTGCAACGTTCCTTCTTGTTTACTCACATTTATGTATTTATGTGTGTGGTTAGCTAGACACTTCTGCAAATAGAGAGCTGAAGAGCTGGAGAGCTTCAAAGCTGAAGTGAGTCCGCACAGTTGAACAGTCAAACAAATACCACCGCCTTGTAGACAGGCATCTAAAGAAAGAAAGAATAAAAATACAAAAAATATTGTACGCTTCATTTATCGATTGTATTTTAAATGAGTCACAATTGGTTAGAGCTCGACAATTTGTGGGTAGTAGGCGATTCTTGGCGCTGTTCTGTTGACTTTTGTAATGGGCGACCAAGCACTTGTAATTTCCGTTTGCTTAACTAAAAATACACACAAGGAATGGAATGGAAAAAAGCAGTGTAATGTAGGAAGAAGAAAATACAAAAGAAAAAAAAAAAAAAAAAACACGGCTGCTCATTATTTATGCATAAATATGAGAAGCAGCGATTTGTTTGATTGCGCGCTCGGCTGTCGGGGTTGGGCGAAAAAAGGAGGTGGAACAGCTTGTCTGGCAGCCCAATATATTTCAGTATTTATCAAGGTGTCAGTTAGCAGAAACAAGCAAAAGGCAATAGAAAATTCCCGACATGCCTGTCATTATTTTAAGCGGATAAGGAGGTGTGTCAAACTGAAACCGAACGAAATAACTAAGACAAGGCAAACTGTTTAATTTGAGTTACTTATTTACTTAATTTCCCTACAGCATTTTTTGGAATTTATTGTATTGCGTTGATATGATTTGATTTGAATTCCGTTGAGATTTGATTAAATTTATACTAAATTGAATTTGTTAGCATTAATTTTGGTTTTTGTTTGTTTGCGTTTTACGTATTTTTCATTAATTATTTTACTTTAATTGTTTCCTTATTATATGATTGTTTTTTACGTTTTGGTATTTTCCAATTACATTGCATTTAATTGCTTGAATTTAAGTTAATTGTTGCATTTTTTGTTGAAACTTTTATAAACCCAAATTCAAATGCTGCATGTTAATAAAAGTTTTTTGTGATTAATGCAGATTCTTTGGCAAAATCTTCAAGTGGTCGAAAAAATCGTAGTTTCTTCGGGTGGAGGGGACCACAGGGTGGTTCCCTTAGCCCACAGGGCAGCATGGCGTCTTACAATGGTATACTCAAGGATTACAGTCACAGCAGTTTGAATGAGGCTTTCAAATCCCAAAACAATGTCAACTTTAAGCTTATTAAAACAGGTGAGTGTGATTTATATGTTTTCATATGTTTGTGTATTTTTCTTGTGTGTAGAAATCATACAAAAAAAGAAAAAAGTTTTTATTGGGTGTTAGAGTTTGTTTTTACAGTCAAGTCAACAATTTATTTGTGTTGTGTTTTATTTGATAAGTTTCACGATTGCTTTGTTTTATGTGTATGTATTGTATTGTTTGTTTAGTCTTTGGTTTATGTCTTATTGATTTCAATCACAGCCCTTCTTTGTCTATGTATTGTGCACTGATACGTTTTGATTGTGCCATAAACCTATTGAATTGATGTGCGCACGTTTTTCGACTACCGACACCATAAATAACGCATTTAAACATCTGACAGTCATAGCGCTCGCTTTGTCAGCTTAACAGCTTTACAGCTTCACAGCTTAAAGTTCGCTCAACTATCTTCGTTGCCTGCTTTGAAGATTATTTCCTCTGAGCACATATGCGGCATTGACCTTTTCAAACTTGTTTTGTCAATTTTAAATACCCTGTGAACACATCAATATGTGGCTGCTTATTTCTCGGTAATTGTAATGCTATAATTACAGAGAGGAATTCACAGTAAGCCTGGCAGTTAATAACGAAATGTTTCATGTTTCGCACACGTCAATAGAGTTCCACAAATTTCAGATTTTTAATAAGCTTGCAGGTTTTTCTCAGAATAATGCGTTGAAGATAATCGAAAACAGCGGATAAATGGAATGTGAAAACGAAGTACAAAAAAATCTTGTTAATTCAGAGTTCCGTTGAAATTGCATTAATTCAAGCAAGTTAATTTATACATTGCCAGTTATAAAGCGTATCTCGTTGTATTGCAATAAAATCTTCCTTCTCGCACTTGTCAAGGGTGTTTGCACAACATTCCAAGGCACGAGCATAACTTTGACTTGTGTCACTGAAAGTTACACAGCCTGCCAAAAGCAACGCACAAACTGTGCAGAAATTGCATTTGGGGTTACGCTTGCCTCCGTTTGTAATTTCAACTCTCGGTACGAGCAAGAACAAACTTTTTAATAACATTTCTTGTCTACTACTTCTACAACGACAACTGGGAAAGGGGCAGTTTCTGATTTGACTTCAGTTGAGCTGCAACTGCAGCTGAGCATACAATATTCTTGCTCGCATTAACATTAACCCAAATGTGTCGGGAAGCCGTTTAAGTATTGGCTTTTGATAAAAAGCATGTTTAAGCCTTAACGGCTACTTGTTGCTGGCTGCTGCAGTTCGCATGCCTCAGTCCATAAAAATATTTATGACTCATAAACTGACAGGTAACTGGCGTCGCTTGTGGGTGGCTTTAAAGGTTAAAAGCCAACGCGTTCACATATATAAGTAAACATATATTTAAATGGTCATAAATGTGATGGATTACTGGCGATGACATACAGTTTTTGTATACACATATGTGTATTCATGTATGCATATATGACGCAGTTATTCAAGCATTTACGAGCATCCTTTTTGCATTAAGTATACGCATTGATATGACAGCATCAACATTGATGAAACACCTTGAGTTGGTAATATCAGCTAAATCCTTGGCTTATTGCACCTTAAACTTTCAGCTGGCGTTTTAAAAATGTTCCTGCAAAGCAAAATCCTTGAGAATAGCCTTACAAACGCTCTGCTTTGCTGTTAAGCACTCTATGTGTGTTTTTGTGCGTTTGTATTTGTGCTTATCCTATACTCAACACAAATGCACTTAGCTGCAATAATCAAGACATTTTGCTTCCAATAGCTACCGGTACACTTTTACCCAATGCGCTGCAACTTTGTGATTCTCAGCATAGGTGGAATTTTTTTTAAAAGCTTAGATTTCTTAGAATGGTGAAGTGAGATACGTTTTTGCACGTTTTGATTTAACAATTTAGAACAGACAGAAAATGTATGATAATTTGCTTTAATCTTTAATATATTAAAGTTAATAATAACTATAGTTATTAATAAAAAGATTGAATTTTGGCAGTTGATATTGCATTTAAAGCATAGATTGTGATTCGTTTACTCCAAACTTAAGTTTCTTAAAGAACTTCAAAGTTCTTATTCTGTTATGATGGCAAAGCTATTGGCAAAGATGTGTGCGTTGGGTACTCGACCTACATTAGGTATGCGAGCTGTGACTTCAGCATTGTGCTCTGCTAGTTGTAATGCTAGGCATTGGTCTACGCAAATAGCAGACCCAAAAAAACACAAACCAGGCACTTGAATTTTGCTTTGATTTCATGCAAATTGAACTTTCATTCTACTTTGCCCAATTTGGCTGGCAATATCATCACGTTCGACTCTTGAAACTTTTTTCTCCTACACAAATAACTCGTAGATACAATTGTTGCCAAATTTGAAGCATCGATTCGTCGTTAATCATTGTATGAAGCTACTGTTGCAGTTCTTAGTGCGATATTTTACTGAGTTTTATAAGGTCAATAACAACAATGTAATTTTTTGTTTCTTCCATTGCAGTATCCGATTTCAACGAAACACTTTCCCAATTGTATGAGGAACATGCAACTGCCGTTCAAACTTTAGTATCCAATTACCGCAAAAAGAATGCCGAGCTGCGTAAGGAGAGGTAAGCGGCGTCGAAATACCAATACTCGATGGTGCTCTCAATAATATTAAACTGCATTTGTTGTTTCAGACCTGCCTGCCACCTGTCCATCTTTCAGGCTTGGGAGACATTCCTGCAAGAGGCGGAAACCGACTCACAGGCCTGCAACGAAGTGGCAAGCGTCCTCTCCCGCCAGGTAAAGATACATGTGACATGTTCGTGGTTCAAACACTTTTAAATGTGTGTGCATGTGTGGGAGCAGTTTGTGGGTGTGTGTGTGTTTGTGTAATTCCCGTTGACAATTTAATGGATAAGTTGTGTTGAACTCGGCTAAACATTCAGGTTGAATGCCGAGTTTAACCGCATCATCGCAAATTGATTGTGGCTGTCGTATGTATGCCTTAATTGAATAATGGAGCATCGTTAAATCAATCGCAGGCTAACCCAACAATTTGCATGTAAAACAATATTGTTATATGCATGTTCCGGCTCCAAAACAGACACTGACTAATTACGGTTAATGTGCTAACGTTACGTAATGCGCCTTTTTTTTTTGTGTGTACTTGGGTGTAGCTTTTGCTGGGACCTTTGCAATTCGCTTGTGTAATTGAAGCGCAGCATATTGTATTGCTTTTTTTTTTTTTTGGTATATCCTTTTCATACAACTCTCATATTAAAAGGGATATAATATAACAGAAGCTGATAGCTTTTAACATGTTTGTTACAAGTAAAACATGCTTCATTAGCATATTATTAATTTGCATAACCCTAAAAGACTACAAACATAAAATGTAAATTTTTGGTAAATAAAATAATGTTAACACTATGAGATTTATGATACTCTGAATTAGAATTTTGATTCATGTAACAATTTTTGCCAATAGTCCAGAGTAATTGCTAGTCGAGCGCTTTTAGCGTAAACATTTTTTGTGTTTTATTACTTTTATTTCATATTTTGTTTTATACATTTACATATTAGCATTTTTTTTTGTTATATGTTGTTGTTGTTGCCCATGTTTGTGTATTTAATTTGCATTTTGCAAGATGATTTGCAATTTCGTGTGCGCAAACAACGGAATTAAAACATGTTGCCAAAGCGTATCATTAAAGGACGATAGCTCTTATATAAGGTTTCTTTCAAATTTCTTGATAAAAAGTCATAGATTTGTTTTTATTAAAGTTTACTTTTTTCTATGTTTATGCAGGTGTCACGACCAATGTTGGATAAATCCTTTCATCGCAAAGTTCAAAGTCGCAAAATCTTTACACACAGGGAGTCTTTTGAGACTATAATCGCAAAGACTGAAGAGAAGCTGTCAAAGGTGAGCTTATTAAAAGCATCAACAACAACTCTTGCAACATAATTAAGAGGCACATCAAGTGCTTGCTTATCCATTAGGCTGCACTTAATGCTGTCAAGCAAGCAGTTGGCTTATTAATTGGCCAACTTCATGTCTGTATCTCTGCCTGTATCCTTAATTGTATATGCTTTCAAGTACTCAGGCATTTATAGTGTGCATACGCATTGCTATTGAATGCCTCATGACAACTGAACACCATGATTGTTTTCCATTGTTTCTTTTGTTTTGCTTTTGGCGTGTGTTCGCTTTTAGTGTCGCCTGGACTACAAGCAATGCCATGTGGCGCATCGACAGAATCCTAGCCAGCTCTCGCTCACCGAATATATTGATGCGCACAATGCGTACGTGCAGCAGTTGCATGCCACCAATGGCATGCTGGAGGCATATCACGGCGACACCTTGCCCCAACTCATGCAGGAACTGGAGGAGATACACAACGACCTATGCAACATTGTTTCCGACTCACTGCAGCAGGGTGCCGATGTAATTGCCAACAAGGTGAGTTCGTCTGCATTATGTGTGATTTATGACCGCTGCTTTTCCTGCCTGCCTGCCTTCCTGCAGCAATTTGTTGCAGCAGGTGGTTTTCATTCAACTTGACACACTTGCACTCAGTTGGGACTATTTTGTGTGTGTGTGTGTTAATTTGAGTTCTTGGAATGCGCCTGCGAATAAAATTTCATCAGCATTATAATAATTTCTCATAATTGCGCAAATTGTTCTGGTAATTTATGTTATGCCAAGTGCGCTCGTTCGCTCACAAAAACACATCACATCACACATCAAACAATTGTCCAGGAATTGCTCTTGATTATTTGATGTTTCGGTTATATGTACTTTTATGCTATACATGTTTATGTGCAATTATGTATTTATAGGCCACAGACCAGGCGAGACGATATGGCTGCCTGGCCAGTCAGTGTAGCGCCGTATCACCACAACAGGATTTGGCGAACTTTGTGCGACTCCTCGCACAGCCATCGCAGGCACAAAAGGTGCCCAGACGCGCCTTTGCCACACCACAGACACAGCAGCCGGGAGAGCCAGCCGAGGAGGCTGGCGAATATAGCGTAAGTAATCCAAAATACAAGCACAAAGCCACAAAGCATAACACCATAAAGTCTTTTGCACTGAAAAAATACTAATGGTAAAAAGCAAGTTGAAAGATAATATTTCTTATTGGAAAAATACTCTTAAGCTATGATAAATGTAAATTTATCGAACGTTAAACAAAATTTATATATTAAATAATATAAAAAACTTGCCGAACTTGCTAATTGGCAAAAGATTTCTAAATTGATTGATTTTTTAAAAATGCTCTATGTTTCGAGAGAATTTTAAGCCAACTTAACATGCAAAAATATTTAACTATTTTAGGTGTTATTATTATTATTTAAACTAACCACTCAATTTTGATTTCTGTGCATATTTTTGTTGCAGGAGATGACGCCCATTTTGCGCAACGAGCTCGTCTTTGACCGCCACTCGACGCTTTCGCAACGTTCAGCTCTGGAGTCGCTAAAGCGTGAGGCCATTGAATTGGAATTGCAAATACGTCAGCTGCAGGTGTGTGCTACAAAGTTTACGACTTGCGTGCATAATCCTTTCCGCAACCATTCGCTTCATATGCTCACATTTACATACATACTTAAGCTTTATTAACTTACGTTAGTTTTTTTTTTTTAGGATTCCATTGATGCACTGAATCGCACACAAACACGCGGCATTGAGGGCCAACTGTATAACAAGGTTAACGAGCTGCAGGAGGACTTATCCATGAAGAAGTTTGATTTACGCGCCAAGCAAATTCACCTGGCTGCCATACGTGCACAGGTGAGTTTAAGGACATAAGCTTTTAAGTGTGGTCAAAGCTTTATTTAGCATAGACACACATCAAGCAAAAAGCTTGCAAACTTAAAGCATTTTTGCGAAAGCTTTTGGTATCAACAAGCTGCGCACCTGTTGATGGCCCAAAAACAAAGAGAGTGAGAGAGGGAAAGAGAGAGCTTTTATGGCGAATGGTCATTTTAAAATGACTGAGAATGAAACTTATTAATTGAACTCGTTAGTTCAGCTTGTGTATTCCTTGCGGAAAAACACTTGACACTGACACTGTTCCATATATAAAGAGTGTGCACGCTTCAAAGTACACGTGCACTAAGAACGCTCGTATGTAGGTCAATGTAGGTCAAACAGCTGTGAGGTTTGACAGTCGATTTGAGTGTGTTTGGTGGCACTGCGCATGTGACCAAATGTGAAATTCCTTCAGATGTGAACAGAGTATGACTGCAGAAGTGGTCGTCCTTCGTTTAGTTCTGCGGTAGAGGAGCTTGCGTTTGGTCAGTGCCTGACATCGGATTCTTAGTATCAAGTTACACGACGAAGACGACAAACGCCGATGTTCGCTGTTTGAGCTGCGGTGCTTGTGCTAGACTAGATACAATATTTCCAATGAATTTTTTTGTATTAAGGCATTAGTAGAAACGTGATTAATGTGCATATGTATGGATTGGAAAAAGTGCGATTTGTTAGTTTGTGTTTGATGGTAAAAGCGCGAAGGCAAATAACTTTGGAGGCCAAGCTCAGTGCCGTCTTTAAGAACAGCTGTTTGACTCTGGCTAACACCAGAGAGGGAGAGAGAGAAAGTGTGTGAGAGAACGAAGTAAGGAGCACAAATGCACAAGCGCAGCGTTGCCAGATAGTCGCAGTCGCTGCTGCTGCTGCTGCTACTACTACTGCAACCGTGTGCTGTTTATAAAATCAACGTGCATGCCTCGCACCAAGTCAGTCACGTGCCTGCACTTGAATAACGCGCGTCGCGCCTTTCGTTGGTTGCTGTTGGCCCCCTGCTGCTGCTCAGTGATCCGGATCCGCATCCGTACGACAATTTAAAGAAAACGCGTCTCACAATCTTTGATTGGCTGACTGGCTGGCTAGCATAATAAACGGGCAAACGTCTATTTCAACTTCAAATATTCTAAGGCGTTCTCTTAATAACAATACTAATATTTATAATAATAAAAATAATAATAGCAACAACCAACAGTATTTAACAAGAAAGATTTTGTTAACCACAGAGCACAGACAATATCCCTTTTGGTAGACCGCAGGACAGGCAGGCTTTTGTGTTCAGTTTATTGAGGCGTTTACCCTAAAATCGAAACCAAATAAAACAATCTAAAAGAAAGAACTTGTCTTGACCGTAAGTAAAGCATAAAAACAAATTTCTCGTTGATCAATCAACAACAACAATCAAACTTAAAGCTATTAACTACGTGTAGGCAGCATTTGTAAAAATATTCAATTAGCTTTCTTTAAAATAACAAATAATATCAATATTAAAACATGCATACGCACCTTGCGCCAAAATGTAATTGCTGTCTATAAATGCAAAAAAACTGCAAAATTTTCAAATAATTCAACACATACAATAACAATTATTTACTATGTAGCACTGTCAGTTTTCTTCGAATCGTTTTGCTTGCTTTCAGTAATTTCGTAATTAGTGCATTCTAAAAATAGATAACCACCAAGTTGGTAGGCAAACCAAACGAAGCTTACTACTTGGCCAATAACACACACACACACACACACATACACGCTTGTAATACCATTTTTTTTTAGCAGCAATAGCAATAGCTATAGAAATACATCTATCTCTATCACACACACACTATCACCACTTACTAACCAAATACAGTCGAACTTCCATGCAACGAACTTCCGTATAACGAATTTTCTATACAACGAAGTCAAAAATCAGAACCCTGCAATTTGATACAGTCAAAAACCCATTCTATGTAACGAAATTTCTCTATAACGAAGTTTTTTCTTGTTCCCTTGAGCTTCGTTCTATGGAGGTTCGACTGTTCTTACATATCTAGCAACAAACACCAAATCAACTAACTAAGCAACTACTACTAACTATAAATAGACAAATACATACATAGATACAATGCAAGCAATCAACTAAATGCTACTTAATCTTTCGCATCTGTACTGTAAATAACAATTAATCCACACTTTGCTATTGTCTAAAAAATAGAAAGTAGTTAACTTAAATAATATTATGTAATGTAAAGCCCATCGCCCAGAGGCTCGCATTGCATTTGTCATAACGTGCGTCCCCCCGAGTGTGCAACTCCGTTTACAAACGGCAATTCATTTGAAGGATCCCAAAGCCAAAAATCCAAACAAACATAGCAAAAAACAACATACGCAAACAAAACTAGCATAAAAGCAATAATTGTTGTTGTAGGCCGTGTTAAGCGCAACGCTAAAAAAAAATTCTCGCCGAATTTACATACACCCAACGAACCGTATACACTAATCTAAACAGTGCACCATGCGCGTTATCATACTCAAAAAGAATCGTCCCAATAAACGCGGCACGCCCACGGCAACAACGTCGCGAGAGCTGCCAAAAAAATCGTATCCAAAAGTAAGAAATTCGCTTTAAATAGATGTAATTTTCAATTTTTCATTGGCTTCAATATAATTGTTTAATTTTTTTCTGTGTGTGTGTGAGTAAATATATTTTTTATACAGTTGAACCCTCTTTTATGAATTTTCCTTAACATTAAGCTTTGTGTGCAACGAATTCTAATTTGGCTCAATTGATTCTTTTGATATTCACTATAAAGAAGTTCGACTGTACATAAAAATTATAACTTTGTCAAGCATCCGTATAATTATCGAACATTTTTTTTTAGAAGAAATGCGGAAAGAGTAATTTTACTTCGTCATAATGAAGCAATTATTTATTTAGCTGCATTTTTATTTGTTCTTTTTATTTTCTCTCCAAATTTGCCAATGCAATCAATTTTTGAGAAATAAAAATAACAGAAATGCAATTGTTTACACATTCGAAACGATTTTCGCGAACATTTATTCGTTTTCTACGCACAATAAAATGAAAATAATAAATATGGAAAATAACATGTTAACAAAGTACCATAATCATAAGAGCATGTTTTACTAGTAAAATTTAATAACGATTACACACAATGAATGATATTGCATTTGTAAATATTAGAAAACAAAAGAATAATGCATTCAAATAGCTCAAAAATTGGTTGTAGTTGTCGGAATTATGGCATGATGATACCAATAAGCATTTAGCAATTAGTTCAAAATACTTATTATAAAAATAAATAAATGAAAACGTTGCAGTCGGATGCAAACGACTGCAGTATACTCTGATACCAGGATAAAAAAGGGGAATACGTAGGTGGCACTGTTAGGCGCTGCATTTAAAGGTAGCTTGATTCACATCTTTGGAGGACAGCGCTAGCTAACTTGCCACCAAATTAAGTTACTCTACCTTCAAAAATGTCCGAAATAACAAGATCCAGCGTTAAGGATATGGGAAATATGTGGATTTATCGATTTTCAGTTGTTGATTTTCCATTCCCGAAGGTTCAAAAACCCAATATTGACACTTTATCTGTTGCTTTTAAGTCTCTTTACCTTCGGTATCAGAGTATAAACACATATTTTACATACGCTAGCGTAGCTAAGAAATGCTTGAGAATCTCCATTAATGATACTTTTATTCCATAATATTATCAAATGACATCGATTACCATCCATTGACTATATATATGTATATTTTATGTCAGCTTCTTAAGCGTTAAGCCTCGCTAGCTGTAAAAAGCACTTGGAAATCGTCATCAGTGCTTTGAGCTCGTTGCATTTGCACATAAAATGCAAGGGCGATTACAATAAAATATGCTTGCAGGCCTGAAAAACAAAAATAGTACAATTAAATTTTGGAAATAGCTTGAGAACTTTTCACTAATCTATTTTTATTTCTGCTCAGATATGCCTTTTATTTAAGCTTGTACTCTTTCTTTGTAATAACTGCCTAACACTAAACATGTATTTTTCTGCTTTGATCATTGTAAAGGTTTCTGTCAGCACTGCTTAACATACTTGCAAATGGAACTGTTACCCATAAAAGTAATAATTAATTTAATCACCTACCAACTGTCAAGACATCTAAGAGCATTAAATTCGGTATACAGTCGATGACAAGAGTGATGAACATAAACACCAGTGTGATCAGCAATGTCGAATAGACCCATAGCAACACGCAAATTTTTCGTTTCTATATGAAAAGAAAACTTATAATTGAAGTACAACAGTTTTTAAAGTAATACTTACAAGGATAACGCCTGTTAACAAGAGTTGGGCGCTGAAAAAACCAATGAGTCCTATTACAAACTCGAAGTGCTTATTGTGTTCGGTTATTGGTGAATCAATCCAAATAGGTGACAGCGAATAATCCGTCTTGAAGATGACTTCCTTGCCGGCATAGTATATTTTCCAAAGACTGCAAACGGTTTCGAGTAAAACAATTATCTTGCAGCCTATTTCCAGACCGAAAAAGTAACAGCAAGTCTTGATATGCTCCATTTGACTGAAAACGTTCGTCATTAAAGCCGAATTTTCAAATCTTTTATTGGCATTTTGAAGTAAATTTGGAATAGACATTTTCTCGTCTCGTCGAATTATTTGTTTAATTCACAGCAAACTGTTATAGAAAATTGATTTTAACAAAAGCAAAAAATGTTACTTTGTTGGCTTCGTTGCCTGTCTGGCAAAGCCTACTTAGCTGTCCCTCTCTTTTTGATTGTTTTCATCTGCTTTTGATTAAGTCAGGTTTGCGTTGTGCCATTTTTTGCAATTTCCTATACGAAATTAAGTGCACAAGAAAATCCAATTTGATTTATTTGTTTGGCGCAGCGAAAGCGAAAACGAAAACGCCGGAAAATGAGAACAAAATCTAAAACAATTCAATTTTCCAAACGCCAAACGTGAACAATTTCAAAAAACATCCCAACATCCCCTCTCTAAGCTTTTAGTTATATTTTTTTCTTTTTCTCTATCTCAGTCGCAGTCGTAGTCATAGTCTCTGGCAATGTTTTAAATTGCGCTGCCTCGACTTTCGCCTGCGCCTTTCTCTCTGCTGGCATTGGTACAATCAGTTGCCCATAAGCGAAATTCCTTTAGTGATTTCCTTTTAAAAGCATTTTTCGAATTGTCTTGACTTGGCCACTTGAACTTTGTGTCCATTGCCCAATCCACTGCCTACTACAACCTTCCCCTTCTCACCCACTCCATCCCTTGTCCTTTTCCTGTTACTGCCAATTGCTGCCTTGCAGCAGCCGCTTTTTGGTCAGCATGATATTGTGGTTATTGTATTTGGGCCCCTCCTTGTATTGGTTTTTTTTCACATTTTATTTATCGTTTTTCCTTGTCGTTGCTGTTGTTTTTGTTGTACATACAACAATGATTACTTACTTCTGGTCCAAGGAGCGTTTAAGTGATATTTATTTTGTTTAAGTCATCTTATGACAATAAGTGGAGAAATTTATGCGATTCAAATCAAGTTGCAAAATAACTTGAACAGATTGATAATTGTAATACATTATATATATATTTTGTTTATCTATTTTTTCTGAGCAGCATTTCTGCTGCTTAAGACTAAAACTAAGAAAAAATGTCACATTAAACTTGTTACTTTTTTAACTTAAGAAATGGCATTATAATGCTGTGAACATTTTTTAAACTTCTTTCTTTCTTTTGCAAATTGCCTAATTCCATCCCACGCTCTGTTTCACTTTTCTTTACAACTCTGGAGCGTCACAAAACTTTAAGACTTTGCAAAGATTTCGCTGAAAAGAAAAGTAACATGCAAATGAAATAAATTTCGTTTGAAAATAGTTGACAACTAGGTTTTGTACGTTTCGAGGAACACAAAACTATTGTAAATGTCTTGGCACAGTCCTAAAATGGATTGAAGCACGCCTGGGCCAGATATTCGCATTTGTAGCATTGCGCTCCAGTGCCTGCAACAAGGAGCTAAGGTCAAAAGCTGTGCCCCAAAAAGGGTTAATTTTAAATTTATTGCAACGCCCTTGTTGCTACATGCCCGCAAATCCATGCAGAGGGACATCAACCCAAGCAACCAGTTAACATAAGGCGTAGGCGTTGCCTTTTGCCGTTGGCATAATCATAGTCCAAAATGGTGAAACAACAGCAATTTACACGTACCCCACAACACACTGGCACACACGCGTTCATTTAATGCTGAATTTATGTAACGTGGGCTGAGTCCTTTGGGAGGGACCTGCATGGCGGGCTATGACAAGGCAATATTTCTCTGCTGCTGCCATCAAACGTTATCCAGCCAACTGTAGGGACGAAAAGAAGGAGTTGTGTGCGGGGGTGTTGCCAACTTGTACTTTATTTTATTGCTTTAATAAATATAAAATGCGTTGCGCTTGCCAATTTTTTTTATTTTTAGTTTTGCTCTCCTTTATTTTCGCTCCAGTAACTCTGCACAGTTAACGGCATAGTTTGTTACCACAATTAGCGAGGTTATAGGGGGCAATGTTAGGGCTGACAGCATTCAATCTTAGGCTCAAAGCTAATTGGGCGCTGCTAAATATGTTGCCATGCAGGCAAAAGATAATTTTCGCTCATTCTTTGCTGCTGCTGTTGCCACATAAATTTTAATTAATAAGTAATAAAAATGCGCACGAAAATGCTACAGGTTCCAGGAAGCTCGTACACTTGTATTGTCTGCCAGTCTTTTTGTTGTTGTTTTGCCTAGCGCACGCTGTCTTGAGAAATTCATATTCGTGTTTAATAATAAATCACAAGATGCTGCCGCTTCTCAAGGTCGCAACAGCAACGGCAACGGCAACCGTAAAGACTGCCCCATTCATTTTGCTTAGCCGTTACGAGACAGTTGAATGCGGTGCAACGTTTGATTTTCATTAGCCAACACACTCACACACACACACACACACACAAATAAACACGCACACTAAAGCCTCTGCTGACAATGTGAATGCCAGGCAAAATGGCGGCCATATAAAAGGATTGTTGCCAGCTAAGAAAATTTAATTAAAGTCATCATGCCTTCAACTCTGGCCCCTTGTTCCCTTTTGTTTTTCTTCTTTCTCTGTTATTTTCATCTCTTCTCTGTTCTGTCAATTAATCAGCGGCTTTTTCAGCGCACATCCACCTTTTTTTGTTATCAGTTGGATGTTTGCATCAACTAATTTGCTGAATTTTGCGGCGTGTAAATAATTATATGCCTGCATTTCCCGTTGTACTTCCTGCTGTCGCATTTTCGCTGTTGCTGCTGCTGATGCTGCTGTGGTTGCACTAGCAAAAACTAATAATGAAAGCCCTAAAAACCATGTATTAAATCGGTTTGTTCAAACAAACAATCTTGTGGTTGTGCTTTCAAGCTGTTTGATTTTAAATTTCAGTTAATAATACTTTAACGCTAAATTGGATCTTTTGAGTCAAATAGAAGGCAAGATAGTATTGTTTTTTTGTGCCTTTGCACAGATTTAACAGATTTTCTGCTCTGGATTATCATTAGCCTTAAAGTGAAGAGATGATTTATAATAGTCCATTTCACATTAAAATGCAACACTTTTATTATGTTTTTGCATCCTAAATAAATTTTGTAATTCTAGTATACAGTAAGGGGAGTCGGCTTCACTTCAAATTCAATGTTTTATGCATTCATTTTTGTTTTTGAGATTTTTTATGTTTCTCTTCGATTGGGGCTGCTGTACGAAGTTGATAAATATTTAAGCGCAAATTTGTGCATCCTCCTGTTTGCTGAACGCTGCTCTCAGTGCAAAGCAGCTGATTTCATGTTATTTTCGATGCTGCAACAACAACAACGTTGCATCCACAACAATACCACAATACTCGGCAGACTGATTTAAGCAGCTTGGGCCGAAACAGCCTCTTGAGGATATCTGTACAACATTTTGTTGACGCACGACAAGTGGTGCAGCTTTCGGTTTTTATTTTTCCAACTGATTGCTGTCTGATTGGATAAGAGGTAGGGGTTGGGACAGGGGCCAAGAGGACTGGCATGTTAAGGACAGTTGGTAAAGTTTTCTGGCTATTTTCATTCATTAAAATTTCATTTGAGAATCAGCCAAAAATGCTGTCGTAATCCTTGCTAGCCATTTATTTAGCCAGCAGGCATTGTCTAGGTGCTCGAGCTCTGGCACTTGAACAAGCAATTCTGTCAGCAAAAACTCACTCAAAACAAAGAATTGTAGTTGTTTGAGTAGTAGTAGTAGTAGTACAAGAAGATGTTGTTCTTGAGCAATGTTTATTTATAAAAGTACATATAACAGCTTGAGGCTTGTAGATTTTTGACTTGTGCAGATACCAATGTCATATTTCATACATTTAATTGCTGCTGCGCGTCTTATCCGCAGCGTGTTTTATTTGACGTTCATAGTATATGCTTCATGTTTTGGCCACCAATTTTTGTTGTTGTTTCTTTCTTTTCCTCTTCTGTCAAGATAAACAAACAGCAAGTTAAAAAAAAAACAGCGTTTGGTGCGAGGACGCACAGAGTAGAAGAATAAAAAAATCGCAGTAAGGCGTACAACATTGTTTGACTTTACGGATGCAGTGGAGCAGCAGCAGCAGCAGCAGTACACTCAGAGAAATAATTCACTGAAGCTTAGCCATAAATTTCTTAACTTTTTACATACAGCAATTATTACATATAACAACAATTACATATAACAACGAAGCGTTTCTCATACCAAGAAATTTGTTTGCATTGTTAAATATTATTTTTAAAAGCAAAATTATTTCATTGCAAGTGTATGAGCATCAATTTTTTTTCCTTACCCACTTACTATCTTTTTTGTTGTTTGCTCCACTCAGTTCAGTTCAGTTCTGTTCTTTTCTGTTCTGGTTTACACTTGGCTGGTTATCTCTTCAAAGCACTTTGGCAGTTAAACCGTAAAAATGATAAATGCGAATGTCTTTCAATTTGAGTTCTGCTGCTTGCACCTAGCCCTGTTGTTAAGGGCTGGGGTCTGGTTATGGTTTATGGTTATGCCACTGACCCGAATTAGGCCAGCAACATTTTGCATATTTTCTCTATTTTTATTTTTACTTAAATTCGCCTCTCGTTTCGTTATTCCTTTTTATTGGTCTCACTCTGATTGACAGGCAGCTGGACGTTTACTCTCAGCATTTTCTTGGTCTTAAATGCGGCAAGTCACATTAATCAACACTTAAACGTTTAATTGCCGTTCATTAATCTTGTGCCCCTAGTGCCACCCACTTTGAACTGTTTCTGCCTTCTGTCAAATGTCTCTATCTGTCTCGCCCGCTCTGTATGTTTGTGTGAGGTTGGATTTTTCTCTTCGTTTGTTTTTGTCATTTAGCAATTAACTTTGCGCCTTTCTCACATCCTTTCTACACTCAAAGTTAGCTCATAAACACGCCTCACGTTCGTGGTTGCGCCAAAATTTGTGGCACGCCGCTTGTAAATATTGATGAGGACACAGCCAGCAGGCAAACAGGCAGCAGAAGAGATAGGAGCTAGTAGCAGCACCCGTTGATGGACTGTTGCCAAAATGATGTTGCAGCTTATGCTGCTTCCACGCAGCTGTCGCCGTTTTTTGATTGAAATATGAGCCAGACATTTGCGACCGCAATACTATCCACCCAACCAACCGCCGCCCCAACCATCTCCCAATGGAAGTCAAAGCTGCGCAATTGAGTTAATTAATTTTCACGTTGACATTTCATTCGTTGTATATTTAATGAGCGGGTGTCGCTTACTGGGCTGGAGTTCTTGCCAATTTCCATACTTATTTACATATTTACACAATCGTTTGTGTATATGTGTTACTTTATGCATATATAGATTTACGTGTACTATTTTACAGCACACTTTACGCCCACAAAATGGGCCTACCACACATATTTGCGGCCTGGCATTGGCTTCAATGCCACAAACTTCTCTCTCCCTCGCGTCTCTCTCTCAAATAGTTTCCGCACTTTGTTCGCTTCTGTGCTCTGTTGAATCGTTATTCAAAATGTTGTGGCAAAGTTAAACCAGCAACAGCAGCAGTCAACGCGAAGAAAATATAACTTCATTTTTCCATTGCATATCCAATAAGCAGGCCAGGCGTTACTTCGAATGTCAAACTTTTTGCAACAACAAACAAGCATAAAATGAAAACATGAAACAAAAAATTGACAATTGTGTCAAGATCAAACTGAACTGACTCACAGCTACCCTGTACTAAAAATGTTATCTCTAAATATAAATATCTCTACATATTAAAGAGAAGATGCTTAAACTTTAAAGTACAACTTTAGCTATAAACAGATACAAAACAGGTGCTAGATACTCTGCTTTCAATAGTCCTATGACAAAATCCAATTGATTTTTATTTTTTCTCAAATTGAGGTCATCTTTCAATGCATAAAATGTGGCTTAAGGAATTATTTTTGTCCTACTTTGGACTTTGTTAAAATGTTGAAAAATTCAATAAATAAAAGTTTAAACCTAAAAAAAAGTGCATATAATTCGTGTGTCAAAATTAGTTTTACAAATCAACTGCAAAAAATGTATTTCTTTAGAAAAAAAATACGAATATTTCATATTCTGTGTGTATGTAAAAATTTGCTAAATTATACAGTCTATAATGGCAGAGTCGAATTCAATCAAGTCATAATATTCATTCATGTGGAATATTACGTAATGAATGTGTGTGTTATATATAATAAATTTTCCATATTTTGCATTGAGATAATAATAACTTAATTCCATTGTAATGGGAAAGATCATTGTCATTTCAAAAATGCTTTTATCTTAAGTTTTAATTTAACCCCTGAACAATTACAGAGCAGCATTAAAAAAAAAAAACAAACAAATATTATGTTATGAATAAAATAATAATAACATTTACAGGCCGCATAATCTATGCAACGCCCATCCACTTATCATTTACCACTCGCCACTTGCAAGTTTTGTTTTCGCCACTTACAGTTGCCCTCTCTTTCTTGTTATTTCTCTTTCTGTTTCAGTTGCTATTTCAGTTGCAGTGTTTGGCTGCCTACAAAGACAAAACTTTGACTATTTGCCTCGGCACTTGTCTTTTATTCTGCCTTACACTTAACTACATGGTTGCACTGGCTTTGCTGCTGCTGTTTCTGCTGTTGCATATAGTTTTTATTCAACACTTTTTTTTTCAATTTTTATTTATGTAAATAAGTTTTGCACTGCCTGCCGTCGCCTTTTATTATTGTTGTTGCTGTTGGGGTGCTGCTGTTTCTGCCTTGTTATCGCATAAGGATGTTGTTACAACTTTAACATTTGTTGTTGTTGTTCTTGCTGCTGTGGGAAAAGTAAAAGAATCTACATGTTGTCTAGCCGCAAAGAACGCACAAGTGTTGCCAGCAACGTTGTTTAAATATTTAGTATAAAAGAAAACGCAGCCAGTTTGGCCTCAGCAGGACACAAAGTAATAAAGCTCGAATGACTTTTGTGTTTTTGTTATTGTTGTTGTTGTTGATGCTGTTGTCGAAACTTTAATTATCACTATGTTTGCAGTGTATGTGGGTTTGTGTGTGTGTGTGTGTGTGTGTGTGTGTACGTTTGCGGTCTTCCATGCAAGCGGGTGTGCTGTTTGAATTTTACAAAAAACTTTTTAGTCTGCATAGTTTTTTATTGTACCATGCACACACACACACACACACACCACACACACACACACACACTCTTATAAACAAACATCCCGTTGGCTCGCATTTTCCTGTGGCTTTCACTTTGTTTTTTTGCGTTCCCCACATTTTTTTATGCATTGAAAAATCACACAACTGCTGTTACTGCTCTATCCTGACGCCGCATTTTAGTGTGGTCAATAACTATTGCATACTTCGTGGCGCAACGTTAGTTTTTTTGCTCATATGAAGACGAAATCACGCATACAACATGTGCGGCACGTATTGCACGTACAAAACCATATGCATATGCAACGCAATCAACACGAAACCACTTGAAAGTCAACGAGCAACAAGATTTCCATATGCAGCCTGTCGCACATTAGGCGACCAAAATCATACGCATTCCCCGCTGCGCTGCGAAAAGCTCATGAATTTTTATTGCGGCTGCTGTCGTTAGTGCTTTGCATATATTAACATTACTCAAAAAGGGCGTGTACATGGTGCAAGCTCAAGTTGTGCTCAAAAGTGCAACAAAACGTTGTCCGTGGACATTTGCGGAATTAATACAAAGAAATTACTGCCAGAGCCGCTTGGACATACTTTTGGTTTTGTTATTGTTGTTACCGCGCTTGTTACACTGATTGGTGGGTGGGTAGTTTGGTAAGTGGTAAATGATGCCACGTGCAGCGAATTGACAACCTACTTTGCGTTTGTGAAGGATAAGAAATGGCAGTTGAGAGGGGCCAACCAATGCAAACACCATCAATTTGCAATTTGCAATGTATCAATACGAATAGGGGTGTGTGGTATTTAATCTTTTTAGCTGGCTGCCAGTTGTTGCTGTGTGACAACTTGATTGCAAACCTAGCAGCACAACAGCTCAACCGTTGATAGTTGTTGGCAGGTGCCACTACTACTACTACATACAACTTCAAGCTACAAGCTACGAGACAAGTTTTTTGGCAGTTGCTTTTTTCGGTATGGTATCACTTGGCACGTAGCGCTGTTGCAGATGCAGCACGGCACGTTTCGGTTTCAATTAAAGCATCGTTACTAGCTCGCAAATTTGGCAAAGTTGGCAGCTCCATAAGCGGGAGCTGTAAACTGTTCACGGTATATTTTATAAAGAAGCTGAAAGATGCAGCTGCAGCTGCAGCTAGATTGAGCTGGCTGGCAGGCACTTCGAGCCGCACTTTGCGAATGCACAATAAAGCACATGTTGAAAATACAATAAATATATGTGTCTCTTCTTCTATATGTATGCTTAGAGTGTGCTTCTATGTGTGGGTGTATGTATGTGTGAGCACAAGTGCAAGTGTTACAAGGCCAAAAGTTTTGCAGCATTGGCAGAAAACGCGCAGAACGTGGCCTTTTCTTTTATACATTTTCAGGTTTTACTCGCTTACATATCCCTATGTGTTTGTGTTTGTTATTTGTGCGTGTCGCATTTAAGCCACAACTGCGCCTTAGGGGCCAGCAGTACGTGGCTGACTTTAATGGAAAGCGAGCGGAGAATCGCTTTTAATACCAAAAGAATATCTCGCCTTGTCTTTTTTTCTCCCATAGCATTTCTTCTTTTCGAAATACCCTGCAGCTTAGCACACACAAAAGCAGCGGTTTTACATGTGCTGCAAAGTAAGCAAGTTATTGTCTTAAAAGTGCTAACGAATTGGATTTTTGTAGGTATATACACAGATTGCGTTTGTATGTAAAGTAACATGACATGCTTTTTACTTACAATACCATTTTCGTAAGCTTAACAGCGTTTCTATTATAAAGAAAATAATAGTAAATTTATATTAAATCTATATATAAAATTTAAACACAAAAAGTAACTTATTTAAGTTTCTATTTAACTTCTTTGATGACTTTTATATAATTTATAGATTTCGTTATGTTCTTGAAAAGAAAACTTTAAAAAATTTGGTGCTCTATTTTTAGACAGCTAATTTTGTAGTCGTTCATTTGGAATTATTTTTTGTGCTTGCCTGTTTTCTGCTGGCGACAGCTGCATTAATTTGCCTGTCATGACTTTAGCCTGGTTTATGCCACACGTTACAAACCTTTGCTGAACTGCTGGTTGGGCAGGGCAGGGCAAAGCAAGCGGGCTGTTGCTAGCACTTGCTTGCTATCCTGCTTAATTACGTTTCTTTAAGCAGGGTTGCAACCCTGGAAATGGCTAAACATTTGCAATCAATGGTGAATGCCGCATAGAAAAACGGAATTGCATTGTTCGCCAGTAAACTGAAAACAAAAAACTGAGAACCACCTTTACGTATGCAGAAGTTGTGCAATGGTTATGGCCACTTCCAGCTTCCAGCTGGTGGTTAGTTAGGTAGAGTGTGGGTGGTGTTAACACAAATATTTTCAAAGAAAACATTTCGCTCTTCATGCTGCTGCCCTTTTCTCTACAAATACAACTTCATGTGTATTTCTCTCTCTCGCTCTGCCTTTGGCTGATGATGCTGGTTGTCGGTGAAATTTTTAAACGGCTCGTGCGTTAAATTCATTGGCATGGAATTTTAATTGGATGATTTTGTAGTTCAGGCCACGTGCCAATTTTGATGGCATGTAATTATGGATTCAAAGCCACTACTATAGCCATGTTTGCTTCAGTGAGTGTGGGAGTAAGTGTGTTTGAGTGTGTGTTCCAAGTTATGCTTGGCCTTAGTTGCAATTTGTGAGTTGTAGACAAATATTTTACTGTTTGTTTCTCCAAGATGCTGTAGATTCATAAATAAGCCACTAAGTGTAAGCGCGGGCAATAAGTCTGCAGGCGTCACATACACAAGACACACAACAAAGCAACAACAACATCAGCTCGAACATTGACAGGCATTATGGCTAAAGCTTCATCAGCTCCAGTTGCTGTTGACTCCATGCTCTTCTTTCCCTACAACAGGAAAAGGAAATCTTTACACTGGGCAAATAAAGGAAATTTAATTTATTTTTATTTAAAAACACATTATGCGTTATCGTATTTAAATCCCATTTTTAATAACGATTTGAGTAAGAATCTGCGTTAATTTTAATGTTAAGATTATCAGAAAGTACCAAAAATGAATGAAAGTATGTTATTGAGGCTCGTTACATCTGAAAACCTTTCAAAGTTGGAAATTTAAAGATACTTTTCATCAAATAATTATTTATTTTACTAAGCAGTGTCCTTTAATTAAATATATTCAGTATCCTATTTGCATTTACACAAATAAAGAGCTTGTTTTAGAGAATCCTATTCATAGCCAATGAAGAATAAGAAAAACCCTTAGTAATACATAATTGTTTTCAGTGTATCAAAGCGTACGTGTGCAGCGTAGCTCATACATAATGATATGGTCTCCACTCGCTTGCCCATTGTGCGCTCTCGAGCGTGAAATGTATGACAAAAAGAGCAGAAGCTATAGCTTTAGCTGTAACTAGATTGAGTCGAAGCGGAATAGAGGAGTATTAGGTGGCAAGTTGTTTGAGCTAAAAATAAATATAAATGACAGCGAAAAACATTGAGAAAATCAACACTAAAAGCAAAGCAGCTGCCGCCGCAGTACTTTTGGAACAATGTTGCCATGGCTGATGAGGGCTTTGCTAAGGGTGAGGAACGTGTGGGGAAAGATGTTTGGGTTAGGAGAGCCAACAATTCGCTGCGAGCAATCCAATAACAAATTATATGCACAAAAGACAATTGGGACCTTTATTGCTCAACGACTTTTATGCGAAAAGTGCAAAATGATTTACGATTATGTTGATAAAATGGCTTAAATAGTATTTTCATTTCTTAACGCTTGAGTGCACTTTGGAGAGAGAGAGAGAGACAGAGCAACCAAACAGCAACGGCTTGACTGTGGCTAAAAGCACAGATTCACACACACACATACACTCACACACAAGCAGTTTCAATTGTCTTATGTCGCATGATTTGTTTGCGCTTAAGCGTTGGCGACAGGCAAAAAAACGACGACAGCAGCAACATTTTTTCTACTTGCGTTTTTATATTATTTTGAAGCATGCTTTTGTGCGCACACACACATGCACATATGCCGTTTAATATGCATATGCATAAGAGAATATATTCATGATGATATGTCGTCTGCTGTCTTCTGTATTTTTTTCCTTCCTGCTTAAAGTCATCTGGGGAATTTCTTAGTTTTCAACTCTCTGCTTTCTTATTTCTTACACCCACACACACACATGTTAAATAACATCTTATGGCTTCCTAACTTTCCACACACTTAACCTAAATAATTAATTTTGCAAAATGTTTTGGAACTGTACATGTGTCAAGCATTTTGCAACACTCGAGTCTCGCACCTCTGCACCTTGACTTAAACAAGCAGTCTTGTCAGAATTGTTCAATTATGAATACTGTGGCAGCAAACAAACAGCTGACAACCACAGTCACTCTTGACTGCGTCTGCATCTGTATCTGCAACTGTGCCAGTATTCAACATTTGTGTAAAGGCAGTAGTGCAACTATTGATTTGATGCTGGCATATGCACAAGTTGTGATGTGTGTCAGCATTCAGCGTAGAGAAAATATGAAAATCATTCACCTGGCTATAATTGAATGTAACCACAAAACAAGCCACAAAAGGGTTTCATTTCCTTTGCTTGTCTTTCTGGTTTTATTTGGCTGCCTTTTGCAGCCCACTGTTGAAACCAGTCGCTGGCATCGCCTTTGATGGCTGCTCAGGTATTCATAATGAGCGTTAAGGCTTTATTCAATATGCGTATATACAGTGCGTATACGTAATGCGGTCAGTCATGCCAAATGTTGGCCATAAAGCAGCATAATGCAATTACTTTTCCTCTCTAAACACACACAATTGATTTTATATCGCTGCTTACGCCAAGCAAAATCAAATTGGCCGGAAAATAATTGCAAAATACGCCAACAGAATAGTTTAATGTTGCCAATATGCGTCTATATGTAGATATATACATTGCGCATAAATCACAGCTGGCCCAAAGCAATCAATTTATCACTGACCTTGCGCCGGGGAATAGAAAATTGAGGCACATTTAACTGAATTAACACAATAGCTAAGCAAAATGCAGACAAATGTTGAAACTTTGCAGCTGTGATTTGTGTTGAAGTTGACAGAAAATTAAGTAAATCAATGCTCAATGCTCTCAACAGCATTCATTTCAGACTTAAAGAAGGTTTGTGGTTTTCTTTATCGTCTTTTTTTTTTTTTAATTTTCCGGCTGAATGGAGAGAAATTCGCTTGTCTAAATTCAAAGCTCTAGCATTTAAATAATGTTGCAATTTGTTTTTTAAATGACTTGAAGTTGCAAATTTTTATGTGAGCTTGACAAATTTAGAGGTTTGAACTTACTTAGCTTTCTCTTTGTAAATCTTCTTAAATGTATAATTTGCTATCTATGTTCTTTCATCTTAAATTGTTAACTTTATTTTATGAAATATGTATCCTAGTCTTATCATTTGTTACTTCTGCGGCTTGGGTGTACTAAATTACGTTGCTAATTACTTATGTCTGTCTCCGCTAAGTTGTCAAATCTCACGCCCGCAACAAAGTATGTGATAAACTGTGATTAAGCCAAGAAATTGGCCCTCTTCTTTATGGTAAATGATGTTTGCGTAACAGCACTTGCATTAATGATGAATTTTGGGTTGCTTAGTTATGAGCGTGGTGCCAAAACAAGACAAGTCTTGCTGACTCACCTAGCGGGCGTCTCACTGGGTCACGCCTAATGTTTATTTAACGTCTGCTTCAGCCGCCCCCTTAAAATGAGCTACGCGTTACTTGTACTTGGCGCTGTATTATGCATTGACTAAGGAGAAGAGTGATGGGAATTGGGGTCGATGTCATGCCACAACTGGTTGGCCTACGGCTGAGAGTGCAGCACTTAATTGGATTTCGATTTTTTACTCGTGACACGCACTGAAAATAACAGACGAAAACAAAAGCAATAAGAGCAGATGTGGACATGTTAACTGTCAGTCAGTCAGCCAGGCAGTCAGCGGCGGCGATTAACTTAATTACAGTCACACTAATGACGGATCAATGCGCTTATGTTGACAACTACAACAACAGCAATAGCAACTAAATCGAAAATGAAATTCATTCAGATATTAACAGAAACACAAGGCGGTGGTAAATAAATTGAAAACGTAATCGAAAACTCGCAATCAAATGGCCGCATCGCTAAATGATGCCTAGCTAATGAGTCTTCTCTATGATCTAGCATTGTGAATAAGCAGCTTTCTATTTGGCTTATAGTGGGCCCAAAGTTAATAAGCCACTAATTAGTTTGCGTTTTGCGTTTTAAGCTCGTTTTTCGTTTTGAATTGCATCGATTGCCAGTTATCAGGCAATCAAGTCGTTAAGCACATACAACATATCTCTCTATCTCTTGTTACGGCAAGTTGATCAATCTTCTAATTCTCATCCAGCAACAAAAACAAGCAAACTGACAGCCAGCTGGCAGTCTGTCACGTGTCCTTCATGGAACCAATTGAGAATGGAAATCTGTTGTTGTTCGGATGCTTGGTTGTGGCTCACTCTCATCAGTAAGGATGGTTCTCTGTGCTTGTGTCGCTTGCCAGCCTGTCATCGACAGTTCCACTAACAGCCTATAATCGCAACTTAACATGCTTGCCACAATGGCAGCGGCAGCAGCAACAACAACAGCAGCTGCCGAAGCATCATTGCAAACATACTTCAAGCCGGTTATCGCATAGTCTCAAATACACAACAACAACAACAACAAAAAGAACCCCTTGGTTGGATAAACCTTCTGATAATTTTAAGCGTGCAGAGGTGCAAATACTCTTGTTGCATTGTTTTTTAATTGAAGGACAACTTTATTTACATTTATTTTAATGAAACTCATTAATCCCACATTTTTGAATAAGGAAAATACTTTTTTATATTGTTACTGTCGCTTGTTATCATAATTTCCTCTACACAACATAACAAAATTAAAATACCCTGTCTGCAAAGAGTATGACAAAAGGTGGTCTCTCTCTCTCTCACACTCTCTCCCTCATTCTCTCTCTCCATGCACGTAGGCTGCTCGACCTCAGCTTGTTTGTTGCACCTCAACTCTTCCGAGCAGGCTATGCTAAATGACTCGCACATAAACACATGCACTGCTACACGGCGTGTCGAGTGCGTTGCACTGAATTTTGTAGCTTTTGTTTTGCGGCTCAAGCCACTCAGCCTGTTTTATATGCGCTTATCTCTAGCTACTGCTACAAAAATGTGTGTGTGTGTGGGTGGATGTCTGGGGACATAGCACAGTTGCCATTTTGTTGGCTTTCTTGCAAGAGGTCCTTGTGGCTGAGCAACGTTTACAAATATGCAGTTGAGTGGGTGGCCAAGTATCATTGTTGCTGGAACACATTTCTGAACCGGCTGCGCCTTTTGAATACCAATACCTGAGTAACTGCGACGATACGCCACCCCTCCACTAGCTCCTCTGTTGCCATCTCGTAAGCAAACGCTTGAACAAAAATTGTAGCATACTTTTTTGGGCGCTGCACTCAAACTATGCACACCGCAATTTGCATGAGAGGAAAATGTAATTTGTATGGCATGCGAGTACAAATATGTTTTTCTCTCCCTATCTTTCTTTTTCAGTCTCTGTCTCGTGTTCTTTACTGCGCCCTTTGTTTTGCTGTAGATTAAAGCCAGCATAAATGCTGACCACATTGCTGGACCACTTTGTAAAGTTCTGTGTTGCTTGTCCGCGGTATTTTGCCCCATGCATGCAAACGGCTTAATTTCAGCTCTTTCTATAAGGTTCTAATTCTCATTTTTTATTGTTGTTTTGTGCACCTCATACTGTGCAATACCGCTGTGAAGTACATTTAGATTTCAATTCTAATATCGCTCGCAACGGCAACAGCAAACACAATAGGTAGGCAGCAGTATTAGCAAAAGAAACGAAGAAAGAACAGAAGTCAACATAAGTGACGTCGGCTCGGCTAGTGCAAAAGGCGAATGCGAAAAAACTATTTGCGCAGCTAGAAATTGACAACTGTTTGCTTAGTTGAGAGTGTTTGCTTGCTGAAGGGTAGAGGGGGAAGTGTGGGATGAATTGTGGGTGGTTGGGTTTTGGGAGCGTTGCTAACTTGCTGCTGGAAGCGGAAATTTGACACTCTCGTTCTCACTTTCACTTACCAAAGTGACTGGCGCTGTGTGTGGGTTGCTGACTGGGTTGGGAATTGGGTGTTGGCTGCTTGTTTGCTCGTTGCTCGTTGCTCGTTGCTCACTTGCCTCCTTTGAGCTAAGTTGTGTTGAGTTAAGTTGAGTGTCCCTGCAGCCATAGCGCGTAATATCAGCTTACTTTTTAATGGCACTGCTGGCAGTCAATTATGTAGTCTTCTAAGCCAACCATCGCAGCTAAAATATGCAATTAAAGCAGCCAAAGATCTTTTGCAAAACTATTTGATTACCAATTGATGTTTCTATTGCAAGCAACTAACAAAGTGCCAATTGGATACATTTCCAGCTAACTTATGACAGCTCAAAGGCATTCCACATAAACAATTAACGTCAAAATAAACTTTAATTACAGACTTGCTGGAAAATACTATTCTTCTGAAAATGCTGCCCAGCAACCAATTCAAAATATCTCTATCCATTTCAATCGTGTGGCCAATTTAAGCTCAATTTTTTACTAAAACTGATTCATGATGCTTAAAGTTTTCTTTCGTAGTGATAAAAAACCAAAAATCAGAGCAAAAAGCAGCTTTTTTTTTAATAATATGTAACCAATAACTTTATAGACTTCCGACGCGCTATTAACTAAAAACTTTATGTTTGACAGACTCAGCTTTTTGTGACTTTTTTGAACTTTAATCAATAATTTAAGCATAAAGTTTGACCTGACCTGCCTCACATCATAAATATGTCAAACGTTCATATTTGAAAACTATTCGCCAACTTTTCGGTCTCTTTTTGGTTGCATCAAAGGCAACTCGTGTGTGTGTGCATACAAGTTGACATTCTGGGTGCATCCTTTTGAATTTATTTTTTCGCAAAACTTGAATTGTTATATATTACTATTATTAAGTCTCCTGACATATGAGATGCAGCTACTGATTTCGTAACGTTGCCCAAAATATATGAGCATTGCATATTTTGACAAGGACTTATGTGCACACACAGACACGAAAATGAGCAGAATTTTATGTGCATTCAGAGATGGGCAAACGAGCAGGTTATATGAGGTTGCTTCGTGACGCTACCAAGCTGTAGTCGCTGCTATAAAAGCCTGGCCCATAACGAACAGGGCTTAAAGCCAAGCACAATATGCAGCTGCAGTCGCGCTGTCCTAGCTCCTGGCAAGCCGTGCAATTTGTTGCCTTGCAACATGCAACGGTGTCGTCCGCAACTTGCTTAATTTTATATCAAATTTATAACTGACTTATTGGCACTTGGCAGTAAGATTACGCCTGCCAGGCAGCCACACACACACTTTTTAGCTGAATTTTCTGTGTCCGTGTGCACCTTCATACAAGCTTTTACCTATTTGCAGCGTGGCTGCTCCTTAAATTTATATATGTGTGCTGTTTATAAAAGTTTTGCTTGCCGCGAGCACTGTATGACTTGGGTATGTTGCTTCTTGTGTGGCATGATTGGTACATTGAGTGACTGAATTTATCACACGCCCATCAAATTTTAAATATTTTGATAGACTGCGGGAAAGGAAAAGAAAAAACCAACAGCCTTAAAATGTTATATTTTTGTAATTTCATATTTTGACAGCTCAGTTTATGTATTGGCCACAAAAATATAACCATTTAGCAACTAGCTGATTTATGCTTTTTATCATCTGCATATGAATCTGTTACGTTTTGTTATTACGCTCGTAAAGAGGCTGGATAGTTTTTGTGCAGGAATATCTGAAGTCTTTAAAAAAGCAGAGAAACTTAAGCTTCGACCTCGCTCAACCCAACCCTCGTTACCCGCAACTCCTCGATAATTGCAACACCCGAATTCTTAGCATTGCAGACTGTTAACGTAACTTACGAAAATTATCTCATTTCAAGCAACTTCTTAGAGAAATCGTATGTTTCAGATTGCTTTTACCACTTTTCTAAAAGGCATCTCCATTTGGAAATAGGTCTCGTGGCCAACAGAAAATTTCAGAAAATTTTCGAAATTGGCCAAATTTTAATGGGTTGCATTGAGCGAGGTCGTATTGTATATAAATTGTTTTATATTATTGTATATAAATTTTTAGGGTTATTGTAAATTTTACTGTCTATAATGAAGATTAAAAAAATCTGTTAAATGGATATCTTTTAGGTCGATTTTTAAGATAAAGATCAAGGGTATTTTTTCTTCATCCAACATTGCAATTTATTTTTTTTTTTAATAAAAATATATGTATATTTTTTTTTTTAGGTGTCAGAAGCAATTTCTTAGCCTCGACCTCGGCGTTTTGATAAATTCCGCATAGCTTTGCATTTTCAGCAGTCTTGACCAGGTTTTCTTTTTTTTTTTGCCTGCTGTGTGTGTGTATATATTCCATTTCCATGGTAACAGAATTTTGCCTTAACACTTTATGAAATTTTGCAGGCATTTTTTGTGTTTTTTTTTTTTGTTGCCTAGAATTTTAATGAAAATTTAAATAATTGAATGCAATGTGTTTGCTGGATATGGCGGCGAGGTGGCAAAAGTGGCTGCCAGCTGGCAACTGTAGGCAAAGGCTCACTTGGCTCGAATGCGGTACTGATACTCAGCTATACTACAATTGCATATTAATGAGCGACTAAAAGCCTTCCTTTTGACAGTCAGCAGTTTCAGTAGTTTTTACAAGCTATCCTGAAAATTACTTACTTACTCTTGCCACCGAGCATTTAAGCGATTTTCGTTGGTTAAAGCGTGTTTACTTTCTTTCTTTGGTGCCATTTTTTTTTGTATTGTTGGCAAGCAGACGCAGGCTGCATCCTGACAATGACAAATGAATACTTTTATGGCCGCGACCCGCAGCGGCATTAAAAGTTTCGTGTTAGCAAGACTGACACCTCGAGCACGGTCTAGGTGTCAACGATGCTACCGTTACCCAAGCTCACTAACTAAGTGTGCGGCTGGATGTATGTGTGCCTTACTTTGACTTGTGTAGTTGTGCCTGGCAGTCGAGCGTCGCATCTCTGCTCCAATGTGGCTTAGGCCCTGACAGGAAGTGGTCTTTGCCACTGTGCCGTCGTGTCCTGTCTGAATCTGCTTGAATCATGTCTCTCCCCGCTATGCTCTTAGGCTTTACTCACTCTCTTTCTGTGTCTCTGTCTCTGTTTGTTCCTCTTTCTGTCTGTTGTAAGTATTTATTCAGTTTCTGTAGTCTGAGTCTGGCTGCCAGCAATTTAGCCCATTGCTATACGCTAACGCAGGGTTGTATAGTTTTGCAAAAAGAAATGTAATTCATTGATGAAACAATCATGGTTTATTATGATAAAAGTCTGGTACTTCATTTCAAATCTTTTGATTTAAATTTGACAAAATCCATTTGTCTCAGTGAGAATTTGATCATTATATCGTTTGGCTGTGGCTTTTACTTGGCAAGATATAAAAGTATCCTGCCATATTTTAGGTCTCTCTTAAAAATGTGATTAAAATATGTCCGATAATTTTCAGATACCATTTCATATTTATATGTTAAACTTTATAGGGCATTTCATCACCGACTTAACACGGAAGAAGATGTTTTTTTTGGATGATTCTTTTTCATATTTTTTGTTGCACGATTTTGCTTCGTGTCCTGTTTATCAAACGTATTAAATTGTTTGCCTCAAGTGTATTTTGTTCTTTGACGCACAAGCAACTAAAACTGAATGTGAACAGTTTGTTTATTGCCACTGGGCTCAAATGTACTAATCTGTGGCACTCAATCAGAGCCCTGACAGCAATTGATTTCTTTTTTCTGTGTGCCACGCTAATAATGCACGTTTTCCTATGTGTGTGTTCGTTGAGTTCTAAGCCGATTCATACCTTTGACTATATGATTAACGATTGCTGCACTGACTGCTCGCATTTGACATCAATTTTCGCGCCTCGTCTAATCGTCGATGGGTTGGTTGGAAAATATATATTTGGGTATTACCCAAAGCGATTGCAAGGGGATGGTTGCATCGATTTTAAGAGGGGGAGAGCCAGGCACGAACCAAACCAAGTTAATTGATTTTTTATTGGGCCAGGCACCATTTAGACAGGTAACATGAAAACACACGAAATGCGCCCAAAATCCCATGCACTGAGCTTTAAACGTATAAATTTATAATTTTCATGTGGCACACAGAGAGACACATACATGCATACATACATACATAAAAACCCAATTGACAGTTTTCAATTTAAGTTGCAGGAAATATTTTGATTTCCTCTTTTGTGTGCAAGAGAGAGGCTTTAGTGTTGCTGTTATTGTTGGTGGTGATGATGGTTGTGAATGGTTGTGTGTGGGTGCTGCTCAAGCGTCGGGCCATACCGTAACGCTTGTGCTCAAACATATTTTCCGCTCCATTTCTCTGGCCAAGAGCCGCATATGAAGGCATGCACATACACATATGCATATATTTTATTTGCACAAAGCAAAGAAGCAAAAAATGAAACCGCAGCAAGCATTTTGTCAGTGCAATAAAAGTTTGCGTGTGAAATGCCGTTGGGTTGGGGGAGATGGAAGTGAAAGGGGGCAGGCAGCAGGCGGCAGGACGTGCAGCTTGATGTGGAGAGAAGTCGACTGTCAGAGTTTGGCCTGTTGTCGACTTAATCAGCTGGGAGTTTGTGGCCTGCCGTGGTGCGGCACATATGCACTTTAAATTATGCATACAGTTAAGCCGCCCGCTCGAGTAATTAAGTAGATAGCAACTACTACAGTTCATATAAGTTTATTTGTCTGTGTGTGTGTGTGTGTGTATATGTGTCTGTGTGTGAGAATGTTTGCAGGCTTAAATGAGTATTTATGACTGTGTGAGTGGCTTCCATTTTAATTAGAAATTCATGCGTTTGGCTTGCTAAGCCTCTCTGTCAAAGCACACACCCCCATACCACACTTCAAATTGTGTGGTAAAGTTTTTGCGCTACGCTTTCTGTGCATTTAAACTGATGTAGTAGTTGTATCTACTTATGGGCGGCTGACGCAGTCAATTGATTGATAAGTCAGCTAACCAGAAGTTCAAATAGGCCACAAAGCGAAAATAAAAGCAGACAGAATTTGATAAATTACTTTTAAGCTGTCACAGGCGTAAAACACAAGTCTGTCGACCATTTATCACAGAGGCAGTGAGCAGTGACCAACTCAACGAAGTCGATAGCAAATCAATCGATGTGTGTGTCTATATTTTTATAGGTCCATCAATTATACCGAACGCTTTTTGAGATGTGTATAAAAATAGCAAAGCAAACACTGAATTACTGAATTAGATTCGTATGAATAGAGTTGAATTTCGCAGTTCAAACGATGCTAGCAGGCAGCCGCAAAAGATGCCACAAGCTGAAGCAACATTCATAGTTACACACACGCACACACACACGCATACACACCATTGCTCGTTCGGTCACATGTCAAGCACGTAACTGGGTGCCCTTCTACTTCGTTGAGAGTCAACTGAGTATGTCATTTTATTGAATCAAAAACCACTCAGCTATTGAAAATCAATTTGCTGCTACAGCTCTTACTGCTGAGCCAGCTCTCACTTACTTCGCAACTGGACCACAGAGCAGTTAAGGAACACCTGCCAGGCAAGCAGAACGCACAAACATCCACACAGACAGACAGATAGATATTCAGTCTGTGCAAGAAATAGGACAATAAATACTCACCCACACACACGCTTAGAAACATACACACTGTTGGACACGCACACACAATTTTCCACATTTACACTTGCAATAATAATAAAGTGACATAAAAAATGCAACCGAAAACGAGTCAAATTCAAAGGGATGAGCTAAGCATGCACGACTAGAAGATACGGTTTGTAATGAAGAATTTTACAATTGAAGTAAAATTTCAAACTTTTTGAAAACTCCATATGTATTACGTGTTTTTTCATGCAAAAGTATAAAACTTTAATGAAAATATTTTTTATTTTTCAACATAAAACATTCTAAAGTAACAGCTACACAAACAACTAAATAGATTTATATAAATATTTGCAAATGTTTTAGAAAATGTACAAAATCTCATATACCCGGTTCAAGAATTCTAATATGTTTGTAAACGATATAAAAAGCAGCAACTGAATGTGAAATTTGTTGGAAGCACAAAATGCAATGCCATTTGAGGTATGCTGATCAGCAGTTCTCGCACACGTTGCCTTTCAAACCAATTCCAAATCGAGTTAAAGGCACAAGGACATACCAAACACACACACACACACACACACACACACACACATGGCTGCCTATGCCAGCCATTCACCTGTATGCAAAATGAAGCGGCAATGCCACTGAAAATTGATGGCAGTCACGTAGAATGTCAGGCAGCAAGAAGAAAATCCATAATACACAAGTAGAAAACTTGAGGGGCAGCATATGAGTTTACAAAAACCAAACCCAAACCACCGAAACCCACCACAACCCAACGATATGTTTGTGTGCGATAAAAATAAAAGGCAAGCATGTAAGCGACTGAACACAAAAAAAAGAAATGCAAATTGAAAAAAAAGAAAAGGAAGCCAACACAAAAATTGAAAGCACGCAACGTTGTCAGGTGACCAAAGAGCAAATGACGATGCGATTCCCAAGGATGCAGAGATGGAAGCAGTCAACTTCTCATTACGGGCCAAGAGGTTTTTTATTTTTATGTTTTCCCCTCTTTGCACTCTTGGCCATCAAAACATTTCACGCAGTTTAACCAACTTACCCCGGGGAAATGAGGGAAATGTGTGTGGAGTGTGGAGTATGTGTCCCACAACTGATGCTGATGCTGCCTTATGAAAGCCATAACTGTGCATTAGCAAGGCAGCTAGTTAGTTTATTTGGGTTTTGGCTATGCGAAACATGGACAATAAAAGACGGCTTCGTATGGACATGAAATTGCGGCACGCAGCCATAAAATACACACGCCCGTGCACCGCACACGAAAAAAACGCTGCGCCAAATAATAAATAAAAGCCCCAACAAGACATGCAAATGGCGCCGCTTCGCATCCGTATCCGTATCCGGCAACGTCGGGTACCCGCTACCGTTGCCATTGGCATTCCCAGTTCGCTGCCAACGTTCGTAAGGCGTTAAGCGTGAGCCGATTACGCGCACTTATCAGCATCGGGCTCCCAGGCAACGTGAGCTGTTAGTGTTGCTCTTCGTTGGTCTTGTTGTTGCTGCTATTGCTACTTACTTTTCCAAGCACTGATTCGCTTACCAACCAACCACCCACACCCTTGATGCCTTCCTGCTGCAGCTTTAATTGCTGGCCATAAATTTGTACATGTTTTTAGTCCAAGCCTGTTATGTGTAACTACATATTAAGTAAAAGTTGGCCATGAATGCAGCTAAATGTATATATATATATATATATATTATATTTTCTTTTAGTGCATGAAATAAAGCTAATAGCGCTTGTAGAAAATTGCACTTAAAAGTTTAATTGAGATTTGCACAGGCAAGTGAAACTCTGTGTGTTAGACAATAAATTGCATAAGCCAAGTCGGCATTATTGGTTTTAAAAGAAATACACGGATTTTAAGTAAAACAAAACTATGAATACCAATAATTTATTCGATTTTGGACATTATGAAACACTGCGGCAATCAATAGATCATTTGAATATTAAGTCAAATCAAATCTCAAATAGAATTAAAATGCATATCTTTGAATGAAATATTCTGGAGTCTTCTCGTATGTATAGGATGTTTTGGACATATCTTGAATCCTTATATATAATACCTGTAAGTTTTGTGCACATAAAATCTTACATAGAAAGTGTTTTGCATTTGCACTACACAACAAAATATAAGAGCTTAATTGTCTCTTACGCGACTAACCAAGTGCTTAAAACAATGTCAAAGCACAAGCTTTAATGAAACTAAGTTGCACTTTTTAATTACATTAACGTTGGGATTTTAGACTTTTAACTCTTAAGAGCTTAACTCTATAAGCCCCTAGCTCTACTACGTTCACTCCATTTTAGCTATTGTCGCTGTCCCTGCTTTATTAATTTTATAGGTAGTTAAAATTAAAGCATGGACCTCATGTGGTGCTGGCCTTAGTTTGTGTATGGAGTGCAAAATCTACTGTTTTTTTTTTAATGCATTGCACAGTACAAAGCAACCAAAAAAAGAGGAAAAAAGCAATTCGAAACTAAGATATGGGAAATGTGGAAAAAAAAACTAATTGCTGCTTTTAGGCGTTAATGAAAATTACAAATTGCGCATACGCCGCGTGGAGTGCGCAATGGGTGTGCTCGGTCGCTGTGTCTGTGTCTGTGTATTGCGAATATTGTGGTCATAGCCCGGATCGATGCTGCATTGTCATTGCATGTGGTTGCATAATCGCTGCTCTACATTTCGCGCATGACTGCAACAAGAACTACAGCAGCAACAACAATGATCATCTCAACAACAAGCAAACCCATTAGAAGTTGCTACATTTTCACTACACACAGCGAAAGGGGGCAGACAGACAGCTGCTGGGTGTAGTGGGTGGGGGGGTGTCTGTCTGTGTGCCTGCCTTCTTGCTGCAAGTTTTTATGTTGAGTCATTTTTGCGCTCAAAAGCACTCACTAAAACAAATAAACACTTTGCGCATTGTTTCGTTTTGACAAATGCGTGTAATTTACGGAAATGTTTGTTTGGGCAGCAGCCCAACCCACTCCTTTTTTTGCCTACACTCTCACTGTACATCTAACCCCTCTTTGTCTCTCTTTCACTCTCTCTTTCACCACTCTGACTCTGAGTGTGTCTCGTTTCATGTTTGCTAAATTGTCTTAAGCGTGTTTGCACGGCACTCACACGTCGCACACTGAAGCTGAGGCTCCTACTTTTGCTTTCAGCTGCCTGGCTGCCTGCAATTAGTTGGTGCTCAAAAAGCCATGAAGTAAACGCTGCACATATCGTGCCACATATACATATTTGCACACTAATGACTGAGCGCATGCAACTTGCAGCGCCAACTTGCAACTGCAACCCCTTATTCTGTCTTTTTTTTTTTTGCAAATTACAAAGTTGCTACAAAATGTGCAACGGCGGCATTTGAAAAAATATAGGTTAAATTTGTTGGCAGCTGCTCATCAAAGTGCCAATAAAAATATACGCGCAGTTCCACGCGCTCGAATAGCTCATTACAAGTGCAATCCTCAATATCCGCGAACTCATCACTGTACCATCCTCTACTTTCCCTATCGCATTGTAACTCATAATAAGCAACCGCAATTTGTTGCAACTGCTATCAGTTCATCATAGGGGGGAGGGGGATACACAACGCAATCTGAAAGACAGATGAAGCATACAGAAACGACACAGTAAAAAACCGGATGCAGTATTTGCCATTTGTTTTGTTCATCTTGAATTTTGTAGGGCCATCTGGACAGAGATACAAAAGATGAATCCTTCATTCTTTTGTTGCGGTCTTAATGAGCAAATTTTAGTTTCGACCAAAAACTTGAGCTGCCTGCCGAACAGTGTCTTTACTTTCCGGTTTACCTTTTGTTGCCTACTTGCGGCTACTTGGTCCTTTTGTTTTCTGTGCTCTCTCAGTCCCTTTCAGTCAGTCTAGGGCAATTTATGATACCTTTGTGGTTTCAATATCGCAATGCCAAGCGTATAAGCAACATAATTAAAAATTGTGACAGCCATAAATTTTTCTTTGTCCCCTGAGAATGCTGATAGCAATTGCTCCTGCTTTCTCTCATAATGAAAAATCAGCTAAAAAGTTTGCACAGCATTTTCAAGTGCTTGACTTGGTTTGGCGTTACGCCTTTTAACCTAAAGTTGACCGTATGGTGGGCGGAAATCAATTAAAGCGCATTATATGCAACTGAAGTTGAGCTCCAGAGCACTTTTTGCACTGGACAGGAGAGGCCGAAGACAACATTTGATTCTCTCTCATTGTGCTGTGTGTGTGAGCCCAAAGGAGACCCTCGCTTAAGCACATAGCCACTGATTGCTGAGACGTTGATGTTGACGCCCACATCGGGAGCCCGGTTTCTTCGTATCGCTTACTCTATTTGTAGTTGGCCCGGACAGCAAAGAGCCCGCTTTTTGGGTGGCTGCGGGTAACAGTTTGCTCAGCCATTCACTAGTGTTGTAAAGTGTCAAAACGTGTACTTGTCGCTGGCTGAATGCGCGACGGCTCTCCTTTAATTTGAATTTTATGCACTACATGCATAAATTTATGGCACAAGACACGCCCAACCCACCATTCACCCCCGCTCAGCGACGACAACGACAAAGGCAACATGACAGGCACATGTCCATTACAGGGTTGCCCAACCCACTTACTCTCACGCATACACACACACACAGACGGATAAAACTGCTGCTCCTTGTGATGCTGGTGCTCTTATCTTAGTTTTCTATTTGCCTTTAAGTCTGCTTTAGTGTTTTGTGTGGTTTTTAGCATAAAATTAATCTTAATTGAATTGCTGCATGCATTTTCAGGTAAATTAATTGCTGGCATCGCTTTGTAATGTGCCCTGGTAAATCAACTTTGAATTACTGCAAGTAAATTGCATTTGATATGCTTTTTCTGTTGTTCACAACTTTAAATGCCATTAAATAGTTGCGTGCATTGATATCGATATTAATATATATATACATATATATCCTCCCCCCCCCACCCCTTTGTACAAGTAGTATATGGACACATGACAACCTTAATATCCTGCTGTCAGGCATCAAGGACGCGCTCTCGCCCTTGTGCCAATCCACTGTCATGCCTGTCATACCCACCACTCCCTACTCTACCTACTCTACCTCCCAAAAACTGTAACATGTCGAGAATGGCGTTCGTAACGCGCATCAAAAGTCAGCAGCAATAACAACAAAGTCAAAAAAGTGCACGCGGCTCGTTGCATTATAAATGCTGCAATTGCGAGAGTGCTGAATATATTTCGTTTATTTTGTGCTATGTTCGTGTTATTGTTATGGCAGTGGCTACGTAATCATCTAGCATGTCTATCAGCCTGTCTCCGAGTTGGAAACACTAGTCAATATCATTTCTTGACACCACAAAAAGAGGAGCACAGCCCAGCACCGCAATCAATGGAAGTTGTTCAAGGTTCAAGCTGAAAAAGACAGCTAAAAGTTGATTATGACAAGTTAGATCTTGATAGGAATTGGTAATTAGGATTAAAAGAAACAACTTTTAAAATTTTCATTACATTAATCAAAATTCTTTTGGTCTTATTTTAATACATATTTTCGTTCTTATTTTGTTTATTGTATGTGATATAATGTGTATTGACTTTCTCTTACTATCGTGCCTAAAGTTCCGAATAGTTTCATAGCCGACTTTAAGTCTAATTGGTGTAAAGATTCACTCTTCAGCATTGCTAAATGAGGCCTTTCTATGCGGTTATCTTGAATTCATTGCAGCCTTACAGATTTTTATGTCTTTATATGCTTAACATAATGCTTAACCATACCATAAACTAGATATTTGAGCGACCTTTTTCCTCATTCCTCCCCTATCCCCTTAAAGTAGGTCAGCTGCAAATTAATGGAAATTTCCAAATATATCGAAGTTGGTCGTATATTTGGTATACCATTAAAAGTAGCAGATAATGTGAAATTCATGTATATACGATATATTGTTTGACCACTTAAGCAAAGCAGACTGTAATTATAACGAGTATTAGGCAGGGTGGAATAATAACGAGAGCATTGAAACAAGAACAACAACAACAATAAATAGGTTTACACTGAACTGTGACCAAATGTCACACGTGGTTTTAATTATCGTCACAAAGTGCTATCTGTCTGTGTATGTGTGTGTGTGTGTGTGTGTGTGTGTGATATAATTACATTTTGTGGTATTTTGCAAAGTGTTGATTATTAATTAAAATAGCTTTATTTACCATGGCACGCATAGAGCACCAATGGCTGCGGAGTTATTAGAACTCTCTCTCTATCTCCATCTGTCCATGAAAATTAACAAATATCACAAATTTCAGTTAAATATTTTACATTTTGCGCCTAAATACAAACTCGTATGCACGTTATATTATGCCATAACGAGCTTGTTTCCCAAACTCACTCTCTGTTTCTGAGTGTGTGTGTGTGTGTGTGCGGCGTATGTGTGTGTATGTTTGTGTGTGCTGTTGCTAATGGCTGTAGTTAAACTGCAACGTGAGACGTTTAAATGCAAATTGCTTGTTAGTGAGCGACTTTGACTTAACTTAAATCGTATTTACCAAACAGCACTAATACAATCTATCTCTTTCTCTCAACCTCTCTGTCTCTGTCTATCTCTGTCTCTGTCTTTGCCAAATTGTAGAAGGAGTTATTCGTTAGCAAAGTTGAGCCAACTTCGCCGCGCAACGAACGCAAATTCTCGGCTGCCACAGCGCCATCGATGAAAACAAAGTGGCTGAAAGCATTTAAGAGCCTAAAGCCGGCGGGTTCTGGTTCAACAACACAAGCAGATAGGTAAGTTTGCCACCCTTTTCAATCTTCCTGCCGCCCCCTCTCCCCTACATATGTCTGTGTATTACTATATTTAAGCCAAAAATGCAAGCTCTCCACAGTATACAGTTACAGAAAGGCAAAATAAGCAAATGTGCAAGAAAAAAATAAATGGAGAAAATTGTTGGTAAATTTTCCAACTGCTACATAGATAAAAAATGAAGCGGGGCAAGCACTAATATTTAATCCCCTAAACATCGCAAAAAGAACCTCAATCAACCCAACCGCCCCGCACTTTAATATGACTAAAAGCAGCGCGAGCAAAAATATGCCATCAAGAAGCCAAAAATGAATATTTGCGCCATTTATGCAACAATTCAAATTGTGCATTCTCTCTCTCTGTCTCTCTGTCTGTCTGCTATTTATGTTAAGTAATTTAATCATATTGTGAAAAACGCAAAGCAGAGGTGGAATATGTTCTGTATGCTCGTTTGGCTTGCATTTTGTGGTTTTCAATTCTAACCATACCATCACAACCACAACCCCAACAAAATATATAAACTCCCAGCTTTAATATTTAAATAAGTTAAGTTTAGGCAAACCTTTCGATTAAAATCGCATATCCTTTAAGTTAGCATAGTTTATATGCTGCATTTACTAATAATCTCTACACTTTTCTCTATAAAACATCTTATAACATTTCGTTCAAAATAACATTCGAATACTTTTCATTTACTGCCGAACAAAAATACGAAATTACGAATATCGCAATCCAAAAATTCGCTTAACCAAAACCATATTTTCGCATATATATATGTATACATTACATATATATGATACATGTGTTGAAATCGTTACAATCAGCCAACAACCCCGACAAAATCAAATGTACCACGCTGTATCAACCGTTTTAACTTTGAGGTAACCAAAATCAATCAAGCAATTAAACAATTTTTTAATTTCCTACTCAAATGGTCCACCAAACCAAAATAAATTTAAATACCTAGATTTTTTAATGCTTGATACACATATATGGCATCAAAAACAACGTATAACAATATTGCTGTAAATGTTGCACGCATATGTAGAAAATTACCAGCTAACCAATTAAAATATCAAAAAATATTCAACAATTCGATTGTAAAAACTACAAAAATTCTAAACAGCAAATGTAAAACTGAAGGAAAAAAAAACTGCACAAAAGCAGCAACAATAACTTTTTTTGTTTCATTTTTTAAGTGAAAAAATGTTTGTTTAATTTATTAGATTTATCTCATTTATTACAAATACATTTTTTCTATTTTTTAAACATCAACCATTAAATGCACCTGCGCCTGTGTCTGATGTTCGAAACCATCAATCACAGCAGTCAAAAAATCAATTAAAATTTATAAAAGCAATTCAAACAACAAAATGCACTATAAACATACAAGAGATGTGTCGTTTGCGACAACAAGCAAGATTAGTTGTTGTCAGAGCTGCCGAATTTTAAATGCTCTAGCTGAAAGCTTAAAGAAAAAATGATTATTTTTCGTATTACATGAATTTAGTCTTCTTACACCAGCTAAATTGATAGATAGAAACATATCTCATGGATCTTAGACATTTTTTAGAATATTGGAACATTCCTTTGCAAGCGTGGCAACACAATGGGAACTTAACGCGGCTTGTTCTGTTGGTCGCTTAGAGTTCTTCGAGCTAAGTCCACATGTGTCCATAAGACTTTCACTTGTGGGGACAGTAAATTCAACTTGGCGCCAGTTGAAGCATTGGAAAATATGCGAAAAATTGGTGGCTATAAATTTCAGGAGAGCCGCCATAGACACCCGCACACATACACTGATACTTTTTTGAACACACACACACACAGACACACACACACAGACATGCAGACATAGAAATGCTTGTAGATAAATTGCATTCGCATTGGCAATGCACTGGGCACTTTCATCCGCATCCGCATCCCATATGCGAATTCGAATTGGCTGCCGTTTATGGCATTCCCATTGGCCCATTGCCGGTTTTTTTTTTTTGTTTTTCTTTTCTACTGCGCCTTTTTTCCATTCATGTTTTTGCTGTTGTTGTTTGATAGCATTCGCCAACAATACATAATACCATGCCGACAGCTTGCGCTGCAAACGATGATAAATCGAAAATCTTCTCGGATTGTAGAGCGAGAATGGAAAAGAGAACGAGATTACGAGAGCTAGAGCTTATTTGCGATAACTCTTCGGCTTGAGCTTGGAACTGTGTCTAGAAAGCGGCTCGCGACATATTTTTCTAATATTCGTTGCAGGCTCATTCATCAACTTATCTGCTTATCTGTTGATATATATATGTTTATCGTATACTTTATCACTTGTTTATAAGCGCAATGGCAAAAAGATTTAATATAAACATTTGCAAACGTGACAAGAAAATCATAGTTAAACTTTTCTCATATTGCCAAAGTTTTCACATTGCGCACCCGAAATTACTAATGCGCCCCGTTAAGCTGCGCCCACTCGCCCAGCAGGATTTGTTTTGCTGGGCAGCTCGGTTTACTTATTTTTTTGTACTGAAGCTGGAGCCACAAAAATAAACCGTTTTTTTTGTTCTCCAGTTTCGAGCTTTCATAAAACTTTTAGTTGTGCATTAATGAAAAATGTTTTATTTATTTTTTGCTCACATTAACACATTATTTAAAGTTAAACATGCATTTTGCTACTTCTCTAAAACACCAAATTCGTAACTCCAGTAAATATCAACTATCCCATGTACATTAAATCACCATTCACTTACGTATAATTCCTTAAACACTTACGCTTAGTGTGTAAAGTAGCCTTTAAACGTATTAAACTTATACAACATATTTATGCATTCAATATAAACTTAAGGTATTAAACCGTATAAATCATGATCCCTTATGCATTTGCATTTAGCTGTTTATTAATATATAATTTGTATGATTGAATGAATGTGAATTGGTCTGGCTAAAAGTAAATGGAAGGATTAGCTTTATTTCATGGTTTTAACAGTTTTAGTAAGACAAAGATTAAAATTTGAAATTAGTATTTTTGATATTATTTTACTAATTAATGTTATCTGAAACAGTTCTTCTTTTTTTTAGTTTCTAACTAAACTGTCTCAGTAATGTTGTATTATGTCTGACTATCTAATTTGTAAGGAGTTGTAATATTTGCTTGGCATTGTGAATGGGTAAACAAAACAGATTGTACCATAAATAATAAACCCAAATGATAAGTAGTTTTCATCATTGAACATTAGTGTATGTTTATACGAAAACACATGAACAACATTATTTTCATCTGACTGATCCTTATTTTTAGCTAAGCTAATTACTTTAGATATTTTATAATAGCTTTAGCTGCATAAGTTTTTTTCCAAAAGTATACTTCAAATGCAAATGTCTTTATGATTTGTAAAAGTGTTGCGCTTTTGCCTTTAACATGCCTACAAATAATATAATAAAGGTAATTACTTGACTCAAGTTGAAAGCATAAACAACAATACAGAAATTTGTATATTTTACACGTTTGTAACAACTTTATAAGCCAACGTGCTGAACTGAACAGAATTGTTTGTTTGTTTGTTTGTGCACAATATAAGCCACTTACAAACAATCAGCGTCGAGAGTTGGCCCACTTCCATTGCCTCCTCACTCGTCATGCCTGTGTGTTGTGCTGGGCCCTCTGTCTGAGTCCTCGTTCAGCCTGAGCCTGAGCCCTCTCGAACGCCCACTGTGAACAATTGCAGCATTGTCTGGCGTATTGTCCTTATATAGTATGTATGTACATATGTATGATGCAGTGTCTGTCTTGCTGTGTGTTCAGCCATTTGGCTGTATATTTTTCTGGTAAATAAAACAAGGCCAGCAAAAGAAAAAGTCAGCAGCATAAAAACAACAAATTGGTTATATTCGAGGTCGAATGCCATGCATATAAATATGACACCAAATTATTAAGAGACACAAAAAGCTTTTCACACACACATATTAAAGTATATTATTCATTTTGAGTATTTCTAATGTTTCTATTAATGAAGAGTAGGAAAAAAAACAAATTAAGCCTTTGTCATGCCGAATATTAAATACCCTTAATTAAAGTGTCAACAATAATTGAATCAAAAAAAGCATAATAAATAATATATATTTAGGCTTGGCTATTTCTAAAATGAATTTATGAAAATTGTCAATTTTTTATCCAAGAAGAGTAGCTACATTTTTTTCACACACATGCTTATATTGTGTGTGTGTGGCTTGCAACAATGGACTGTGATTAATGTTTAACTGGCTTTGTGCGTGGCGCATTGTTTGCCATTGTCAGTGTCCATATTTAAATATGTAATGTAATAATACAATAACAATGGATGGCATTTTTCAGCCACACAATTTATCTACAAAATGTAAATTTACACTTCAATATGCTTCAGCTGTGTAAATATGTTAATATCTATGTACATATATGTATAAATATTTGTATTTTGTGGTTGACACAATAATTACATTTACTTGTCTAGTCAAAAGCGAGAGCAAAAGCGTAACATTTAACACACACTTTTGTGGATTGGATTAAATTGAGTTGTATTTATTAAAATGAATATCATTTTGAGAATGTGTGTGTGTGTGTGTGTGTGCGACTGTGTGTGAGTTTTGGTTTAATTGGGTAAAACTTAGACTGGCTCATTGTCAATTGAACTCTTCACAGGCGTAATGGTGCCTCGAACGCCCCATCGGAGTCGATCCGCCCTAATTTGGATGGCAGCCATCATCTGCAGGAGTACACGTACAAGAAGATAACGGCTTGTGATGTCTGCTCGCAAATATTGAGGGGTGCCTATTCTAATTGAGTGTCTTTGTTTGAAGCCTTGTCATTTAATGGCTTAATCTTCTTCTTGTTTAGGCCACACACGTCAGGGCCTGCGGTGTCGCATTTGCAAGCTAAACGCCCATGGAGACTGTGCTCCGAATTTGCCACGTTGTCAGCCCAAACAGAAGTTGCTGCGTCGCCAGAAGAGCACCTCGGAGCTGGAGAATCGTGTTGATATCGAGGAAGAAAGTGAGTATTTTCCACGCATATTTGTGGTCCCTTTTCTTCCATCACGCGCCAAATAAACTCCCGCCGCTCCCTTTTAAACCTTTTTATATAATATTAACACGCTCTGCAATATGCTTGCTACGTGAGCCACAGACTTTTTGGCCACAACAGCTCAGCCTGTACTGTGTATATGCTGCTTATATTAACGACTTGCCCCATAGGCATCAAGGGGTTTTAAATACCTCCTAACTATACATACTAAGATAACAGCAGCAGCAACCGTCGCAACCATTGAGTGTTATTGCCAAAATTGAATTGTTTTTACGCTCGGTTTTGTTATTCTTTTGTCTTCTTTTCTTTTGCTTGTTTGTTTGTGTTTGTGTTTGGTTTTGGTTTTGATTGGTACTAACTGGAAGTTGTCGACTACATTTTGCATTTGCATGGCCTGGTCAATATTGTTGTTGTAGTCCATGTTCTGCTCAAACTGGATCCTGTCAACCCGGACACCGTAAATTGTGCATTTTGTGACCCAAGCCACACTCCCAAACAAGTGATAGGGTGGCCCATTACCTGGTTGTTTCCAAACGATTGCACGAAAAATGTCCAGACCAGAAACTGAACCAGTACCAAATACTAGCAGAAGACAACAAGAGAACTCAATGGCTGTAAAAATCAGCAGCCAAAGTTGTCAAATTGTACAGCAGTGCAGCCTTCGTCCTGTGTTTGCGTATTGAATTGACTGTTTTGTTGGCCCACAGCATCCGTTTGATATCACAATGGATTTATGTCACTCGAGGGACATTCTGGTTGCGTCAGTTTTGATTTTCTGCAACAATTCGCAAAAAATATTTCATAAATTTTTATGTTTTTTTTTCATTTGTTTATTTTTTTGTTGCCATTTTTGTGTGTTTTCACTTTGGTTGTCAAATGTTTTGTTTGATACCATTTGTGTGAAGTTGATGATTTGTGGCTGCAATAAGGATGTTATAATATCAAAATACACAGCTTGAATTTAAAGTTCATATTTTAAAAGCAATCAAATTGATAAGTAACATATCAAAGTTAGAATATTCATATAAGAGGTAGTTTTTAACATCAAAGCCTTTAAAGTCTTTGATATACCTTTTAGATAATGCAGAAACCTTAGAAAACATTAAAAAAGTTTTGGTTACATATTAGTAAATTTTTAATAAACATACAAGTTGAACACCAAAAAACCACTCAATAAATATAAACTAAAAAATCCTCTTCCCACAAAAAAAAAAAAAAACAATATATAAACCCGATAAAGCATCGCCACAGGAGTCCGTTAGCCCGCAAAGTGGTCAAACAGCAGCTGATGAACAAAATCAAAGCGCAAATCTGTTGAATGTGCCCAATGCGAAATTCCGTCAAAAGACGCCCTTCATCAATCGCATTGCGCAACTAGGTACCGAATGTACATATTACTTTCTATAGCATTTATCATGCATATACTATTGTATGCGCAAAAGATACTCAATTGCCATGCGCTTCAATTTTAGTTTTCATTTACAATTATGCTTTACGTTCTAGTATTAAAAAAATAATTTGTGTTACATATTATTATAGTTTCTTAAACGGTTAATGCAATGATTGATTGTTGCGCTTTGATTCACCTTAAATAGCGAGACAAGAATCACAAACAAAATATATATATATATATATATAAATATTCAAACAAACTCAGCAAAACTACACGCCAGCTCAATAAAAACATACACAAAACAAAAAAAAATAGGCTTTGAGGCTACGAAAATTCACCAATGAAGAACATTATTGAATCTAAGTTAATCGATTAATGCAAAATATGTATCACACATTGAACTACAATTTATTTGAACATTTAACTTAATCAAAAATATTACATCAAGAAAATTGCGTAGTGGAGCATGTTATAGAGCTGTCATTAAGTATATATCTTATTGCCACGAGAAAAGTTTCCGCTAGTTATCGTTTCAAATCTCGTACAAATACATTTTAAATCTATCGTTTTTTGGGTACGGTTTGGATCAAATATCGACACGCATCTTAGAGTTTGGTTCCATTTTAATGTCGCCCAACTACTAGAGTTCAACCAACGTTGGTTCTTTTCTCATTCACACGCACTCACATCTAAATAACAATATTCAAACAATGATAAGATGGCCAGCTTTGCATTGAAGTCGATGTAACCTTAAGCCAACTCAACTATACATTTTTATAAATCTTTAAGAAACATCTCACGTTCTTACAACATCACCCACACACACATATATATATATTCATACATCTCAGCAAAATATACCCTGAAAAATTTCCCTTACTCAAAAACCCAATTGAAAAGTATTGAAGCCAAACATTTGCCAACAATTTAACTAATGCACTTCAATGCACATCATCAAAACCGAAATTTTTTTATCGAAATTGAACCGTACCACAACTGGCCACCACAACGCCCACTGTTCACGCCCACAACCACCACCACCACCACCACCACAAAAAAAAAAAAAAAAAAAATCAATAAAAATTAAAAAAATACCGGCAACTTATCAAATTAAATGCTATGGCAACCACAAAAAGAAATTACCGAAATCGATCAAATTTATCGAGTGCTGAAACAAGCCGGCGAACTCAAATCCGGGCATATTCCAGCCGCCGACAAAGCCGTCCACGTGCCCGTTAAAGCCTTGGATGGAAGCGGAGCTGCAGCTGCACTCGGCATCGGAGCTGGTGTTGGAGGAGCGGGCGCTCCGAGCACATCATTGGCACAACAGCCGCTGGCCATCGCTATCGAACGGCTGCCAACCGCCCCCGAAATACCCATCGTCAATGTGCCAGAGCCGGTGGTGCAGGATTTGCCACATCAGACACATCAGCAACAGCTGCAGCAGCAACAGTTGCAGCTGCAACAGCAGCAGCATTCACAGCACCAACGCAGCCTGGCAGCGGTGGCACAGGCGGCAGCCCAGCGTGCTGGTCGTGGTGTGCGTCCACCACCGGTGGCCATGCCCATTTTGGGCGTACAACTGCAACAACAGGAGCTGATGCAGCAGCGAGGCGGTCTGCCGGTGCCCTCACAAGATATCTCTAGTAGTTCAGGTCCGCAAAAACAATGACAAAACAGAACAATAAATTAATTACAACAAAGTAGCTTGTTGTCTCTCTCTCTCTAAATATATATATTTCTCTCTCTCTCTCTCTCTCTCAATCTGCTCATAATTTCATAAACTCTATTTCGTGCATTTGATTTTTATCTACTTCTATTGTATTTTGCTTTTAGTTCTGTTTGTGTGCCGTTACTTTTGACATATTTATGGTTTGTAGCTTTGTTCTTTTGTCTCTCAGTTACCCTCAGCTCTCTTTGTCCGTCTTTCACTCGCCTTTTCCTCCACTCTGTCTTTGTCTCTGATACAAGCAGTCAATCAAACCAGCCCCACATTTCATCATTTCGTTTCATTGAACTCCAAAATCGCAAAAAAAAACCACTTCAAATAAATCAATATTAAAAGCAAAGTTGAAAGTATTGTATCTAAAATATACTCACTTAAAGCCCTACACGTGTGTAACAGCTGTGTTACAAATAACCAATCTATATAATTATATGATTTTCATCATCTCAATCACACACACACACACACACATGTATACACTTCCTTACAAAATGTGAGTGCAAGTCCTTAAATACTATTTTTAAATCACCTTCGAACTCAGAGAAATGCTGTTACTGCACTTTGTAAACATACAAATACCAAAAGTAGCGCATCCAAACTAGCCTTCTATCACACACACAAACACACACACACATGCATACAAATATTTGTTACATTTAATTCAATTCACATTCCGATACGTAAGATATAATACATATATTGCGCATACGCCCCGTTGCTTCGCCTTTTGCCATTCTTGCTCCTACGCTTGCTGATTTAGATTTTGGCAATAAAACACATACACACACACATACACATATTTTATATATTTGCGCTAGCTTAAAATAATATTAAAAATAAAATCCATTTTCTGCTTTTCTCTAGCTTATTGCCAAATCGTAGTTTTTAGCCTAGTTTCCTTTTAACTTGTAATTAGCAAAAATAGCATTTAATTAGCCACATAAACTAGTGCTTAGCTAATTATATTCTGTATTTAGATTAATGTATTTTGTATATGCTAAACATACGATTTATCAATTTTCATTTTATATATCACACACACTCACACGCACACACATACACACACATTAAAATAATGCATTAATAAATAATATCGATAAAAGCCTTTTGTGTTTTCACTTTAAACACAAGTGCTTAAATATGAAATAAAAGAGAGTTATTTTATATACATACTATATATATGACTTTAAGACATCTTTTGCAAATTAATTTAAGAGTGTCTGTGTTTGTGTGTGTGTGTGAATTACCCTTGTGTGCGTGTACTGTGAGAATTACATGCAAGGCTCTTCTTGCTTGTGCTTCTATTATATTGACCCAAATAACAATTGAATTGTGTTTAAAACGAATCGTCGAATAATATATACCCTACGTTATTAAGCTATATATATAATATACGATATTTTCATAATATAAATATACATGAGTATTATAAAATATTTATTTAGTTTTACTATAATATCATCTGCATGCGCTCGCAACTTTTTGTAGTCTTCTAATAAACCAACTTGCTGCATATGTGTGCACAACGTGCATATGTATGTGTGCTATGTGAAACGTTACAATATCAAAAGGCAACCATGCTAGAATGCATTTCAATTGAAAATCGACGCAGCGAGCTGGCAACACAATTTTCACACTGACACACACACCTACGCATGCATTCTCCCTTTTAACGCCCCCCTTACTGCACACAACCCCCCGCTGAGGGCGATCAGTTTAAATGGCGTTGACTATTTGCAATCTGTCGCTCACTTAGTCGCACTCGAGAGTGCATTAGCCAGGCCAACAGCATTTGGCCTTATACTACTAATTAGCGCCCATTTCGTCACATGCAACTGAATTTCTCTGGCGCCCTTGCAACTGCAACATACATACATACATATATTTCCAATTAGCAGAACTTTGTATCAGTGTGTGTGTGTGTGTGTGTGTGTTTGTGTGTTTATTGGAATTGTCTGTTTTGCTATTGTGACCTTTGTATCCTTGTCTCATTCTTCTCATGCCAATTTGTTTGACAAGTCTGTTTTGCTCCTTGCGGCCCCGCTCCGGAACAATATTTTATGGTTTATTGCAGCAACAGTGTGGCTAATTGGCTAATTTCGCCAATTTAACTGAGATTAGTCTGTGATATATACTGGCCCAAAACACACACACACACACACACAAACACACACAATCTGACAGACGACACTTAATTTATTGATTGTGCAACAATTCGAAATTAACACACATCAAAATGTTTTCTCGTGTCATTTGTTGCCCTTGCAAAAAACAAAAAATATAAATTCCAAAAATATAAACCAATAAAAAACACAAAATAACGATGACTGCGACAAAGATCAACGCTATGCGCCCGTCAGCAATATGTCCAGCTCGGCGTACATTAGCAGCGGTTTTGGCATAAATTACTACACGGCCAGCGCACTGCAACAGCAAGCCACAGCAGCAGCAGCAACATCTTCTTCGTATCAGCAACAACAACAGCAGCAGCAGCAGGCATCGCCAGCACATCAGGCACTGCAGCAGCAACAGCAACAACAACAACTGCAACAACAGCTGCCACCTTCCTATCTGCAGAATGATCCTGGGGTGCGACGACGTCTGTTTGCCGGATTTCGACCGTTGTCGGGCTTTGGTCGACTGCGACAGCAGCGCTCGTCACAGCAGCAACATCGCTCAATATCATTGCCAGAAAGTAATTACGTCACATACAGCCAACAACATCAAAAACATCAACAACAGCTACAACAACAACAACAACCAGATAAACAGCACCACAACAACCATCACTTTGACAACCATCACTATCCACACGACAACAACTTCTACTATCTTGAAACACCAAATCCTTGCATACGTACAAAACGTACAACTCATTCAGTCATCGATTTGTGCGGCAACTATTCGTTTGAGAGTGCTGCAATCAGTTTTGCGACAGCAACAGCAGCAACAACAGCAACAGCTAGTGCTACAAAAATGACAACGACAACCGCATCAACAACTATTATAACATCAACAACCAGCACAACAACAACAACAACATCAACATCAACTACAACAACAACTCGAACAACAAGCAACCGTTCTTTTTGGAATTGTACTGCATTTTATTCCAATTGGATGTTTTACTAGTGTGTTTTATTTTTTAAGTGTCGCATTTTAGCAAGTGTTTATTATTGATGTTCCTCTCTCTCTCTCTCTCACTCACTCACTCTCTCTTTCTCTCTGTCTGTCAACACCCCATACCCACCCAACCACACTATCTCTCTCTCCCTATCTCTAAGTGTTGTACCATGTATTGTATTGAGAGTTCGAGTGTGTGTGTGCGTGTGTGTGAGTTAAATGTTGCACCTATGTTAAGTGCATCCCAAAATGTATTTCATATACTTTAATCTCCAGTTAGAGACGCGACACGTCGCAATGCAAACTTCGCTTAAACAATGCCTCAGCACGCCAATTAGTCTTAACCCAGTTTACACTTGAGGCAAACGGCTCATTTCCGGCAGCAGCTACAACTGCAACAACAACGACAGCAATAACAAGGCAAAGCACATTGCCATAATTTGTATACATGGTCGAGCTGTTGCCTCTTGCAAACAAAACTCAGCTCTGCAAAGGAGCTAAGGACAAAAGGGTAGGGCTAGTCTACAGAAGCAAACAGCAACTATAGAAACAACTCGGCGGCAGAAGCCGTGCTGCGTAAATTGCACACCATTGTCAGCTTTCAAATGGAAACAGAAAAAAAATTTGGAAAGAGCTTTTAGGAATCAAGAATATGTGACAAGCTGATATCCTGTAACCAGATTTTTTGTTTTTAAAAAGGGGAAATAAACCAAATAGTATACACAGAAATGTTTCACAACATATCCACAACCAAATATCCCTGACTGACTGACTGACTGCTATCAACGCAGAACCGAATTATTAAGACTTTGGGATCTTTTTTTTCACGTAATGAAAGCATATAAATCGCAGGTCAACACTAACATTGCATATTCCCTTAATGCACCTGCCAGTGGATACATTTTGAGGTCAAAGGACATTGTTTTTCGCCATCTTCTTTACTAGGGCACAAATGTAATTGTCAGAAACGATAAAGAAATTTCCATTATTTTGTTGTTTTATCAGCAACGCACATAATTTTCTTTTAAATACTTTGTAAGGATAAAGTTAAGTTGTCCCAACAGCTGCTAGGGATTAGGATTAGTCATATACCACGAAGCTATTTATTTCCATTTAATATCATACACTTTATAAAGTTTATTATACCCTTGGTTAACAACTTTTTAGTGCTCAGAAGATATAAAAACTGTGCTGTTGTAAAACGTTGCACAGTTGCCAGTTGCTAGTTACTCGTTGCAAGTGGCAAAATGCAGCTTGCCGTTTGCCGTTTGCCATCTACTAAACTGAAGTTCTGCTTAAGTTTGAGCCGAGTTCATTTATGCTTAATATCTCTCGCGTTTTTAATGGCAATCTCAATCTTTGGCGGACTTCAGTGCTACGTTTCCGAAGAAGATTTAGAGGAAGAGAGAGAGCAACTTTTTTTGCATATTTTTTGGACTTTTTGTCTTTGGGCAACTAAGCAAAGTCCATGCCTCTCCTCCCCACCAAATAGTCCAAGGTTCCTGCAACATAATTATGCTTAAATTTGTTGTGGCGCAAAATTTCTTTTCGTTCTTACAATATTCTTTTTTTGCCTTTGCCTTTGCTTTTTAGACTGGAACTTGCGACAGGGATTTTCATTCTTTTTTTTAGTTTTGGCTATTTTTTCGTGAATTTGCATGTTTTTTTTCTTATGGCTTGGTTAAGAGATTTGCTTGGAGCGTTGGCCAGCCCTAGCCAGATCCAGAGCTACAGCTGACTGGCTGGCTGGTTGGCAAATATGGAATCTAGAAGCTGCGTGCACTTATTATTCTCGGATTAATGGCCCCCGGACAGAGTCTGTGTTCTGTTCGACTGTTTGGCTATGTTCTGCTTTTCCGCTGTTTTATGCATGAACGCTGGCGTCTTAATGTTTAGTACTTTTGCTTTGTCTTCACTTAACTTAATTAGTTTTAATACGCTTCAGCATGCCAAAGTCAAAAAACCGACTAAAAAGCTTTGCCAAATAAATCAACGCGCTAAAAACTAACAATCGTCGCCTGGCATTCCATGTGTGATTATACGATATTGTAATGATTATATGTGTACTATATATGCCAACAGCAACAACGAATACAAAAACCGATAGTGCTCGTCCTTTCGGCGAACCGTTGATGCTAACCAGAACCAACCCAAAGAGTGCTGAGCCCAGTCATGATGAGACCAAGACTAACCGACGAGTGCGCTTGAATTAAAATTCAATTGCATAATTCAACGACAACAGCAAACAGCGATGACAACACCAAGTTGACACCCACAATATCTACTCTTTGGATTTATAATTTAATTTATTTTAATTTTATGCCATAAGTTCCACCTAAAATACTCTTTTGTTTGACTTTTCTTTTTTTGTCACTGAAAGCCTTATGAAAATGTAGTTCGTATACAATTCTGAAACACATGCAGCACAGTAATTATTATTAAATACTCAAATTAATACTAAACATTAAAAAAATACTCTATTATTATTATTCTAAATAGATATATATATTAATAACAACTTAGCATGAGTGTGTATTCGGGAATGAGCTACAATTTAAATGTATTTTAAAGTATTTTAGTATTTTATTAATGCACATGCTTGTACTATGATTGATGTATATACCATAAAAAAAAACAATTACGAGAAAATCACCAATAAAAAAAAACATAAATATAATGGAATCATGCAGGATTTTTTTGAGTCAGTTATAAGAATCTTTCACGAAATTTCTTACTTTCAAGAATGCTCCAAACTTTTGTCTTTTTGACTCGTCTCCAATGTCTCTATGTCTCTAATGTATTCAAAATAATACGAAAAAAAAATATATATACACTTAACGACACAAGCACCGATCTAATTTTTGAAGCGGCTGGCACGGGGCGCCTAGAAATAAAAACCAAACACACACACCTTAATTACACCTAAATACACTTTGCTGTCTCTCTTTAAACGTGTTTAATGTTGCTCAGTTGCAAAATAATACTCGTACACAACTTTCAATATTCTATGTCCTTATGTTTTTGATTCCATTTTGAGTTCTAGCTTAAAAAACAAGTAAAGCTACAAATTTAAAAAAACTTACACTGATGTTTTTTAAGTTTCATTCTTATAGTTTTTGATTTTTTTTAGAGCTGTAGATGCATACATAGATACTATAGATATATAGTATACCAAAATCTGAACAAATAGAAATTAAATTGCAAATTCTTTTATACATTTTATTGCTTTTTCGTATGAAAACCGTTAACCAAACCGAAACTCATGTTGTGTCTGTCGCGGTATTGTTAAAACAAAAAACCAAAAATTGAAATAAAACACAACTCGATCAAAAATAACACCATCACACCCGCGACAATAACAACTACAACAACAACAACAGCACCGCACTCACCGCGCCGCCAAAAGTTGAACTTACGCATGAAATCATTGAGCTTGGACTCACCCGAATCGTCGGAGCTGCACGGTCAGTTTAGGCGGCGCCAGCATCTGCCGGCAACGGCTGCATCCACATCTAGCGGCTACTACCATGGCGGCTCGGGAGGCCATCTGGAGCACAGTACCCCCCCATCGAACAACAGCCGGCTGCACTGTAAGTAGCTAACCACAAACCCTCGTCTCCCGTCTCACCGTCTTCTACACACCGACCGGAGTTGCACCTTAAATAACCTTATCTAACAACCAAGTCCAGCTAATTTTTAACTCAATTAACCCCACACTAAATGGATAGCCCCGTTTTTTTAGCTTCAACTAGAGCTCTTAACTGTGATCCTCTGCTATGACTTGACTCAAAAGTCTTTCAATATTGTCTTTTAGCACTAGACTACAACACAAGAAAAAAAACATAAATGGAACATTAAAAATTTTAGTACAACATCAATTGCTTAAATATGTAAACATGCGCTTGAAGTTTCAAGTAGAATTTTATCTATTATTCTATGTAGTTTGTTTATTGTTCCTTTCTCAGTAGCACTAGCAAAAAAGTTCTAGTAGAAAATGTTAAAGTTAAAGAAAAGTTACAAGTTATAAAAGTTCCACTCACTTTACAGTCGTACAACATCATTTATTCCCAAAGTAGATCTTGACTTTATTTTCAACTTATGGCTTCATTTGAACTTAATCAACATCACGATATTTTCGGCTCGCTTATACTATGTTAAAGCACCAAGAAAACAGCCTCTATATTTTACTTTCCTGCTATGTATATGTTAACTTAACTGTAACTTGTATCTGTATCTTGTTCTTTTCTATCATGCGTGCATTGAAATCAACTGACAACCGCATTGAGAGTGTGTGTGTTGCATGTCCTTGCTGCCACACACAGTAACCCCATTAACAAGCTGCCTTTTTTTCGAATTCATATCCATTACAGCGCCATCGAGCCCCTCGCATCCAGGCCGCAAGCTCCTCTATGCCACACGCGGCATGCGAGGCGGCAGCGTCGATTTGCCCGATGAAATGGAGAAATCGCAATCCTCGGCCAGCACATCGCCTTGCCTATCACCAGTAAGACATGCCCAGGTATTCCCCCCACTCTTTCAGTTTTGGCTCCCAACACTTTTTTTGTTTTGTTTTTTTTTTTTGATTTTCGTGTACTTTTTGTTTTTCTCGCTCTCTCTCTCTCTTGACTCTCCCTATATATATTATATCTCCCTTGTTTGGCCACAACTTGAGTGGCACTTTGTTTATTAGCTTGTTCTAATGTGTTTCCAATTTTAAGAAATCGCATCGTCTGCTGCCCACCAATTTGTACGTCATCCTCTACAACTTTAAGGCAAGGCATGCCGATGAGTTGGACCTCAAGGCCGGCTATAAGGTGAGAATTAAAAAAACCGGGGGGGGAGGTGAAATGGAGTAGGAAGGACAAAGTAAACATCATCCTCTCCTTCTTATGTCTGCTGAAAACTATGAGCATGTTGCCACTTTACTTATTTACTTTATTATAATGTTAAACTTCAAGCTAAGTCAAGTGAAAAATTCATTTTTAGTTTTGTAGTTCAACTTTTTGAAGATTTTCGAGTATGGTATAGGCACCTAGAACTAAGTTATTTGCCCCAAGAAAAAAATTTGGTTGTATAATAAGGTTTCTATAAAATGTTGGATTGGTTAGCTTAATGTCCCAAAAAACTCGTCCGTTTTCCATTTAAAACTATGTCTGAAGCTATGTTTATGTGTTTACTGAATTTCTTCAATTGGTATCCATGTCATCACTCTAGCATTCAAGTGAAATTTGTTGAAATTTTATGGTTTTTTCAGATTTTTAAAGTTTTTAGCTAGACACGGTTGAAAGACTTGGCAAAACTTAATCTTTATTTTGATTCCGAGTCTTCAAACTTAAAATGTTTGTGTACTAAGAAGTTTCGGCAGACAGAGTATTGATAATCAGAGCACATACATTCGTTAGCAGTGAATAAATAAGTAAAACGCTTTGTTTAATCCGCTAAACTGCGCGTTTACCTCACACATGTACACAAAAACACAGACTTGCATAAACATAGAGCATTATAATGGCAACACAGGAAATTGCTCGGACAAAATCAACACACGCACAAATAAATATTTTTATATATTCAAAAAAAGTGAAAACATTGCAGTCGGACGCAACCGACTGCGGAATACTCTGATACCAGTATTAAAGCTAGTGGCGTTTAATTGCCACCAAATTTGGAAACTAGCGTGATTTAAACATTTTTTGGGGGACGTTCTGATTTAAAAATGTGATGGTCTGTGGGCGGGAAGGGTTGGATTCGCAATCAAAATTTTTGACTAGCCACTTGACATAGAGAAAAATGAAAAATCTATTGATTTACACTTTAGTTCACATTATTTTGGCATTGACTATTTAATTTAAAGCGTTTAATTCAGTTTGCGATTTTAAAATTTTATTATAATTTTGTGATGTGTATATTTAATATTTGATTTAAAGTGTCAAAATAATAATATTTGATTTCACATTAATGATGCGGAATTTTCATATGAACATTTTCTTTTTAACATCTGCGACACCTTGAACGCAAGTTTAAAATTCTTGATTGTTTTCATTTTTTATTCACTGGCGTGAGTCTTGTACAAATGTTAGAAATTTATTTTGAATTGTTTCAAATGCTAATAAAAGAATGTATAATTAAATACTTTAAACTTACCGAATTTAAAATGTGATGGCCTGCGAGGGGAATTGAGCCTGGAACTTTTGTTCAAGAGGCCGCCTTAGCCATTGCGTTATTGTTGAACTTATTTCGTAAAGGTTTGATTTAATGTAAGCCTAAAAAGCTTAGGGAATAAAGAAGGGTGCCGGCTTATATTTTTATATATAGAACGTACTTATATTTAAAATGAGTAGTGTTAGAATCAAAAACTTAATATGAAGCACATTGATTTCAATTAATATTTTAAAACTTCAAATTAAAAATTGAAACTTTTCATTTCATAATTCCCAAAGTTCTTCCACATCGAATTTAACAAGAATGGTTGTTATTTCGAATTTTCGGCGCGAATTTTTTTTAAATCTCAAATGTTCAAGACAAAAGTCTAGAACTTCAATCAAAAAAATGAATGTTTGATTATTCCTGTGTGTAGCCATTTCTCTCCAAATCTGGTAATTCTTAGTAGCTTTAAGAATGTGGAAAATATACTTATGAATCGACTTCCCAGGACTTCAGTGGGCGTAGAAGCCCAATATCGACATATTGATTGTCCCGCCCACAGACAAAGATATTTGAAAAGTTTCACGTCTCAAGCCATAAAGGTATCGAAAAAAGCTAGGTTCATTCGGACGGACAGACGGCCGGTAAGCATGACGGACATTGCACAAAACCAATATACTCTTAAACTTCGGTGTCAGAGTACAAATATTCATATTTGTTTGTATATTCGATAGATGTAAAAACAATCCTCACAAAAAAAAAACCGAAAATGAAAAAAAAAATAGAAACAACTGGCTTATAATATACACAGCGCATTTTTATTATGTACACAGAGCAAGGCAAATGGAAAATCAGAAACAAAAAACCAAGAAAAATAGAACAATATAGTTGATAAGGGGGGAAAGAAGGGAATTGTGTACATATTCTGATTGGCATTGCGATTGCGCATACAACCCACGGCCGCTGGCAAATTGTGCGAGATATTTACATATGCATTAGCAGCCCAGCTGCAGCTTTTGTTTTGCCATTGTCCTTGCAAGAACAGGAAGCTGTGTTGTGTGTGGTTATAGCAGTCGTTTCTTAAATTCATTCACCCTCCACCCCTTCTCGGCTTTACACCATGCAGGTGACAGTCATCGATACCTCCGATCCGGACTGGTGGAAGGGCAAAGTGTTGGGACGCGTTGGCTTCTTTCCATCCAAGTATTGTGTGCGCCTCAATGCCAACGAGAAGCCACTGCAGGTGACCCACAATCTTCAAGTATCCGATGGTGAACGTGGCGAAAACATGACGCTACTCAGAGACCAAATTGTCATACAGGTAAACAAGCACAATATAAACTTTCATTGGCCATCATGAGAGTTTTGTCACATCGTTTAAATTGAACCTCAATACTGAAATTAAAATATCGCTTTTTAGACTGTTTATAAAGTTTTATTTTGCTGAAGTTATTTAATCGAATAGCTCTTTTTATAATAATTATTCCTTAGTACCAATGTTCAATTCTATATATTGTCTCTCTAGCAATATGATAAAACTTGCAGAAAGATCTTAAACTTAATTTATTAGACAATTTTATTCAAACTTAACCAAGTGCAATTTATCTCTTTAACTCTTTCCATTTCAATAACTTTTCCAACAGACTGGAGATGAGGTAAATGGTATGGTTATGGTGCGTTCGGCGGACAATCGCCAGGGCTATTGTCCTATCAAGTATCTACAGGAGGTGTGACAGCCAGAAGAGGAAGAGCCGCCTGCTAAATCATCAATGCAAACGTCGCGTGGTGGAGGACGAGCAGGCGACAAGACCAAACGTAGAATTAGAATAGTAGTATCCGATAATAACAATTTAGCTAGTTGCAGCTCCATACCCATTGGACATTCCCAAACCCATACCACCCACACGCAATCCCATTCACAATCGCAGTCACAGTCACAGTCACAGTCATCGCCATGCCAAGAGACAAAGCACCTAAACATCGAGTACAATGATGCTGATGGTGGTCTGATTTGGGACAAGGACAAGGATGTCCTCATTCTCTCCGGGCGCAATAAGAACGACAAGAACTGGGAGAATTGGGAGCGTATACGCGAACAGAAACTGGAGAAAATGAAGAACATCTGCTTCGAGAGTTATCGTCAGTCGAAACGAGATAGACTGTTGCTCTCCAAACCCAAGCCCAAGCAGCTGGACCCCAATTGGTATACGGATAACATATACTCGAATCGCTCTGATGATCTCGATGAGGATTACATGCCCGATTGCCTTAAGTATGGAAGCTACAGCAATCGCATCCTGCGTGACATCCGCGAACAGGATGAGAAATACGCGGATGATGCACAGCCCATACGGGAACGTCGCGGAGAGGGTGAAGGCTCGCCAGGCTATGGTCTTCAACGCTCAAAGAGCTGCAAGGAGTTTCAATATCCTAAATCAGAAAGCTGCTGCTTCGAAGGCAATGTATTCGAGGCTGGAGGTGGCAAAGGTGCAGCGACCACAACATCCATACTAAAGAATCGCGCTGGAGTGCCCAAGTCGTATTCGTTTAGTGCCTCCACCAAGACAATGCCCTTCGATATCATCGACTATGAATTGCCGCCCGCCTCAAATACACGCCGGGAGAAACGGGATGCATACAGACGCAGCATGAATATGCTCTATAGCAACAGCTTGGATGAGCGAACTCTGGCCCACAGCTGTTGTGCCCGGGAGCAGTGCACCAACGCCAAATGTCTGCTGGATGACATTTACTCGGGCTCTAGGCGAAGATTGGATATGTATGGAGGAGGTGGTGTCGGTGGTGCCGTTGCGGGTGTCGCCAGCGCTGGCAGCAACAGGAATCTGAATCGTAGTTGGCTCTTTGACACAGAGCGTGCCGAGGCAGATCATCGCATAGGTGGGCGTGGCCATCAGCGTTTGCCCACCGCCCCAGCAACAACTACAACGGTGATTTGCTGTTGTGCAACAGATGACTATTGCTGCCATCGCCAGCCACCGAGGCATCTTTCAACAAGGCGGACGCACTGTCCCGGTCATCATCCAGCCGCCGAGGAGGAAGAGCACATGCATTGTCGCTACGATACCGATTTGGAGCAATTTATACGTGCAGAACGGGAACGTCTGCAGTTGCAGGATAAATTCCTGGATGACGATGAGCGATATTTAGCACAAGGACACATGCCCAGTCCGGCTAGACATTATCCAACGCAATACCATCGACCGACGCGCAGTAAATCCTTGTTGGAGGTGCAGCCACCTAGTATGTTCGATGAGGATAGTTGCAGCGATACAACAGAGATTGATCTGGAGGATTTTAATATTGATCTGGAGAAGTACTGGGAGCAACTGGACAAACCGCCCAGTCCTATCAACATGGATATGCGCAGGAACATGCACAGCAACCTCAAAGTGAAGAACGTCAATGTGCGCTGTTATAACAATGGTCAACCCATCGACATGCATGATCGGGAGCATGAGCGGATTATGATCAAGAAATCGCTGCTGGAGGGCATGCCGTCGCCACCACAGCTCGATTCGAGTGACTCTTCCAACAATGCAAGAGCGTATCCTTTTTTTGAGAACACCGCTAGTACACTGCACCACCACCACCAACAACACCAACCACAACATCAACTGCATCATCACCACCAGCAGCAGCAACAACAAGAGCAACAACATCAACGTCATCTCAGCAGTGCAGCGCCACCGGCTCCCGCCTACGGCTATGGGCATAAGGTCTATCCGACCGTTGATACTCTGCCTTCGTATCAGTACAACAACTTTTATCCGGAGCACACGACGCTGGGCAGCGTGTTGACTCAACAGCCAACAGCTGGTATTCACCATGCATCCGCTGGAGGCCATTCAGCGTTAAGTCTGATCAACAACATCTTTTCCATCTACAAGCCGAACAAATATTCGCCGGAGAACTGTCAGCTAAACTACGAGAGCAAGCCGGAGCCCTGCAAGAAAATGAATGTGCCCAGCACACGGAGACCCTTGGGTGCTGCCGTCAATAACTCCGTGCACGGACACGAGTATCTGCACTCGTCAATGAAGCGTCCGTTGATGGTTAGTGCGGATCAGCCGCACTTTAAAATCATACCCGAGAAGACTGGGCTAAAGATATCGCCGCTACTCGCATACGATGATTATGGTGGCGATGGTGGCGATAAAACCCATCAACACCATCATCACAGACTGAGCAGCACGGCACGACCCTTGATGCTTCCGCACTGATGGTGCTGGACCTTTCCGTGGTATGGTAATGGTAATGGTAATTATTGTTAGTTTGTTATGCTCAAAAACAACAACAACAACAACAAAAACAGCGACTGCCGATAGAGAAAAAGGTACTCCAGATAAACAGCAAACCAAAAGACTCAACAAAATGAATTCCAAAAATTTACAAATAAAAACCCCAAACAAACGCACAACTTGGCCCAACTTTTGACTGGGGCTCCCAACTAATGATGTAGTAGTGGATAATTCATCAGCTCGTCTTCGCTGCCTCCCCGCCCAAACATTTTCATGTAGTAGTCTGAGGAAAAGAGCATTGAAGCAACATTTAATCGTTTGTATGTCTAACACAAAACTTCCACAAACGACGACAACAACAACAAGAACAACATCAAAACACCACCACCAACAACAACAACAGCCAAGAAGAACAAATGCGCCCATACCATTGGAAAAAAGAACAACAAAAATAAGGAGAAAGACAGCACCACAAAAAAAGCAAAACGTCTTACAGAAGTAGGAAGATTGAAATTGTAAGTATTAGGAAAAAACGAGAATAACTAACGAGTAAAATGTAACGAGTAACTCGTTACGAGTAGAGTTCCCTTAGCAGTAATGAAACCGGATACCGGAAGGAGCGTTCACAGCTCAGCTTTGACTTTGACATACGCAGAAAAACACACACACAGACAGACACATAAATACAAACTCAAAACAAAATGTGCTTTTAAATCTCTTGAGAGAAAACGCAGCATGTAGTTAATAGTTACATACAGAACATGCATAGTAAGTAGTAAGTATATATATAGATATGTGTGTAACACTAATTTTTCGAGCAAACTTTTAAGCAATCAGCAGCGTATTCTATACATATATATGTGCATATATCAGATATGTATGTATGTATAGTATACTTAGATATATGATAGTCATAAGTCATTCATATCCCTGTTCCGCATTGTGTTTAGTGTTGAAGGCGAACGCATCTTGTATACCCTGTAACAGCTAAGCAGATTTTATTACTACAAAACTATTTGAGAATATCTTGATATTAAAAACAAATAACAAAAAAAAACAAAAAGGAACAAAAAGAAAAACGTTGAACGATGATTTGAGACAAAATATTTTTATTGCCACAACATTTTTTCTATTTTTTATACCAAACAACTTTGAAAGCAAACTTAAAATATAACCGAACATAAGAACAAAAAGAATACCTATTTAGAAGCGATACGAGCGATAGTGGAACATTCAAAAGGCTTGAAATCTATATGTTGCGGCTTCTAGGCATGACAGAACTTAAGTCTTATACAAACTCATACATATTGGTCGAACAGGTGTTTGCGCTTTTAACAAGAATACAAAGCAACCAGAGAACAACCACTAGAAATTGTATGTGTATAGGATGAGAACACTACTTAGAACTATTTATACGTATATGCAAATTTAATATTATAATTGTACTTTTATGATGTATGCGTATCCACTGGCCTTATTTATTGATTAAAATAAAAAAAAAAGAACTAAAGGAGCAAACCAAATACATACAACATTAACAAATGAGCTGAACTCACAGAAACACTCACAACACTCACAACCACACACTTGCACTTAATATGTGAATTTATTTGCGTACAACTTTTTAACGCACTTGAGAATTAATTACATTTATTCGAAATAGTTATAAGGCTTTGCGGTTTTTTTTTGTTTAATTGTTTTGGCGTCCAATTTTACATGAGCATGTAAGTATTTAATATATACTTATACATAAATACATACATACATATAGTGTAGCCGCTAGAGAAGGTAGCGAGTAACGAGTAGCGATTATGCAAAGTAACGAGTGATGAGCGTTTGAGCATCACAAGTAACGAGCAACGTATTTGTAGTCTTTAAGCAAAGCAAACCAAACCAAACAGTTTTAGCACTTACCAATGTGCAATCAATTTTGAATTTGAATTTATTTTTAACGACTTTTGAATAAAAACACAAAATAACAAGAACAAAAAAAAAATTAATAAATAAAAATAACTAGACAAATTTTATTAGACATCGTTTTCTATCCACATTGTTGTTAAACTACTTACACTTGTGTATATTGTATTGTACGAACGTGTATTATTTCTAAGTGTACCCCTATGGCCTATTAGTAAATAAGTAAGCGGTTTTTCTACACCAACAAACAACAAGAACTACAACAGATACATGAAATTTACAGCACCAATCACTAAAACGCATCGAGCACCCATTTAACAATACGATCCTTAGATAATATTTAGTATAAATAATTATTATATACATAATATGCATATTTATAAGTTGAGACAAAAGTGTAAATGAATGAAGTCGAAGAACATGAAAACGCCCAAATCTTATGAGTATGTAATTTAAAAACCAAAAGAAATTTAAAAACTTAAAGACAAACAGGACGTTTGATCTAAGTTATTACGTGAAAATGCTGAAATTGGCAATTAAGTAAAACGTAGAAATAATGATTACTTAAACTACCATAAATCGAAAATTATAATATAATAATAGCTGGTAAATAAAAGTTCAGCCCTATCAACTGAAGAAAGTAGAGAAAAGAGTTTGAACAAGGATTCGAATGTTTTGGACTGTCAACTTAATGCTTCATTTTGTTAAGAGCATAACATTGTTATAGTTACCATTAAAACTGAGAATGAATGTTATTGCTTACCATAAATGCAGTGTGTAGAGTATTCTTGGTCAAATATTGAGAGGTGAAACGACATGCCCTAAAAATGCAACATAGAACGATTGTAGCAAATATGCAAATATAATACGATACACACTTACCCATACAAACATGTGTATGCTTAAGAAAACCCAGAAAATATATCAGTGCAACATACATATATCAACAAGAACTACAACAAAATAATACAAAACATAAGAAACCATGTCACAATTAAACACATCAACGGCGACGAAATCGTAAATAAACTTAAACCAAGAAACTTAACAAAATGAAAATAAAACCGTAAAAGCAACCAAATGCAAAACAAAGCAAAACTTAACTCATTTAGCACTACATGCAATTTAAATGTGAAAATTACCCTTGCAGCAGCGCCCTCTCACCCTACGTACCATCCCCTTGCCAATGTTCTTGCCTAATACTAGCTGTTGAAGCTAAGCTATTAAAACGAACACTAACTCACACACATCCTTTTAATTTACCTGAATAAAACCAATGATGTTAAAATTCGATGTAAAAAATATTTAATGACTTGTTTACTATCTGGTAGATGTACATTCCTCTTGCAGCTCTATTCCACATAATTTATGAGCTATTAACATTTCAGCAAATTTACGGGTAAGTTCTATGAAGCAACTAAACTTGGAGGTCGGCAAGCGTTAAAGTGAAACTTTGTTGAATTTATTTGTTTAAAAATAATGCTGCATACCTTTAGGATAACCAATTTAGCCAAGCTGAAAACCATTCAAATAAGAGCAATACTTTTAGGATAAGCTAAAAAATCAATGGTGAAATCTGATTGAAAACTAGCAAGTAGCAGTTTTATAAGTTGTCATTTTAGGAAGAAACTTTGAGACATTTCTGACCTATTGCATCTGAAAGTTTAGTGTTAACGTCTTGAAAAGTTCTGAAAATACTTTACACTAACTTAACACTTAGGTTAGGTTAGGTTGGGGCGGTAGTGAGCGGTACGAAAAAACCCCTCATTCACATAGGCCATGTTTTGGTCCGTTGTGATGCCGCATATAGACTACCTTCATAGAAGTAACCCGTCTACCCAGACACAGAGTGTAATTTAACACTTATTTAGCACACAAAATAATGACGTTTTATATTTTTTATTTAGTTTTAAATTTATATCACATTAAACTTTACATTAACAAAGATACAAAGAAATATGCGACTTGTCGTTGTTATTGTTATAAAATCTGTCGATTCGTTTTTTACAATCATATTTAGTATTAGGTATATAAGTATTATTTTCCACGTTTCAAGCAATTGAACAATTGGTTTGGATTGGTTTATAATAAGTATTGTAGGATTTGTCTTTCCGGCGTGCTTGGCATGCGATGGACATTGGGACGTTTTTGGGATGGATCGGGTTGACCAGTTAACATTTATATTATTGTGTATAATTAAACATTAAACATAAAGCTAACGCTTAAGATCTAAAAAAAACTAAAAGTGTATTGTGCTAAACTAATTGCATCAGAGTCAGTCAAAGAAGTTTGAACCTAAACCTAAACTACTTTGCCAGATGCGCCATTGTGGCCACCTAATTGTCAGGCTTAGAGTTAGTTTGTGGGCTCGTCTCTTGCTTGTTGTTGTTGTTGTTGTTCGGGTGTTGTTGTTCTTGGTGTTAGAGCAAGTGTGGCTGCTGCTGTTGCTGCCGCCGCTGCGGCTGCTGCAGCTGCTGCAGCTGCTGTTGTGCTTGCATTTGCACCATCTAGCACATTGAGGGTATTACTGCTGGCAGCCTTCTGATTGGGAAAGAGCACCGAGTAGGCCGGCGGCGGATCCAGCTCCTCATAGTTAGGCGGCGATGCGGCACCGCTGGCATCTAATGCAGCTCCGTTGGCAGCGGCCAGCGCCGCCTCGCGCTCATTGTTGACCGCATGCTGTGATGCGGATGCTGCAAGTGTACGTATGGATTGAATGTGAGTGCTCAAGCGACAACAGGAAACTGAGGTGGGCGGTGGGATGTGGTTGGTGGGTTAGTCGGTTGGTGGGTTGGTTATGTTAAAAGTAGCAAAATGTGAAACGTGTGAAAGTTAGACATAGACACAAAAAAGTTATAGATAAAGATACAAAGTTGAATGGCATACGAAAACGAAACAAAAAATAACACACGAAAAACAAGAAACTCACATAAATATAAACATGTCTATGTCTTACTTGGGTGCTAGAAAAGTGTGCAATTGAACGTACCCCAGAGACCGCATATGAGCAGCGCCCCGCCGCAGAGCAGCATGCCGAGCATTAGATAGCCCCATGGACCATATTTTGATAGATCCGAATGAAGTCCTGTGCGCGTCGAGTTGCGTCGCGTAAAACCGCTGCCTCCGCTTGAATTGTTCTCGACGGTGGCATTATCCTGTGCCTTGGCATCTGAGTCAATGGCATGTTGCCCACCAATGGCATTGGGCGAACCGTTGGCATCGCCTCCACCAGCTCCAGGTTTCTTCATGTCTTTGGTGTGAACTTTACGTAGCTGAGTTGTCGAGTTGTTGTTGTCGCTGATGCTGGCATTGCGCGGCAGATCCTCGGGTGCTGTGGGTGCATCATAAGCAAACAGATTGCGAAATACCTCCAGGGCAAACTGCTCAAAAAGATCGGATTCCAATGCAGATGGCAAGGTGCCTGCGCCAGGTCGCCGTTTTTTATAGCACAGCTCGTAATCCTCATCGCTGTCATATTCATTGCTATAGGGACAATGGCGTATGCCATCGCAAGCCAGCTCCTTGGAGATGCACAGAATGGGCTCATCGCTAGGAAAGTAACATTTCATATTCACTTACTGTTTTCCTTCTTGAAATATGGTTCCTAAACTTACCCAATCTTTAGGCACTGATGCTTGCTTTGATCCTTGCATTGCTCTCCTTTGCCCAGAACGGTAATCATTAGCTTGGACTTGAGTGCATGCATTCCATGCTCCCAGACAATGCGCACACGACCGTGAAATAAACGCACTGGATCCTCCATTTCAGAGGCCGTATCTTCCAGCTGGCAGGGATCCACGCGCCATTGAGCCGTATGTGGATCCAATGAACTGAACTGTAAAATCCGAAAATAAACATATTCGATTTTAGCACATGAATTTGTTTTGATATTTGCTTAAATGCAATAAAATAAAAATTTAGTTTGTATGGTAAAAAGCACTCAAATCTATTAACGCCCACAAACAAAGTGCAGCGTTAAGTTGCGTGTAATAAATTATTTAACTAAACAGAGATCAAAGCGTGCACAATGAACGATCAACTGCGAATACATTTTAGATTTTTTAGATGGCATGCCAAACACATTCAGCAAATAATAGCAAATTAAATATTAACGCTAAGCAAGTAAAGAATAAATGAACATTAACATAATACGCCGCAGGTAAATAAGTAATTTTAGGCAGCACATGCGAATCACAAGTACAATTCAGTTGCCTAACAGCAAATCATAAGAATGTATGCATATTAAATACGCAATGCTAAAAGCCACGTTTTGTAAACGCTTTTTATTTTGGCATTAAAATATTCCTAGCAATTAATTTATTTTCTGTTCTCATACATACACACGTACATTATATAAAATATTGTTTGTCTAGAATATTTTAATGTTTACGTTCAGAACTTTAGAACTTTAAATATTCTATCTATAAAGTTAAACTAGCTCCAGATTTTTATTTTTGTGCTTGCAAATAATGTTGACTTCGATAAATATATAAATATATATAAATGTGTTGGGTAGAAGTGAGTTTAAGTACTTTTATTAGCGAATTCGTGACGATCACAAAAAAATGTGTGAGATTGTTATGTGTTTGATTTTAGCATTGAACTCGTTACGAAAAATATGTTAAAAGTTATAAGTTATTGTTTGCTCGCGTTAAACTTCTACTTTATGCTGCATGTGTAAGGTTTTAGAGTTGTTATAAAATTGATTTTTTTTTTTTATATATGCCTTGGTATCATCGGCATGCCATGGCCAAGTTTCGATTTCGAGTATCGAGTACTTTCGCCCAGATGTCTAATTGTGATTAGATTTTCATATATGTAGTTGGGGTTGAGGTGACATTGAAGAGTGTTTGCAATAATGTTGCAATCATTTTGTGGTTTTTCTCAAGTCATTTTGACATTTGAAATTGTCGCCAATTACTGTTAATTTCGCTTGTCAATTAAAAGTATTCTTTATAGCCTTTAATAGACGACTGCAACATGGCCTGACATTGAACTTTTTGCTGCATTGAGAGCATTGTGCTTCCCAACAAAAGCCCGCCCGCATTCATTCTGGTAACACTCAAAACTCGCATCATATTCGCATCCCAGTTACCCACATCGCAGTTTATTTTGGGTTGGTTTGGTTTAGCTTGACTTGAATTGGTCAGACGACAGACAACATCCCATACATATATTCTAATCGCGTGCGATTTGCATAAGCGCGCCCGATTCGAGCCATTTGGGCGTTCTGTGGTTTTTGTGTATTTGAAACACGTTTGTCTCATTTGGCCAGGAAAAGCGAAACGAAACACATTCAAAAACACAGTCAACACATTCAGTTGCTGCTGGCTATGTCATTAATACTACGGCGACAAACTCACTGACAAATGGACAAACAGACAAAGGGACAAACAGACAGATGGACAGAGGAACCGACTTAATGGCTGACAGGCAGAGATTGGCAGCTGTGAAACGTGGATAGTATTCAAGCCATAAAATCTAGTTGAGCGTTTTGCATGTGAGGATATCAAAACTGCGGTTGCGGGTGTGGTTATACATACATATATACACATTGTACATATATATCTGCACAGGTATGTATGTATTTATGTACAACTGTTTATGCGTATAAATGTTTTCTTTGTTCGCTTCTGCTTTACGAGAACTGCATATATGCAAATATCTTGTTAATATTGTTATTGTTTACAGAAAAATGGGAAAATGCGAACACTATGCCACAATTGCCAGCTTTGTTCCTAATGAGTAACGAAGAGAGCTATCGCATATCAGAATATTAATGGCAATTACGCGATGCACTTATAAAATAACTGCTGATCACTGTTTACCCAAGCAGCAAACTGGCTAACTGGTTTTGTGATTAATTGTTTATCAACAAATACTAATCATTTTGTGCTTAAACCGAACAGCGCGTTCTTTCACCTCCTATTGATCTTGGCCCTATAAATACGGGCGACTTAATAGGCGCATGTATGCTTAGTATTGCTTAGATAATGTTCTTTGAATACCAATGAAGCAAACAACAACATTTCGAAACTAGTTTGCTCGTAAATGAAATTTTAAAATGCGCAGATAGACAACAAACAAGTAAGAAGGCTCTAGTCGGGAGAGCCCGACTAGAAGATACCCTGAACCCAGTTGCAATAAATATGTTAATTAAATTTATAATTGACTTTGGTATACTGGCTTAGCTTCCATCGATTAAGTTCAATATCTTCGGTGTTTCTCAACCGATTTGGACGAAATTTTCAGAAAAGTTCTATCATTATCCATTACTTCAACCCTCATTTTTAGATTTTCCAAATTCGATATTTTATTGTTATCGATATTATGTGTATATCGGAAACCAGAATAGTTATCGATAATTTGAAGCAAACTTGTTCTGCTCATGGTATAGGAGAACTTAAATACAAAATCAGAAGTCTCTAGCTCTTGTAGTCTCTGAGATCCACGCGTTCATACAGACGGACAGACGGACAGACGGTCAGACGGACAGACGGACAGACGGACAGACAGACGGACAGACGGACATGGCTATATCGTCTCGGCTGTTGATGCTGATCAAGAATATATATACTTTACAGGGTCGGAGATGCTTCCCTCTGCCTGTTACATACTTTTGCACAAAACCATTATACCCTTATTTACCCATTTTATGGGTTAAGGGTATAAAAATATAAACAAATTTCTAATTGAAAAACTTTTAAAGAAAACCACACTCAAACATTAAACAACATTTAATATTTAAATTTACTACATAGTCTAAACATTTGAAATAAATGAAGCAAACCAAAGCAGAAACTAGCAAAACAAAATGTAAATCTCAAAAAACTATTTTATTTATCGCTGTTGATGTATTCAATTATTAAACTTTGTATTAATTGCGAAACGAATTTAAACAAAAACTAGTAAAAACGTCGGTTGCATCCAATTGCGAAATAGTCGAATTCTATATGAAAACATGTTGTTAGAAGTATCATTACAATAGGTTTTTGTTTTTAAATGTTATGAGTCATCGTTCTACCAAATTGTGTAAGACACAGACATTCCCATTTTTGAAAGGCATTGGGGTAAGGGGTGAAGGTATAATACAGATCATTGGAGAATTTTAGTAGCTTTTCTTCTTTCAAATTTGATGACTCCAGATCAGTGTTTCCCAAAGTGCGCTTATGGCGAAAAAAAACACTTATACTAAGAAAAAAAAGACTAAAGCATGCAAAGCAGCAGTTTTATAACTTTAACCAGTATATTGAAAAATCTAAAGATGCATATTCATTTCTAGTCACCAAAATTGGTTATCGATTTGCTGTCCGAGGTGTACCTACTTGTTACTTGTTATCGATTTCACATTATATTATATTTAATTATTAAGCTTTTACTAATTTATCAGAGAATAAATATTCCATACTAGAATTTATTATATCAGTTAAAGGTTTCAATATCATTCCATAAAAATGTGATATGCATTTTTCTCTCTAACCAGGGAAGCTTTTATTATTGGATCTATTACTTTTACCCGGAATTGTAATCTAATTTGGTTTTCTCGTTTTTTGTTATTATTATTTTTCCCAACTGCAATACGATTATTATACGCTTAATATCCCCTATCCAGCCTCTATGTACCTTACTTATTTCATTAAAAATAAAATCACACATGTTCCCACTTTTTCAATGCACTTACTGGCTGCTTTTAGCATTCATTTGCATTACCTTTAAATGTTGTAACATCAAGTTAATCAATTTATGTTAAGAGGTCATGCTTGAGCGCATGACAATCTATGATTTTACACTTACAATATTCAGGGGGCAAGTGCGTCCCACAACGGCTGCAGATGCAACGGTAGCCGCTGCTGTTGTATTCAGTCGCTCAATCATCGTGGACATGCCTGTCAGTGGTGCCGTTGCCGTTGCCGTTGCCTGTTCTCCACCGTTCTGGGCCTGTGGTTTGGCGGGCATAATGCTGGATGTGGATTTGGAACTGGAGCTGAAGGCTGTTCGACTATGGCTGGCATTGTCCTGGATGTGCTGGGTGTGTCGCAGTTTGGGTAGAATGAGGCGCACAATAAAACCGTAACTGGGCGGTGCGCTTAATATGCGAGAACAGGAAGCATACTGGGCGCCATATGTGCCCGGCTTCAGTTCAATGATGAGACTAGATTCTTTGCCATCGCTCTCAATGAAATGCTCATGCTGGGCACTGCACAGTGGCTTAAATGTCGGATGCGATAGCATATCACCTGCAAGGGGAAAAAGATGACACATATGAGAGTTTGATAAAAGTGGAGCACATAGTAAAATTGTCTCTAACACCTTGGTAACAAATTTACAAAAAGCTGATAATTTGTAACTTAAACAAGCTAAACATTGGTGACATGCCCGAATTTTCAAGAAGATGAGAAAAGTAATCAAATCGAGCGCTATAAATAGCGCTTGTGAAAGAGTTGATATTTCAATAAATGAAAAGACCAAAAGTTCAATTAATTTGATATATTGTTTAATTGAATTACATGCAGCTACCTACGATATAGAGGCAGGCAACAGCAACAACAAAGTAACAGTATCTCTCTCGCTCTCGTCAAGAGTCGAGGCTCAATTATTTTGCACTCGCACTCGAACTTTGCGCGCCAGAGGTTAAAGATACAAAATACATACACAGATACACACACTTACACAGCACAGCAGTTAAATTAATAAAGTATACATGAGACACATAATACTGTTGGCTGTTACTTTTGTGTGTTAAATATGAAATACGTATTTAATTTGTCGATTCGCGTTTGCCATAGGAAAACTACTTTTGCATTTGGTCACTGACTCACACATAAAGATATATACATACAAACTCATATGTAGCTGCATATTGGGGCCGTTTCAGTTTTCAAAGTCTTTCACCACCCCGCACTCCAACATCTTGTTGTGCAATTGAAAACGCATTTAGGCTTTTACAATTTCATTCTCAGAAACAATTTCTATAGTACACACATATGTACTATATAAGTACAGACCTGAGTGTGTGCAGTTAATTCACATTTCGAACTTGACATTAATAGCCAAGTGGCTGGACACACACACTCATCATACACACGTGCTGCACTTTAATAATTTATTTAAGCAAGCTTAGGCAGACTTGAACATAAAAGTGCACTCAAAATTGCATTTATGATTCGTAATTGTTTAACTTGATTTGTAATAACTATAATTAAGTTGTACATTTTACCAAAATACACAAACTTACGCACAGCCAATGTGCTCGAGAGGAATTAGTTTGTTTACTTTGTAATTTATACAAATTGTACAGATTTACGCAATGTTATTAAATGTCCACTAACTACTTTTATATGTATTTGTTAATTGAAATGTAATTTTGTATATAATACATAACAAATGCTTATCAAATCATTTGCAATTCATTAATTGTCAGCATTTACTTAAATCAATTAACATAAAAAGCGCATAAAAAACTTTTCACCCACAATTCAACTTTGTGAAAGTCATGCTTTCAATCATACTTTATCAAAATAATTAGCAATAGAATAGAACATTTTGCTCTTTACTCGAGTTTTTCTGTACTGCAGACTGATAAATGGAGACATAAGTAATCATTTTAGCCAATTAGCACTACAAAACAATGAGGGTTACTAGTTTTTTATACTCGATAAAGAGTATATTTGGTTTGTGCAATGAACGCCAATTGTTGGGGGGCTTGCAAATCGATAAATTTGATTAATCCACATTTTTCCCACACCCTTACAAATTTGGTATAAAGATAGCTACTGTCAGAGACTTGAAGCTTTGCAATTATCTTGGTACATGTCAGCGTCAGACATATAGTTTCAATATAGGAGTGTCAAAGATGTGCGTCAAAAGATTTCCACGACCAGACCCCCCACATTTTAAAACTGAAATGCGTTTATCTTAAATAGTATTTGAGCTAGATTCACTAAATTTGGTAGTCAGATATCTAGTGACGTCCCAGGAAGATCTGCATCAAACTATCGTTAAACGCAGCGTTCAGCCCTACCGCCCACGTTCTACCTATTAGCAAGCAGACCTCTTTACACTCGGATTTACACTTGTGTCAGCGTATACCACGTCCGACTGCAACGCTTAAAACTTGTTTGAAATTGTGTTTACTGTGGCCTTTAATACTCGAAAACGAAGTTAAAGAGTATATTGGATTTGTGCAATGTCCGTCATGCTTTCTGTCCTTTTGACCGTCTGTATGAACTCAACTTTTTTTCGTCGCCCTTCAAGATAGAGACTTGAAACCTTGAAAATATCTTTTTCTATAGCCGGGCAGATTAGGTGTCAAAATTGTGGCTCTACGCCTACTACGGGGCTGGCAAATCGATAAATTCGATAGCTCAAAATCGATCAATATACATATTTTCCACACCCTTAAAGTTAGAGTTATCAAATTTTGTATCCACGCCCATCCCATTCCGTTTCAAGCCCCCACATTTTTATCCAGAAGCGGCTATAACTTCCACAGTTTTTGAGGTAGAGCCACTGAATTTGGGGTCAAGATAGGTGATAGCGTCAACCAAAAAGCTGCATCAAAACTTTGGATGCTACGCTAACCCATACCACCCTATCCACCCCCAGCCCCTCACATTTTAAAAAATGAAATGCGTATTTCTTTTGGAGCTAGAGTCATCGAATTTGGTACGAAGATAGCTGGGGACAAACCACAAAGATTGGAAACAAAATTTATGTGCCACGCCCCCAAACTATGCTCCACGCTCCACTGCCTTTTTTAAGAACCGAAGTGCGTCCATCTTTCACATTTTTTGAGCTAGACTCAACCAACTTGTTGGCAACATAACTGCTGACATTACCGAAAAATCTGCATCCGACAATCTTTGAGCGCAGCGCACACCTCTGCCTCATCCCTTTGCAATCACGCCCCTTTTTTAACGGATAGCAAAGTATACCGCAGTCGGCTGCGTCCAATTGCAACGTTTCCACTTGTGTTTTTTTTTTTGTGTTGTGTGTTGACCGATGACTGACAGCTATAAAAGTCGAGGCTTATGCCACTGAACTCCAGCTTCAGTTACAGCTTTAGCTAATTGGGTTAAAAGCACGCACACATACACAGACACACACACACATACAGATAAACGTATAACAAGTTAAAAGAGTCTTGTGCTTGGGTGCAGCAACAGACGAGAGACGCATTAAGCTTAGGATGTTGATGGTGTTGCGGATGCGGCAATTGAGGAGGTTAGAAGCGAACAACAACAACAACAACAATATTAACAATATAGTCCAACTGGTTGAGCTCAGCGAACCAAAGCAAAGAAAAAGGGCTATAATTTCACTTAATTTTTTCCACCATAAAATGGTGCCGTTAATAATTTGTCTCAATTTTTAGAGCAGAACATGAATGAGTTTTGGATAATTCCCAGTTTTCTCCAACTATTACAAAATTGGAAAGTTATTTTGTGGCAAACAAACACATAGCACAAGTACTCGTATCTAATGCAAATGCAAAGTGCTGTTAACGGTTAAATGGTACGTTTAACACAAATTGAAACCACTTCAATATGTGAGTTTGTTGTGTTTGCATTGTAAACTGTTTAAATGGCGAGGAAGCGATCAAAAGTTTGACAGCATCGCGCTTGAAAATGTTTTTGAACGTCAAATTGCGTGAGTTTGTTTTATTCTGGCCATACAATTGAGAGAGGGAGAGAGAGGGAGAGAGAAAAGTTTATTTGAATAGGGCCTAAACATGGTTGAAGGGCAGTCAATGTTAGTCTACAGGTGCCTATAATAATGAATGCACACAACTTACACACACACTCACACACACACAGAAACATTGTAGTTTGTTCTGGCCTCGTTGATGTCAGTGGGGCGGGCAGTTTTGTTTTTTGTTTGGGCGCTTTGTTTGGGCCAGTTTGTTCATGTGTTAAGCGCAGCACTTGGCTTGTGAAAGATTGTCAAGCATTGGATTTTTTTTTTTTTTGAAGTGGCCACCACGTTTGCGCATTATAAATTCTGTGGTCATATGGCATACGGCGGGTACTGCGTGGCGTAATCTGTGCCTTTTTTTCAGGACTCATTCATCATAATTACGCACTGTTGCATACACTGTTGCATACAAAAAAAATATACTACGCACTGGCGGACACAAGCAGCGCGCTCTTGAGTGTGGCAAAAAGTACTTGAAATAGAAAAGTTGTTGTTCAAAAATTATACAACAACAAGAAGACAGAGAACGAGAGAGAGGAGGAGAGTTGAAGAGAGTGGTCGAGAGAAAGAGAGAGAGATGAGAAGTGAACACTTGACGCACAAAAACAGCAACAAAATAATACACATACATATAAATATATATATTTTTTATTTGCCAACTGTAAAATTAGGTCAACTATCAAAGTCAGAGCTGAAAGGGTTAAGTGCACAACCCCTCACCACACCTCACCTTACCTTGCCAAGAATCCCTTAAAAAGCCCACATGCAAACAAACGAAAGAAAGGACAACAGCTATAAAATAAAATTCCTGTTGGCTAATTTCGATTTTAGGTCAAGCGAATGTTGCTATTTTTTGTTGTTGTTGTTGTTGTTTGATGTTGTTTGTTTGTCTGTCTGTCTATTTGCACAGCAGTAAGAAACTAAATAAAATAAATTGTACTACAAACACGACAACAAACTTAAAGAGCCGCTAAAGCACATAGCAACATGGCTTAGAACTTGACATGCATTCAGCTTTAACTGTTGCCAGCGTTGTTGCTGTTGTTGTTGTAGTTGCTTAGCTTTGCGTGCAGCAGGCAGCCTAACGGCAACTGTTGCTGCCACAGTTTGCCAACAGCAGCGTGACCGAACATTGCCCGTTCTTGGAGCCGGTTCAACATGACTCCACACGCACACACACACACACATACAGACGTGCCTGCTGCCTTCTAACGGTTGCATACATAAATCAAGGCGGCCATTTTCGCAATTAGTAAAAAAATTGCCAACAAAGTAAGTGGTTGTAGTAGCACTCTGTACGTGTGTGTGTGTGTGTGTGTTTGTGTGTGTGGGAGCTGCTGCTGGCCAAAAGAGTTTGCGCCAATTTAGATAGTGTGGCGGTTTGGTGGGCGTTGTAGCAGCAGCAGCAACTAACACGAATGATGAAAAACAAGAACAACAACATCTTCAAGTGTTGCCATTTTAAGGTGTGTGAGAGAGAAAGAGAGAGATGAACACCGCGTCAGAGAGAACGATAGAGAGAGAGAGAGAGAGAGCGTTTGCAACCAGCTCAAATAACGGTCAATTTGCATTTTAATTGAGCGCTTGTTGACGCTAGGCACAGCACATCTTGATATACTCACACACACACACACACACACACACACACACACGCACTGGTAGCCAGAGAGACTTTTGCCTAAACAAATAAAGCTTGTAGCTTTTTTGTTGCAGTGTAGGTTTGTTTTTTCGGCTGTGCGCCTTTTATTTGCATTTTGTGCGCAAAAAAGTTGAACAACTTTAACTGAAAGGGGGGCTAACCGGTGGGCGTATGTTGCACCTAATTGAACTTTTATGACATCAACAGATCAAATGCAAACAAAAAGCGAAAGAGAGAGAGGGAGAGAAAGAGTGATGTGATTGACGATTTCTTGTTGCTAAACGATATACATATGTACATATACCCGAACAAATAAGAATAACATTTTTCAAGCTGTTTGGCAACATATTGATGTATGGGATACGAGTCTCACACTGTGTTTTTTTTTTTTTGTTTTATTATATTTTTTTATGCAAATTAATTTAGTAACCGGTTTGTAAGTATACACACACTTGCATATGTATGTATGTACAAAGACACAGTATGTGTAGATATGTTTATTGAACAGTTTTGGCAGCTTCATTTACATATATTTGTTGCCATTGCTCAAAAAGGGATGTAAAGCGCATTAATTCATTCTTCCTCTTTTACATCAAAATAATGAACATTCATTTCATTTTAAGTGTGCTTCTTCTTGTCAAGCTGTCATTGTCAAATTTCCGAAATGGAACAACAAATTAATGTTATAAGCTTTACCAGAACAGGGTTAAAAGCTGCGCTTGTTAAACACAACGCAAAAGTTGCAGTCGGTCGGTTGTTCGGCGGCGGGGACAGTGCAAGGGCACTGCAGTAACAGTAACGGTAACTGGCTGGCTTTCAGCTGAACTCCACTCTTTGCTGTCTTTGTTCTTTCGCCGTAACTGTATTTCAATGACAATGGGGTCGCCGCGCTCTCGTCTCGTCGTCTGCTAGAGCTTTATTTTATTTGTTCTCTCTTCTGCTTTTTACTTGGTTGGCTGTATATTGCTGTTGTTGGCTTGTATGTAATTTAAATATGTTTTTTTCTTCTGTTTTTGAATTTACTTTCACATGTCTTCTTTAGGTGTGTGTGTGCAGTCGCTTCCCCGTGTATTTTAAATGATTTTTTTTTATTGTTATTACGTCTAGGCCGCCAACAAACACAAAGGGTAGGCAAAACGAGAAAAACAATTAAAAAATAATAAGAAAACAGTCATGTTCATAAGTTCTGTAAGTTATAAACTAACTGACCAAACAACAAGAACATTAATAATACGCTTTACCCAAAGAAAAAACAAAAAAAATATTTAAAAAAATATGAAAAACAAATAATAAATAAATAAATAAAAAAGTAATAAAAGCCATGTGCAAAAAAAATATATATTTATTTGGAAAGATCGGCTGAGACTGGAGACTGAAGACTCCAACCGGTTTACGGTTCACGTTCACAAATTGTCGCAGCAAAAACAAACAAACGAAATAAATATACAAAACAACAACAGAAATGACAGTGGTTCACATCATTCACATTTAAATTGCGTACATATATGTCTCTATATTGTATATACGGTCATAAATAGATACCCGCAGTAAGAAGAAGAATATGGCCAAGAGACACCTTGAAATAGAATGTTGACTGGTAAATTTAAGATAGGTCTGATTGCAAAATACACATGAAAGACACTTAATGAGAGTTTGTTGTTTGCATATTGATCTAAAATAAAGCCAAGCTCAAAAGCATTTAAATATAAAAACTATTCAAAAAAAAATTTAATCTTATTTGGCATTAACAAACTAACCAAAAGAAACCGCTGCACTCTGGACAATGGCAACGCTGGCTGCCAGCAATGTAAGTAGCGCCCAGGCACAATAAATTTGCAATATGGCATTACTGCCAACGTTTGCGGCTGCGCCGGAGCCAACGCAGCGTCGACTTTGGCGTTGGCGTGCGCAGCTGACGCAAATGTTCGGAGTCGCTGCAGGCGCCATTTTTGTCTGGATGTCTTTATATATATTTTTGTTTATTTGTATTTGTTTTAAAACGGAATTTTCTCTGCTGTGGTTGATTGTGGTTGGGCTTTAGCTTTAGCTTTAGCCTCAGCTTTGCGGCAGCTTCACTTTTCTTTGTATTCTCGTTTCTTTGGCGCATTACAAAACACAGTTGGACTGTTCACTTGGCAAAAACGGCCAATTGCATATTGCTTTCGACTTCACACACAATTCTACACGACATTAATTAGCGCAGACGCGAATTGATATTAATTAGACACATGTACATGCATGTACTTATTCAGTAGTTGTTAATGTTAATGCACTCGCGCGCCCTTTTCACAGATGTGTGGAGACTGAGACTGAGACTGGGCCAAGCTCTGCGCCACCCTCGACTCTCGACTACGACGCTGTGTACAGCCCGACAACTAGTTGGACTTGCTACGACGAATGATCAAACCAAACTGAGCGCAGCTTTAAACGATGCCCAACGACGATGCTACGCTATTCACGCGTTCACCAGTGCTGCCAATTTAGCTATTTTCTACCGCTAAAACTAGCTTGTTTACGAGGTAAATAGTGTAGCTAAATGGGCGCTATCAACTCTACATTTTTATATACGTATATACATATTTTATGTAATATATTTTATTTTATTTTTCATGCATTACATTTGGTTTTAAAAATATCACTTTTTTAAAATTTAGCTTTTTAATAGCTTTAAAGCTGGCATAGCTACTTATCCGACCACGAAGTTAAGTATGGCTGCAAAGTCTTAAGTTCGCTCTTACGATCAGTTCACACTCTCTTTAAGTGGTCAAAGCTGCCCGTAAACCACTTACATGTAACAATATTAAAAGCAACTAAAACATACTCCTACGGCACACTGTAGCTTTGCAAATCACCTAACAAAGCAGACACGGCTATAGAAGCAAAAAAAAAGAGGAGAAATCGAAATGTTTTGCGCACAAATTAACTCGAAGCTCAATCTCATCTTCTGCTTTTTCACCCACCCACTGCTGCTGTTGCTGCTGCTGTTGCTTTTGCAATCAGTGCAACAGTTCTGACTCATGAAGCTTACGGCGTCAAACGGATTTTTGCATTTTTATTGACGTTTCTTTTATTTTACTTCATTTTGTGTTTTTGGTTGCTTGCTTGTTTGGGGCTTTGGTCTTGGGCTCTCTGTAACCCAATTTTAAAACAAGTCGCAAAAGGCAGCAAAAAAGCTCTGCGAAAAAAATAAATGAAATAAAACGCATGCGAGGGAAGCAGAATACGAAAATTACAGAAAAAGGCGCTGTAAGAAATCGAAAACAGCTCAAACAACATATGTATGTATCGATGTATGAACATGTGTAGTACAAGCCTTGAGGGATAAATGCAAGTGTCTTTTAGTTCTTTCCAGAAGACCCTAGAAAACTTAATCATACAACGTAAAAAAGTGAAGGATAAAGTTTCACTTCATTGTTTAATTTATTGGCAAATAAAAATAATATTTATATTACATTTTAATAGAGTGGAGGATAAGCCAAACGATATGTTATCGTGTTCGTAGTTTCACTTGTAATGAAGCTTGTTTGTAACTCTTAGAAAAGTCAAAGTAAATGAGATAATTTGGAATTATGCTATCTCAAATCAAAAATGATAAAATGGCAGAGAAAAAAACATAAACAAAAAATTTAATGTTGAAAAACGAGTTTCAAATAAATATTCCTTCAAATAGCAGTTAATTTTTATACTCGATACCGAAGGTAACTAGTATATTGGTTTTGTGCAATGTCCGTCATGGTGTCTGTCCGTCTGTCCGTCTGTCCGTCTGTCCGTCCGTATGTATGCAAGTTTTTTCCACACCCTTCAAGCTAGAGACTTGAAACTTTCCAATTCTCTTTATCTATGGGATAGTAAATTAAAGTGTCAAGATGGGGGTTCTACGATAACTGGGGGGCTGGCAAATCGATAAATTCGATAACTCAAAACCGATAAATCCACATATTTCGCACATCCTTACAGCTAGAACTACCAAATTTGGTAAGAAGATAGCTACTAGCAACCCCCAAAAAACTGCATCAATAATTTTGGAGCCACGCCCCCCATTCCGCCCCCAGCCCCCCCGAATTTTAAAGTCAAAAAAGCATATATCTCCCTCAGTTTTTGAGCTATAGCCACCAAATTTGGTGCCAAGATAGGCGATGATGACCCCCTAAAAACTGCATCAAAAGTTTGGATGCCACGCCCACCGACACTGCCCTAGCTACCCCCATCCACCCCAACGCTTCGTCAAAAACGGGAATGCGTGTATCTTCCAGAGTTGTGGAGCTAGAGCTTCCAAATTTGGTGGGAAGATAGCTAGTAGCGATCCCCAAAAAACTGCATCAAAGTTTTGGAGCCGCGCCCACCCATTCCGCCCCCAGCCCCCCCGCATTTTGAAATCAGAAATGGCTATATCTCCCAAAGTTTTTGAGCTAGAGCCACCAAATTTGGTGCCAAGATAGGTGATGATGACCCCCTAAAAACTGCATCAAAAGTTTGGATGCCACGCCCACCGATCCTACCCTAGCCGCCCCCATCCACCCCAACGCTTCGTCAAAAACGGGAATGCGTGTATCTTCCAGAGTTGTGGAGCTAGAGCTACCAAATTGGTGGGAAGATAGCTAGTAGCGATCCCCAAAAATCTACATCAAAGTTTTGGAGCCAAGCCCACCCATTCCGCCCCCTTTCCCCACCATTTACAAACTTTCAGCTAGAGTCACCAAATTTGGTATGAAGATAGCAATTGACATTCCACAAAGATCTGCATCAAAAATTTAGATGCCATGCCTACCCATAACGCCCCCAGCCCCCCCCCCCCTTATCTCACTTTTTACAAACTTCGAGCTAGAGTCACCAAATTTGGTATGAAGATAGCAATTGACATTCCTCATGGATCGGCAGCAAAAATTTGAATGCCACGCCCACCCATACCGCCCCAAGCCCCATAGCCCTCCTAACCCCACCTAATACAAACTTTGAGCTAGAGTCACCAAATTTGGTATGAAGGTAGCATTTGACATTCCACAAGGATCTGCAGCAAAAATTTGGATGCCACGCCCAACCATACCGCCCCCAGCCCCCCTTTCCCCACTTTATACAAACTTTGAGCTAGAGTCACCAAATTTGGTATGAAGGTAGCATTTGACATTCCACAAGGATCTGCAGCAAAAATTTGGATGCCACGCCCAACCATACCACCCCCAGCCCCCTTTCCCCACTTTATACAAACTTTGAGCTAGAGTCACCAAATTTGGTATGAAGATAGCAATTGACATTCCTCATGGATCGGCAGCAAAAATTTGAATGCCACGCCCACCCATACCGCCCAAGCCCATAGCCCTCCTAACCCCACCTAATACAAACTTGAGCTAGAGTCACCAAATTTGGTATGAAGATAGCAATTGACATTCCACAAAGATCTGCATCAAAAATTTGGATGCCATGCCTACCCATAACGCCCCCAGCCCCCCCCCCCTTATCTCACTTTTTACAAACTTCGAGCTAGAGTCACCAAATTTGGTATGAAGATAGCAATTGACATTCCTCATGGATCGGCAGCAAAAATTTGAATGCCACGCCCACCCATACCGCCCCAAGCCCATAGCCCTCCTAACCCACCTAATACAAACTTTGAGCTAGAGTCACCAAATTTGGTATGAAGGTAGCATTGACATTCCACAAGGATCTGCAGCAAAAATTGGATGCCACGCCCAACCATACCGCCCCCAGCCCCCCTTTCCCCACTTTATACAAACTTCGAGCTAGAGTCACCAAATTTGGTATGAAGATAGCAATTGACATCCCACATGGATGGGCATCAAAATTTTTAATACTGGTATCGAGTATACCGCAGTCGGTTGCGTCCGACTGCAACGTTTCCACTTGTTTAAGTTTTTTTAATGCCATTTGCTTAGCTATAAGCCGTTTTAGAATGGTAAAGATCTTTACCACAATTTATCACCTGCAATAAGGTTTACAGAGTCCATCGGTTTCTATATGATTATAAAAATCTTTAGATATGTTTCGAAATTGAATTATAAATTATCCATATTAAGATTTGAATGCTTAAAGCTTTCTGTCTCAGTATTAATGAGTTTTTTGTTGCCCGGCAACAAACTTTAAATCGATCAGTCATTGCTCACAGCTGCATTTCAATGTTTACACTTGCACACATATGTATGCATGTGTGTATGTTTGCGTGCGTACGTGCTTTTTTATGTTGTTGTTAACTCGATCCGGCAACGACAACGAAAACAAAAACAGCATTTGTAGCCGGTAAGTTCAGTTTTTCGAACTGCAATAAAAAACCAGACCTCATTTAACGCTCTGCATTTGTAGTTTAGCTGTTTGTTATCGACGTTTTTGGCTATTGCGTTCGTTTTGTTGTTGTTGTTGTTGATATTGTTGTTGGCCATTTGTTATTGTGGTTTTGTTGGTTTTGATGTCTGGCCAAACTGCTGTTGTTGCTGTGCGCTAAAAATAAACGGCATGTAATTATAGCCGTTGACTGCGACTTGTTGCACTTACACTTCCAACATAAGTATGTACTTGCACATGTGCATGCATGTAGACACATATGTTTTTTTTAACAGTCGATAAAGAGCACGCAGCTTTAAGAGAGCGAGAGAAAGAGCGCTTAATGCTTAAGCCAACAACTTATGAGTTATCTTTGCTTTTGCCTTTGGCTATGTCGTACCGCAAATTTTGCCAGGTGTTGAGCGTCCGCATAGGCTAGATGATAAGAAAAATAGATATTTTACAAGTAATTTAGTCACACTGATATCAGTTGATTCATTCAGAAGTCAGCTTTATTTTGTTGATCCGTTGTGATATTTTTAATGTTTATAAGCATACCTATTTTTCAATGTGCTAAATCTAGCCAGAAATAAGCTAATCTGGCAACTTTAATCCAGCATTCATTATGTTTACAAATGGACCAGATCTCTTAGGTCACGAATGCGCATAGGATTGATAATTAATGCTTTGCACAAAATATCTTGTCCTGTTATCGACACATACACGCACATACAACAGCAGGTGCATCTGTGTGTGACTCAGTGCTAATCTTCTTGTTTGATACCAAGCGAGCTGCTAACCTTGGCCTAAATGTGGTGGTCAGCATACGTTAAGTTTGTAAACACATCGCTTGTGACAGCTTTTAGACTAAAGCACCGTTGTTACCAAGAAGTTGCTCAGTCAGAGCAGCAGCAAAGCTTAACAAAAGCTTTGCTGATTAGCAAGTTAGCAAAGACACAAACTTCAGTCAACCAACTGTTAACATATACTGTTAACGCTATGTTAAGCTGCTAAATTTCAGTTTCATTACATTTATTTTTTTTTTAAACTTGATTTTTATTCACGTAAATTAGCTTAAATTAAGATAATCATCAAAATATTTACAACATCGAAATACTACAAAAAGGAATATGCATGCACTGTGAATGACCCGCCATACATGGAACCATTTTTATGTGGTTGGTTGGGGGAGAAATGTTAAAAGAATTTAGTTCTAGTACAAGTACAAGGATTCCTAGCGCTTGGAAAACATATCTAGGTCGAGTCGAGTATTTAAATGGCATGTTGTGATTTGCGGCGATTCCTCATTTTCCCTCCTATCGGCGACGCAAATGAATCATGGTCTCCAGCGAACTGGGGTCAAGTGTAGCCGCATGCTCCAAATCCTCGCTGCTGGCATTCTCCTCGGCCACATTCACAAATGTGCTGGAAAGTTCACCATTTAGCTTATTTACGCTGCCCGTCGTTACGTCGTACATGAAGATTTCCTGCTCCGCCGTATCACTGGATCTGTAAGGAATATAAGAAAATGTAAGGTTTAATTGGATTCTTATGGTGATAAATTTAAGAACAGCTTAAGAAACAACTTCAAGCCTTAATAAGTAAGATAAGTACTAAAGCTTTTGAAAATGTTGAACGTACTTGGCCACTAGGAGCACCACGGACTGCAATTCAATATCTGTGCGGGATTCCTTTTCTAGCCAGCGCTTGAAGTTATCCTTGGTGGGCTTCTTGACTAGCGTCTTAACCAGTTCGCCACCCAAGAACTTAACCTCTTTGCTATCCACGCCACTGCTGCTGCGTGCCTCAATGGACTGTGTTGGTGGCTGTGCCTCAACGGGAGCTAAAACAACAACGCTAACAATCTTTTTGCCTAGCAGCTCCTCACTGTCTGGAATGGGAAACTGCGCACCATTGATCTTCAATGGCAGATAGCGGTTATATTGCTGACGTTCGGCCAGCTCCACAGGAGTCACCACAGTGGCATCTGTACGCACATACTTCTCACTGATACTCTGACCCTGATCCGCATCGTACCGGACAACCTTAACGTCCAGATTCTGTTTCTGTGGCAGAGTGTTGCTTTGCTTGACGCGATCGATTTGCTTTTCGGTGAGCGCTACCTTATCGCCATTGGGCTTTACCACTGTGAGCACCTTGTTTGTCTCCGCGATTTGAGCACCACCGCCATTGCCATAGAAATGCTGCAGATGCTCTGCGGGCAAATTCTCCAGCGCAATGTCGCCCTGCTTATCATAATCCAGGATGGATATGTCTGCATTGTTGAGTATACCCGAGGAGAATAGTTGTTGTCGCAGATCTTCTGGCACTTCGTCGGGCAGCTGTAGCAGCGTCTGGGATGCTTTACCATTGGGTGTGGCAGCTGGTGCAGTTGTTGATGCTGGCGAGGGTGTGGTACGAGGAGCAGCAGCAGCTGAAGCAGAGGCAGTGGCTTTGCTCTGTTTCAGATAGGTAGATTGTTGCTGCTGTTTCTGTTGCTTTTCGTGTTGCTGTCGCTGCTGCAGCTCCTTGAATACATCCGAGTGATATGTGGACACACTGAAAGGTGAATTATCAACAGCTCCGGCAGCACTCAACTGTACTTGATTCTTTTGCCTGGGTTGCGGGGCATAAATGTTGCTCTGAGGATGCACCTGAATCACTTGCTCATTGTTGGTCTGTGTATACTGGCTATAGCTGGCATAGTTGTTGTTGTTGTTGGTAGGAGGTACTGGTGTTACCACCATAACCTTCTGTCCATGCGTAGACTCTGCATAAACTGGCGGCGCTGCCTCTGTGACAAAGTTGCCATAATGTTGCTGTTGTTGCTGATGCTGATGTTGCTGCTGTTGTTGCTGTTGCTGTGAGTGTTGTAATGAGCTCGCTGTGATATAGTGACCAGAGATGGGCTGAGCAGCTGTCGAGGAGATAGGTGATAGATTTGGAGCAGGTATATCATGAATCACCTCATTGCGATTGCTGCTAAAGACATATTGCTGGTTGAGAGGATTCTGCACTGTTTCCGTAATGTGTTGCTCAAATTTGGGTATAGACTTGAGCAGCTCTGTTTCCTTGGAAGGCTTGATTTCAAAATAGTTAAGTATTGGCTGGGAATATTTGTGTTCCTGATGTTGTTGCTGCTGCTGTTGTTGTTGTTGTTGTTGACGATGCTGTTGCTGGTGCTGCTGCTGTGGCTGATAGAAGTCAGGTGCTGGCGTGGGCGAGTGCACCACAAACTGCGGCTGCTGCACAAATTGCGGCTGTCTAACAAACTCATAAGGTTGCGGTTTTGATTGTGTTTGATAATGCTGTTGTTGTGATAGCTGCTGTTGTGGTTGATGGTGTTGCTGTGGCTGATAGTTGACATTTTCCAGCTTGACAGGCAGTTGCAGTGGCTTGACTTGTGGCGCCGGTGCTGGTGTAGGACGGAACTTAATGGGCTGGTAAGGCGCTGGACTGCCACGCAATGGCAACTCTTGTGACTTTGGCGGAACTGGTGTTGGGAAAAATGGCACCGATTGCTGCTTGTGTGGTGGCTTCTGATATTGCTGTTGCTGTGACGATGCCTGATATTGTTGATTGTGATTGATATAGAATTGTGATTGTTGCATCAGCTTGTTGAATACGGTTTGCGACGAGGTGGAAGGCAGTTGTTGTTGCGTTAGAGTGGGACGTGTGGCATGTTGCTGCTTTTGAAAGTATGGTTGCTGAGACGATTGCTGTGGTTGTAACGGTTGTTGTTGTTTCTTGGGTGGTGCTGCACTGAGAGCTGATGGTAATCTGAAATAGTTGTTGTTGTGATGCGCAGGCAACTGTTGCTGCTGCGACTGTTGACTGGCAAAATGCAGGGACGATTGTTGCTGCTGCAGAGGATGATGATGATTATTTTGTTGCTGTGACTGTTGTGCTTGATAGTTGTAGTTGTTGTTGCTGCCAAAGAGCAGATTAGAGAGTGCACCACGAGCAAAGCTGCTCTCGCGTCCATAGTCGGCACGTGTATTTGTTGCTGCCGGAAGAGCCACTACCTGACGTTGAATGCTCTCCGCATCGTGCTCCTCCAGAATGTGGCCAGTTTGATGTTTGCTCTCGTCGCCAAAGGAGACATGAATGCCACTGTTGCTGTGATATTTCTCCGAGTCGGGATGGATGATGGTGCGCAGTGTCGTTGATTTTAGAGGTGGAAGTGGTGTAACCGGATATTGTATGATCTCCTCCTCTTCCTCCTCCTCGGGCTCATCGTTGTCATCATTGTTTAGCGAGGCAATTGGTGATTCCAGATGCAGTTTGTTATTCTGATCCTTCTTGTAGTTTACATAGAAGACATGCACCTTCTCCTTCTTGCGTTTCTTCTTGGTTATGATGGGCTGTGGCGGCTCCTCGGCGAGTGTTTCATTTGCATCCTTAATAATGATCTCAATGATGGGCTCCGGCGCCTCCAGATACTGTGGATAAGGTGCATACGAGTTGCCAAAGCTGCCCGGATATTGAGCTGCAAATGGGAAATACATTAGTTTTTCTTCAATGGTATAACCTCATGCAAATTTCTATATAGTCTACCCGAGGCCTGCTTTCCATCGTAGTAACCCGACTGCAAATAGTAATTGTCTACGTATCCCGCACGCCTACTTGCTACCTCCGGATAAAGATAGCCGGCATTGCCAAAATCATAGAGCGTCCGCTTGCCACGATTCTCACCGGGCACAGCTTTCAAGGTCTTTGATTGACGTGTGGTTGTTGATGTTGTTGCTGAAATACTGCCAGCTGAAGTTGTAGGCGTTGGTTTCTTTGTGGAACTTATTGCCGGCTCATGTTTCGTTGGCTTTGAATCGCTTTTTGTTTTGGTTGTGGCTGCGGCGGCAGCTGCTCCAATTACGAACAGCGCCAACTGAAAAGTTATACAAATTTTTTTATTTATTTATGAATATTGTAGATTACGCATGACGCACTTACAATGCAATTGATTTTCTATTTAAAACAAAACAAACATATTGAAATTATTACAGCTCGAATATTAATGGACAGATGTTGAGCCTGATTATATGGGGCATAGCCTTATAAAATAATAAATTCCAACTGAATGCAAAAAAAGCAAGTGAAATTGCTGCAGTCCGACGCAAACCACTGTGGTATGCCTTGATACCAGTACAAAAAACGGCTTGATAGAGGTATGATTTTAAAAGGGTGCGGCTGCGGCAGGGGTGTACGTCGTGTTGAAAGATTGGCTGATGCAGATCTTTTGAGGATGTTTCCAGCTATAGTGCCACCAAATTTTGTAACTCTAGCTCAAAAACCGTGAAATATACACGCCTTTCCGTTTTTAAAGAGGGACACTTTATCAGTCCTGCCCACAAAGTTTCAAGGGTCAAGCTTTACAGGTGTCGAAAATAGTTGCGTTAACTTTTTGTAAAGAGTGTAACAAGTGAAAACGTTGCGTCGAAGTTGCCAGCTATATTCCCACCAAATTAGGTGCCTCTAGCTGCTAATATGTGGGATATATGTGTGTTTTATCGTTTTTTTATTCCGCCAGTGGGCGTAGCTTGCCTATATTAACACTTAGAGGTCTGCTTGTAAATTGGGAGAACGTGGGCGCTAGATGGAGAGATCTTTCTGGGATTTCATTACATTTCTTCCTGCCAAATTTAGTGAATCTAGCTCGATGCATATACGCATTTCAGTATCAGAGAAAAACGCATTTCTTTTTAAGTAATTTGAAAATCAAAGTATAACAAAAAAAATATTTGTGTTACCTTAAATATATTAAATAAAAAACCTTTTGTGTTTTTGTTTTTCACGATTGGCACAATTAACGGTTTTGCGTTTAAATCAAGCTCAGATTTATTGAGATTTTAATTATTATCATTTACTAAATAATAATAGCTCCAAAGATTGTGATTAAAAACAAATCGATTTCTTGAAATACTTGTGAAATATGGAATTGTGCTAAAATTGCATTTAACTCTAGGTAACAATGATTCTCACATTTATGAAAGTTACGGCGCGTATAAGAAACAATTTGGACAATGATGAAACGCCAGATGTACCGAATCCTCTTTCTTTTTAAGTACTTTTAAACACAACTCACAGTTGTGTTAAAAAATTATGAAGTGAAACTTAAAAAAAAAATTTAAAACTATCGGCTTTAAATTTTGAACATAAGTCATGGATGTACTATCTGGCGTTACTGAAATACAAGTCGATCAAACCGGAAGGGATAATGCGGCGCATGCGCGTAAACATGTCTATGAGGTAAAACGTGGTGATGGTACCGTAATAATGCAAATCGAAGAAGCAAGCAAAGTGCCTCAATATTCTTATAATAGAAATGCATTTGAAATGCTTTACTACACTTCACATAAAAAATGTATCTTACGAACAAGTCGCCTAAGACCCTTTCTTTCTGAAGAAATGCATATTACTGGACCACCGCCGGGAAATCAGCCAATGTATAAAATTGAGGAACATTTTGGCTGTATCGGTGACTATAGGGCTAAGGACTTCAAGAAAAATGTCCTACTGACATTGCAATCAACAGGCTTTAGCAACTATTCCACATTTAACGTGCATTTTCCGGGCAAAGATCAAATCCAAGGAACAATAACACGCTATGCTGGTGATTTTACAATAACGTATTCAGCCGCTATGGATGTCCAACGTAAAATGATCATATTGGCTTTTTTACCCCTAATGAATATAAAGTATTTCTCCGCACCTTCTCCTCGCAGACATTCTTACAACAACTCTTACAGAGATTATTAGATTATTTTATGAGTTAACAGCCATAACGACAACTTGTATCTATGCCAGCAGCAGTAACGCCCACGCAGTTGTCTCGACCAACTATGGTAATGCAACATGCAAAATGCAATAACTTATCAGCAACCAAATTCTCATGCAACTGACAATGTGGAAGTGAAAATATATTTTTGGGCTGACATCGCCATGCCACATTTGACTGCCATTTGACATTTGGCATAGCCATAAAAACAACATTTGTTTTACTTTCTCACAAAATAACAAGTAAGAGCCCGACTAGAAGATACCCTGAACCCAGTCATTATTTCAACCCTCAATTTTACGTTTTCCCAATTCGATATTTTTTGTTATCGATTGCATGTGTATATCGGAAACCAGAATAGTTATCAATAATTTGAAGAAAACTTGTTCTGCTTATGGTATACGAGAACTTATATACAAAATCTGAAGTCTCTAGCTCTTGTAATCTCTGAGATCCACGCGTTCATTCAGACTGACAGACGGATGGACGGACAGACGGGCAGACAGACGGACATGGCTCTATCGTCTCGGCTGTTGATGCTAATCAAGCATATATTCACTTTATGGGGTCGGAGATGCTTCCTTCTGCCTGTTACATACTTTTTACCTATTTTGTGGGTTAAGGGTATAAAAAGTGCAAAAATAAAACAACAAAATTTCTAGCTACTTTTTATTGACTACAGATGTCAGCATTGTGGGCGCTGACATTTGGTTTATTATAATTGAGTAATAATCGCAGTAAAAGTGAAACTGGAACACACACATAAACATAAATAAAGGTCAAAAAGTTTCAATGTTGCCCAAGTGGCAAGTGGCAAGTTGCAAAGAACAAACCGTCAAACTGTATGGGATTGCAAGGAATCGGGACATATCTCCGAAGACATATCTCCGCCGTTTCATAAACAACATATCTCCGCGAAGAGATATGTCGTCTTTTACTTGGCGGGGATATGTCGTATGAAAACGATGCAGATGGGGATACCACCTTCCTTCTAAATTTGGTGAATCTAGCTCAAAGTTTGTAAAAGGTGGGAAAAGGGCATTAAATTTAGTGGCTATAGCTCAAAAGCTGTGGGAGATAAAGGCTTTGTTGACTTTAAAATGCGGGGGGGGGGGGCGGAATGGGTGGGCGTGGCTCCAAAATTTTTGATGCAGTTTTTTTGGGGTTTTATCTTCTCACCAAATTTAGTAGTTCGAGCTGTAAGGATGTGCGAAATATGTGGATTTATCGGTTTTGAGCTGTCAAATTTATCGATTTGCCAGCCCTCCAGTTATCGCAGAACCCCAATATTGATAATTTAATTTACTATCCCATAAATAAAGAGAATTGGAAAGTTTCAAGTCCCTAGCTTGAAGAGTGTGGAAAAACCTTGCAACCATTCGGATGGACAGACTGACAGACACCATGACGGACATTGCACCAAACCAATATACTCTTTTCCTTTGGTAACGAGTATAAAAACTTCAGAAAAATTATAGCGAATTGGTCAAGCGTGGATTAGCAATGTGAACTGACCTATTATAGCTGGTGCCGGGGTTTGCTTGTCCGCCACTGTAGCTCGGTAGCTCTTGATTAGATGAACTCATTAACACATGAATGTGTGCCTTCCCGCTGACCAAGCCAAAAATTAGCTTTCTGGGATGTAACTATATATCTTCCTAACAAATTTAGTGAATCTAGCTTAAATTCTATTGAAGATACATTTACGCATTTCAGTATCAGAGAAAAGCGCAATTTTTTCTAAGTTATTTGAAAATCGTAGTATAACCAAACAAATATTTGTATAACCTTAAATATATAAAATAGAAAACCTTTTGAGTTTTTGTTTTAACTACCTAATAAAAACTTATTTTTTTTTACATTCGTTGTCTTAATTGGATGCTCTTCTTATTTTTTATGGTACTTGTTTGTTGTTTGGTTAGGCAAGGTCAAAACCTTAAAGAAATAACAACTCATATTGCCATGTGCACACAAAAATAAACACTTTTACCACAAACACCAAAAAAATATAAAATAAATAAATAAATAAACGCTTCGCAAGTTTTTGCTGAATGCCCAAAAGTGGCAAAAAAAAACCCAATGTAAACAAATATCAAGATATTCCCGCCGCAAAGTGATTTTTTTTATAATGCGAAACGAGCAAAATTTAGCTGAACTAAATCTTGGACGTGTTTCGAATCAGTCTTTGGCATTGGGTCAATGTCAAGCTGTCTAACACTTGACCACAATGCGATCCACACAACTTGGTGGGTTAAAGGCAAGGCAGCCCATGGAAGCCAAGCAAGTATGAAATCAATGCTTTATTTGACATATTGTGTGCCTGTTACTTATGAGTCTTAATTGAAATTATCTGTGTCAGTCCAAGCTGACTAATCGCCCACAATGCAAAGACGGCCTATTTGCCACACGTACACTTCATATCATAGCCGTGAAAGTTGCGCTGAAGCGTAGACTTGAATTTCAATTTCAACAGTCGCAATTTGCATTTCAACAATAAACGACCAACAATGCTGTTAAATTAATTCACAAACTTGTAAATACGCAAACACTGCTATAGAAACAATAAGTAAACAACTCTTTTGGGACATTTGTTTTGTGGCAAAATATACATTAAAAAATATTAAGTTATCTATTTAAATTTACAAGCTATAAAAGCTTTTTTGATTTTATGTAATCAATCTATGATCTTAAACAAGTTTTTTATTAAATGCAGCTAAAAATAAGTTTTTAAATATACATATATAATAATTAAATGAAATATTTAATAAATAATTACAAGCCGAAACAATATGCGCATAAATACCGAGTACTTATTAAAATACCCAGATTGAAGTTTCTTATCAGAACAAACCATTGAAATTTTCCGTGAGAAATGGTTCCAAAACATTGAACCTAGTTTTGTTTTTCACGATCTGCACAATTAACGGGTTTGCGTTTTAATCAAGTTCAGATTTATTGAGATTTTAATTATTATCATTTACTAAAAAATAATAACTCAAAAGATTGTAATTGTGTGCATATATAACAAATCGATTTCCTGAAATACTTGTGAAATAACAATGATTCTCACATGTATGCAAGTTACGGCGCGTATAAGCAACAATTTCGACAATGATGAAACGCCAGACGTACCGAATCCTCTTTCTTTAAGGTAGACATACTGGTCCCCTTGCGTACCGCAAACAGCGCAAGGATCGAAACTATCCAAACAACAGATAACTGAAAAGCCACCAACCAAATGAACATGTTTTGTTTCATCAATTCTAAAGAAACAAAAGCGAATAGCAGTTAAATTAAAAGATGTGACTGTGCGTCAAATGTTATTATAAGTACTTTGAAACACAACTCACAGTTGTGTAAAAAAAATTATGTAGTGAAACTTTAAAAAACATAAGTCATGGATGTACTATCTGGCGTTACTGAAATACAAGTCGATCAAACCGGAAAAGATAATGGGACGGATGCGCGTAAACATGTCTATGAGGTAAAACGTGGTGATGGTACCTTAATAATGCACATCGAAGAAGCAAGCAAAGTGCCTCGTTATGCTGGTGATAGAAGTACATTTGAAATGCTTTACTACACTCCAAATCAAAAATGTATCTTACGAACGAGTCGCTTAAGACCCCTTCTTACAGAAGAAATGCATATTACTGGACCACCGCCGGGAAATCAGCCAATGTATAAAATTGAGGAACATTTTGGTTGTATCGGTGACTATAAGGCTAAGGACACCAAGAAAAAGGTCCTACTGACATTGCAATCTTCAGGTTTTAGCAACTATTCCACATTTAACGTTCATTATCCGGGCAAAGATCAAATCCAAGGAACAATAACACGCTATGCTGGTGATTTTACAATAAAGTGTTCAGCCGCTATGGATGTGCAACGTAAAATTATTTTATTGGGTTTTTTACCTCTAATGAATATAAAGTATTTCACACAACACCGTCCTGCTCGCAGAAACTCTTATTATTAAACAGATCATGAGGCAACAATAGCCATAACGACAACTTGTATCTATGCCAGCAGCAGTAACGCCCACGCAGTTGTCTCGACCAACTATGGTAATGCAACATGCAAAATGCAACAACTAATCAGCAACCAAAAACTCATGGAAGTGAAAATATATTTTTGGGCTGACATCGCCATGCCCCAAGTTGCGACTCAATGCGCTGCCATTTGACATTTGGCATAGCCATAAAAATAAAATTTGTTTTACTTTCTCAAGAAAAAAAAAAAAACAAATAAATAAAAAAAGTAAAAAACAAAACATAATTTCTAGCAACTTTTTATTGACTACAGATGTCAGCATTGTGGGCGCTGACATTTGGTTTATTATAATTGAGTAATAATCGCAGTAAAAGTGAAACTGGAACACACACATAAATATAAACAAAAGTCAAAAAGTTTCCATGTGGTCCAAGTGCCGTATGCGCAATCTGAGATTGCAAAGAACAAACAGTCAAACCGTAAACTGCAAATATATGTGTGAGTTTGGTTTGCGATAACGATTATGGCATCGTTGTCACATCGTTGTTAACTGTCAAATCACGCTAGTTCGTCATTTGTCTAAAACGGAAGCTGTGCGTTGTCCTTTGACAGCACTTGATGGTTATGCTATTGTTTAAATGTATTTCTTCTTGTTTGTGTGTTGTTTTTACAGCCATTGTTGTTGTTTTGACGCCTTAGTGTGTGAAGTTTTGGCACAGCAATTGCTGCCTTACATTTAAACAGCTTTTAATTGAAATTATTTATATCGCTTCAACGTAAAATAATTTTTTATTAGTTCCACGTTTTTAAGATAGACCTTATTAATATATGTACATGTAAAGAAACGTAAAAGTCTGTTTAAAATATTGCGACATCGTATGCTAATTATGCTACATTTTCACACATCGAATGCCTACATAAAGAAAACCGATTATTTAATAAAACCAAAATTTAAACAAAAAAAAAACTTACAGAAATAATCGCGAATTGGTCAAGCGTGTGAACTGGCCAATAGCTGGTGCCGGTGTTTGCTTGTTCGCCACTGTAGCTCGGTAGCTCTTGACTAGATGAATTTATTAACACATGAATGTGTGCCTTCCCGCTGACCAAGCCAAAAATTAGCTAAGCTCAGACAATGGGCCAAGTGTCAAGTTGAATGTAAAGCAAGCAAGCAAAGATTTTTGCCCAAAACAAAGGCAAAACAAAAGCCATTGATGCCACACAAACACACACACAACGCAAAAAGAAACTGGCGCAATACCAAAAAGAAAGATGCTAACAATGGGAGAAAGTTAAAACACAAACAAACGCTCATATACATATATGTATATATACATATATTTACCCCAAACACACACACACATTATACGCACTGGGCTAGCAAAATAGTTTACGAGCTAATTTATTTTGTTGACCAGCAGCTACAAAAGAGCAATCAACACAAAAACAGGGCCCACACAACAATAACAATTTGCACAGAATTATGTAATGATTAGAAAATGAGATAAAAATGAACATTTTGACTAGCATTTAGTGAGCAAGTGTAAATCAAAGACTTTAACACACTGGCATCTTATTTTCCAAACAAAACGAACTTAATTGCCAAAGCGCAACTTGAAGCTTCAACTTCAACTTCGGCATCGAATCACGATTGTGTAATGCCGAAGCCGAAGCAAAATTATGGCCAAAATGAAAGAGGCCTGGCCAAATTATACAGATGCTGCGGCAAGAGTGTAACTGCAACAATTTTTAAGAGCTTACTGCCTTACAGCTTCACAGCTTTACAGCTCAACAACTTAACCACTTGTGGCATGTGGCAGCTGGCTGCTGACAGCAAATTGTTAGACACACTCTTCTCTACGTGTCGTTTGTCGTTTGTGGTTTGCTGTGTGGTGTTTACAAGCTAGTCTAGTCGTTGTTGTAGCAGTAGTGAAATCTGCCAACAAGTTGTTGCCACAAAACACAACAATTGTTAAATGCATTAGTTAGCAAATCAGGCCGTAAACTGATGACAAATGGCCGGTATGCAGATTCTCATGTTGTTTGCCAATTTGCAATTATCTTCGTTTCTTTATTTTTCGTACCCTTCTGTTGTCACAGTTATGCCTATTAACTGATGCCAATCTCTCACAACAACGCCCAACAACAGCAACAACCGCAGCTGCTGCTACTGCTGCGTCATGCCACAACTGCAACTGCAACTGCAACTAATGCTAATAACTCACATTTGGCCCAAAAACCGTTGCCATCATGCACTTGATGATGAACAGTTATGATATGTGCCAGACGATCTGCCATTGTTGGCCATGTGAACATTTGCTAACTCAAATCTGACACGGCACAATTATTCTCCACTTGCCAGCTCTTTGATCTGCAAGTCAACTCAGAACGTAAACAGATTTTAGTTTTTCTCTGTTTGTCTATGTGTCTGGTGTGGGTGTCTGTTTTTTAGTAACACTCAATTATGCAGGTGAAGGGCTAGCTAAAAACTAGAAAGGCATATTGCGCAACGAGTTTTGATTCAGCAATATGACAAAAGAAAAAACAACTTAATTATGACCATCTATATTAATGTTAATAATCTTTTTATGCTGAAAGTCACTCGAACATGGTAATAAACGGCAATTGTTTTGTGCTAAATGGAAATTGAGAGATATTGCAAAAACATTGCAAATGCTTAAAACAAATGTTGCTTCAATTACTATTATAAATATTTATGCATATTTTTACTGTCATTAATTTTTGAGGTTTATGATATGAAAATGAATTTTCTAAAACTATAATATATTAAAATACTATAGATTTGCAACTCAAAATTAAATGAAACCAAAGTAGTTAAATGAATATATGTATCTGTGCGTCAAATGTTATTATAAAAACTTTTAAACACACTCACAGTTGTGTAAAAAAATTATGTAGTAAAACTTTCGTATTTCCGACAAAATTTTGTAGCGTTCAGAAAAACTCAAAATTATCGGTTTAAAATTTGAACATAAGCCATGGATGATCTTGCTGGCGCTACTGAATTAAGAGTCGAACAAGCCGAAAAGTTAGAGTGGTTTTATGCGCATAAACATGGCTATGAGGTAAAACGTAATGGTACCGTAATAATGCAAATCTCAGAAGAAAGCAATGCGGCCGTTCGGGTTCTTGCGAAGAACAATCGTTCGTTTGAAATGCTTTACTACACTTCAAATCAAAGATGTTTATTTCGAACTAATCGATCACTTCCCTTTTTTTTGGATGAAATGGATATTACTGGACCCCCGCCGGGAAATCAGCTAATGTATAAAATTGAAGAACATTTTAGTTTTTACGGTCACTTTAAGGCAGTTGATACCAAAAAAAAGGTCGTACTTGTAATGAAATCACCAGATTTTTGCAGTCATTCTCTATTTAACGTTTATTATCCGGGCAAAAATCAAATTATAGCAACAGTTAAACGCGTTGCTTATGGCCTTTTGCACAATGTTGTTGGTGCTGCTGATGATTTTATAATAACGTGTCCAGCCGCTATGGATGTCCAACTTAAAATGATTCTATTGGCTTTTATACCTCTAATAAATGTAAAGTATTTCTCTCACAACAACCGCGGCATATTTGGCTGAAACAGATCATACGACAACAAAATAGCAATAATGAAAACTTGTCTCGGCCAACTCTGTTTATGCAACAAGCAACATGCAACAACCAATCAGAAACTAAAAATATATTATTGGGCTGCCACCGCCATGCCCCAATCATCAACTCAATGCGCTGCCATTTGACATTTGGCATTGCCAAAATAAAATAAGTTTTACTTACTCAAAAAAAAAAAATAATAATAAAATAAAATAAAAGTAAAAAATAACAATAATCCCAGCAACTTTTTATTGACTACAAATGTCAGGTTTGCGGGCATTGATATAAGATATATAATATTTGTAATAATCGCAGTTTAAGTAATGTAATTATTATCAACATAATTTTTTTCTATAAATTTAAAGAATCAATTGCTTTTAGAAATATTTACGTAAATTTTTATTGTAATTAATTTTATGATAAATCTGCTCACTATTAGAACAATAATTGAGTTTTATGCTAAGATAATGTATTTTCTAAAACTTTATTGCATTAATACGCTACCCGCAATAGCTTAAAATTATACATGATTTGAACTCATTAACATTATGCTATTATATAAAATATTTGTCGAGCTACATAAGTGTTAAGAGCATGACTTAAATCTTACTTTAATATTATTTTTATGAGCAAAATTGTGTATTTTAAATATATTTTTCAAGTTTTTTTTTCTTCATATTTTGCCTTGCCAAATGTAGCTTTGCCATCTTTTGACATAATCTTAACTAGGCGATGCGAAAATACACTTTACACAAAATTAAACTTTAACGTAATACATTATAAAAAATTACTAGTTATTGGATCTACTAAGACTTAAATTAAGCTTGCTACAAAAACTAAATTAATGAAATTATTAGAATGAAATAGTTCTTAATCATGTGTAAGATCTTTCAAGAACAAAAAACCAAAATTTTTAGTAAGCAATTTTAAACCTAAAATAGACAGAAAAATATAAACAAAAATTTCGAGGTTTATGAATTTGAATGCTCTCACTTCGATCTGAAACATATTTAATGGCTTTCACCCAAAAATTTTGCTAATGAGACAACGTCTTGCGTTTGTAATTAAAATTGACATTTTTATAGCCCGAAACAGTGTTGAATAAAATTTGCAAAGTTAACAAATGCAAACTAATGACATTTGAAATCTCCAGATAAGATAGCTTAAATTAAGCCAGCTTAAACACAAATAAATAAATACTGAATTTATTTAAGTCCATCAATATTACATTTATAATAGCAGTCAGTTGTCAACAACGAATCTGACAAAACACAAAAACTAAAAAATAAAGCTCAACACACTTAAAACAATAATTCGAATAAAAAGAAAAAGATGTGATTAAGTATTGTGGCCAAGGAAGACGTTAACAGCTATTATATATTAGAATTTGCTTATTTCCAAGGCGTTCCTTTTGATCAACACGTTTATGCAGGCTTACTTCGAATGATTATGAATCTCCTCAATCGATTCACATATGATAGCCAAACATTATGTAGTTTTGACACACTTTAAATGCCCATGATTAACCATAAAAGTGTTGGCGGATATGCATAATGACGAAATAGCGTATAATAATCCTTATAGTTAAAGACCACCAACATAGCAGGTTATGTAACCAGTCACAGCTGTTAAATGTAGATCAACTACTAATGCAGGAGTGAAAGGAAGTGAGTGAACTGTTGTGTCTGGTGAAAACACAAACGAATGACTTAAGCGACTAACTTGGCGTGTGAGTCGCCACCACAGCCATAACTAAATGGTGTAAAAGTACGTAAAGCATTAATTGCGTCTGTTGCTACTTTTTTTTTTTGCCATGTTTTGCCTTAGAAGTTGCACAGCCTGACACCGAAAACGGAAGTAAGCGACGCGCCAAGCGGCAAAATTTAGACCACTATAAACACTTGGCGAGAAGACAACAAACAACAAACAACAACAGTGGTGAGGACAAAAACTAAAGCAGCTGAGAAACAACTGAGCAGCCTATAAGAGTAGAAAACAAATAAACAAAGCCAAAGAAAGAAAGAAAGAAAGAAAAAAATTTGAATTATTAAATAAAATGAAAAATGAAAGTGTTTTTTCTGTCAGTCAAAACGAGTGATGATGCTGCTGCTGCCGCTGGTGATGGTGCTGCTGGGCCGGACGCCAGCTGAAACTACCTCAACGTGACATGAATTGGGCACAGAAACACACACAGAGGTGCAGAGACAGGCTCAAGTAAATACATGTATATAGGCTCAAGCACACACAGGTAGTGCGATGAGAAAGCGAACTTCAAGTCCAAGTTGAGTCAACTTATTTGGCGGCAACGTGCCAACAACTAGCAACTGTTTCCCCTAACCCGCTCTCCTATAAGTGTGAGTAGGTGAAGACGCCTCAATATCGCAATCCCAATCTCAGACACACACAGAAGAGTCAAAAACAGTCAAAACTTCAATCTCATATGCATAATAAAACAAAAGAGATGACGTTGCAGCTGCTGTTGCCGACTTGGTATCATCATTTATAAGAGCATCGCCTCGACAAACAACAAAATTCAATTCGGACAGTGCCTTGGACTCGAGCCAGAAATGTAAAAGTTGTTCAACCAGTCAAAGAATGTCATTGAAAATTTGTTCGAAATGATTTTCATCAAATGCAAATGAGTTTTTGTATTTTAACATGTAAGTACTTACAACTTGGCCTGATAGAAAGAAAGAGAAATGTGTTAACATTTAGACAGATTTAAAGACTACTCTTTGTGCATTGTTATTTAACCTTAAAGCAACAGCTTGTGGTGAGATTTTTAACTACTTTAAAAATGAAATGCAATAGGCTTATAATTATTTTGTAATGATGCGTTTCTAAGCACTACAATTCTTAGTTGCAATACAAAAGCCCATCAAACACACAAACACACACTGATACATTGTGTAAGTAATTAACACCTGTGGAGCCCTGTCTCCAAGTCTGCCTCTCTCTATGGTTATTACCTAAGGTATTGGGCAAGTTTGTCGCCAATTGCCATTTTGCATAAGTGTCCATAGCAAATTGCTAAGTCAATTGAAATGCAATTGAACGAAATGTTGCACCAACATATTATGCAAAAAACAAGCAACCGAATGACGAAAATGGAAGCCCACAATAAACACAATTAACTGACCAGCGTTGCAAGCGTTGTTGCATATGGTGACAATAATTGAAACAAAGATAGGCACAGGTAGTAATAAAAGTAGCTAACTTACGGCGGCGGGTGGACGTTTCGGCATGTGGTAACAAAAGACTTAGGCAACGAACTTGCACACTCGTGATTTTGTTTGTTTTCTTTTTTTTTTTTAACTAAGTATTGTTTGGCAAAGCGTGCTGCTGACCGCCCCGCTTGAATTAAATAATTAAGGGTTTAATTAGTTACAGATACTGCAGGTATTTATCTTTAGCTTTATGGCTGACACGCTAAATGATGCGCAAGGTCGTTGCATAAAATAAATAAAAATCATATAAATAAGACGCTGCTATAAAAAACACACTCAAAAATGCATAAATTAAAAAATCTAAAGTGAATACCGCAATCTGTAGAGAGAGAGAGAGTGAGAGTTGGACTACAACGGACTACAGCCGGAACCGGCCACAAAACCAATGCTGACGTCTCTGCCCCCTCTTGTGTCTGAGATCTTTGTTTTATAGTATTTTGCATATGACGCATTGAACTGAACTCTAAACGATTATGTAAGTTGCACAGGCCGCTATGCTAAAATCGGGGGTTAGACTAATTAAAATTACAGCAAAACAAAAATGCAGGTGTGTGCGGGAGGGATGGGGGATGTTGAAGAGTAAGAAAGTAGAGTTAAACCAATCGGCGCATTGCGTTCATTAATATGCCATTATGTAAAGAAGCTGCCTGCCCCACACTTGAGTAACTTTTAATTAAAATTTGGGCATCTCTAATCATGATGATGGCGGTGTTAATGATGATGAGCAGTTAGCGAATGCGCAACCAAAAAATATAACTCTTGCAGCTGTAATTGCAGGCCACAAATTGTTTGTGGTCAGAAGCTGGTGTTGTATGTGGTACATAAAAAACAACATTCCAAATTCATGTATTTACAACTCATCCATGTGGTTTCTGTGTGTGTGTGTGTGTGTGTGTATGAAATTCATATTTCGTGTGTCGCCATTCACTCGATTGGCTAGAAAAACCTGTAATCCGGCTTGTTGCCTGTAACCAACTCGTCTTCAGTTTTGCGGCTGCCAAAGTTTCCTTTTCCTTTTGGTAGACGTTTTATTTACTTATTTTGTGTGTATTTTTTTGATTTTTTTTGGTCAATCATGTCCAGCAGCGCATCTTTTGTTGGCTAAAATAATTGCGTCTGCAAGTGAAAGGCATTCCTGGCTACCAACAGGGCTACCAACTAGGAGCTGTCTTATTATTATACAAGAAGCTGTTTTGTATTTATATACTAAATGATATTTAAACTTTCTTAGCTGAACTAGTGACATTGTGTTAGCTTAACTTTCAGCTCCAAATACAAAAGTAAGAAAACTAAAAGAAAAAATATAAATTATAAATAAATTCAATCAACTTTCTACACTCCAAATTCACATACAAATTGTTGGTTTGCATGCGTGCAGCATATTAAAAATAACGCTGCTTATTCATAAAAGAGACACACACACACACATACACCTGTAACAGGTGTTGAAGTACTTTTGTGAGTTCGTGTTCAGCCCTGGGGCCGAAGTGCTGAGTGTTCTCCGACAGAAAGCAGGCCATTTGTCAGCCATTATGTGTTTACAATAACTTTGCCAATTCTACAGTAAGTTTGCTTAGCTCGCCCAGACAATGAAAAACAACTTATTGATGTGTATTTTGCAGTTATTTGCTTGGTCAACACTTGCAATTAGCCATGAAACGCATGGGCAACATGTTTTGACAAAAAAAACTTTCTGGGTTAAACGTCTGCCAAACAAAAAATGCAAAAAAAGAGCTTACAAATCTTTTGTAAAGGTTACAAAAAATCAAAGCGTTGCCATGAACCAAATAACCATTAATGATGTCTATTGATTTTTGGCATTAAAGTCAATGGCCATTTGGCGCCTCTATTTGAAAGGCTGATGCTGATGCTGCTGCCACAGAAGCGAAAGGAGGGCACGTTTTCGATTTACTCGTGTTGCATGTTGTTGATTTTGGTTATTGCAATTGCAGTTGCACTTCATCTTCAAAGATGAAGAAGTAGTGTTTAACTGCACACAAGCCAGTCTACAGTCTATTGACAGCAGCTGCATATAGACAATTCTACAGCAGGTGGCTTCACGTGGTCATTACTTGGCTTGGCCATGCTGACAATGCAAATTTTGATGCTCGAGATTACACAAGATCGTTTCAACTGATTGCACACAGAGACAGAGTCTCTGAGTCAGGGTGTAATAACAAACCGGGTAGGTATGTAGGCAGCACTAACAAGTAGTTGTTGCATGCAACAATAAAAAAACTGAGACAAGCCCAAATGGGCAGCCATAACAAGTGCCAAGTTGAAGACTACGGCACAAACTCCTGTGCACTTCACACTATGAGAGCATTGTGCAGACAAATTGGCACAGTGGCAGCCGGAAGACAATTTACACCTCAGTTGTTGTATTGTTGTGCATCACATTAGTGACATAATTAATCAATGTCAATGGAAGATAATACTACAGCCAGCTGAAAAATGTTGCAGTTGAGCGGGTCAAGCCTTCTACTTACCAGCAATGGCAAAAGTTGCAAGCGCATCTTGCAGGACAACTTTAAATGTTGTTAATCCGCGTTAGCAGCTGCTTGTTTTTAGCTGAATGAAAAAGTGCACTTCACTACACACTGCACAGCATGGACACCGTTTATACTTGTGTTAAATTATTCCCTTTTTTTCGTTATCCTTCCACTTGTCGCGCGACACACACAACAAACAAAACCCACGACACTGAGTTTAAACTGGAGCGAGAGAGAGAAACGCGTCCAAAGCGAAACGCGGCCGTATTATAACTGAAACTTGATGCAAAAAGGCAGCGCACAAAGCAACAGTTGCCAAGTCTTTAAAAAGTCTGCAAGACTTGCCCACTGCGCGCAAAGCAGCAAAGAGTAAGAGAGTGAAGAAGACACAGAGCTCAAGCTTAAGCTCACCACGTGGTGAGTAAATGTTGCATGAGTCTGCATTGAATTTGCCACTGAGCATTCTCAATCAAATCATGCTGAAAGTGAATCTGAGTACACACACACACATACTGATGAAAAGTACTTAATCATGATTACTTTTACGCTTGTGCGCATATGGCAAACGTTTAGAGAGTAACTCAAATTGCGCCTAGAGGCAACAATAGTTCAATGATTGTGTGTTCAAAATGCCGGTAAAAGCAAAAGAAACAAAATAATTTAACAAATTCAAAATACTGAAGAAAATAAACAAGAGTTTTGTCTGTAATCTATAATAACATACTGAACCAAGCGCACACACAGCTTATAGCAAATCCACAGGCGAAATGTCTGCCAACAAACACCAAACCAATTCCAAAAGTGCGCGCAAAAAGAGACCAAAGATCACAATAGCGCACATAATGAGCAGTTATCGAAAGGCGATTTGTTTCTTTGTCGGTCATAAAAATTATAAATATTTTGGCTTGCACAGTTAGCAAATTAGCAGCAAAATAGCCAACATTAACAAAAGGGTTAAACGTAATGTTAGTTGGCAAAATGGAAAAAAAAACTAACGCAAAAAAATACATGAATGATTAATTTAAAGCCAAGTGTTGTGAAGGTACAAGCCATGAGGTTTGTGAGCCAAAAATATCAATAGCAAGCTGAGAAATGTACCCAATTAACATTATAATTACTTAAGTAATTAAATAATAATTGCTTAAAAGGTAAATCAAAAATAAACTCCTATTTCAATTGTCTTTTTCCTCCGTATTTATTGATTGTACGTTGATTTGTTTATGTGTGTTATACTTTCCTGTAATTTTTACTTAAAATTTGAGAAAATTTGCACATATAATTGATATTCGTAACCTATTTCCGCAGTTGTTTCCTCAGGTGGTTAAAGCAAAAATATAAAAATAATAACAAGTCAATTTATGGATATCTCTCATCGGTAGTCACCTGCTAACCTCAAATAACAATAATATAAATAAACGATGTAAGAAATTATGGTTACGGATTAAGGAAGAGCATTTCCCACTTTACTGTAGTATATAACACCCTTCCTTATTATAATGATTTATATAATCATTTTCCCGTTGCTAACAGTTCTCTTATGAATGTTGTTTCTTACACACCACTTATAAAGTATTTGATTATTATTATGAAAAAATGGAGTTGAGTTTCTATGCGTTCTGTTGCGAGAAACTGTCAACATAAATTATAAGGTCTACCCCATATTAGATCTTAAACTCCTTTAACTTTGCTTATAATAACGGTTATTACAATTTATCGAATTGACTTTAAGGTTCATAGCCAATTCCTTAAGTGCTTGGCAACCTGTAACCTTTTGCCACACCGCATTTCGGCTTTGTTTTAAGTTTTTGTCACTGAACCCAAATAGTTGTTGTATTAAACTTACTGTCTGCCCGCTGACAAATAAAGCTTATTGCCTGCCTTCATAAAATATACACATATTAAGCATACGCAGTGTTCGACAAATTGATGCATGCAAAAGCTGGGCAGATGAGCACTGTATGTCTGCTTGTCTGTTTGTGTGACTGTGCGACTGTCGGTCTGGATGTCTGGGTGACTGACTGTATTGCAGTGACCATGGCCAGGTAATTTTTGCCAAGCCACCAAAAATCAATGACCGACCGGTTTTGCATAGGCTTTAAGTGTCGTCGGCGTTGCCGTTGTCTTTGCTTGCGGCTGTCGATGTCGATGGTAACGTAACAACTTTCGCTGAAACGTCATTCCCAACAACAACAACAAACACAAAAACAATAACAATTTCAACTCGAAATGGCAAAAGGCAGCAGATAAAGCAAACGATAGCATCACCAAAGCCAATACCAATGATGAAGCAGAAGAAATTTCAGTTTCAGTGTCGCCTTTGCCTTTGCAATCATGGCAGTCGTCGTTGTTTTGCCTCGTTTGGCTATTAACGCAAGTCTAGACCAGTTTTGGCAGCAACTGTAGCAGGAGCAATACAGCTCCAGCTCGATCTCCATATCAAGTTTGCAAACGAGCGGAGAGCTAGGCAGAGTAATCAAGCAGCGTCTTGTAGGCGAATATAAATTCGGAAGACTTTCGAGTGGAAGACACTCATTTGAGTAATTGAAAACCACTTGCAATGCAATTAAGAGCATAAAATGAAATGTTTGATTTCTACACGTTTTAAAGTCATTCAATCGACTGCACTTGCTTAAATTGCCGGAAAATTTCGCTCTGCACACACACACACACACACACACTTGCAAAGCATCCATCTTCATCTCAACTTCAACATTTGGAATTGTTTGCTGTCGCTGCTTCAAATGACTTTGCAACAGCGACACGCTACACACTAACACAAACCTATACAAGACCGGAAATTGTTAGCCATGTGAGCTAGCCAGCTGTGCAGTGAAAATAAAAAACACCAAATCCTAAATTGGAGCAGACTCACGCCCATTGTTATGCAGACACAAAAATACATACATAAGCCGAGGCGACAACATTCTGAGATCATGCAAACTTATGCATTGAATGGGTCGCATAAGCAAAAGCAAAAGTTACTTTCAGCCTCACTCAAATCTCTGCATATGTATAATCAGTATAAAGTCTTTATAGATTGAAAAAAAAAACTTTTCTTTTCCATACACATAAGAATACATAAAATTCCGAAGTGAATTTCAGATTAATATCTTCGCGATTGGTATTAACTTTTTATGGGAGGTTTCTTGTTGGATTTCGATCAATTTTTACAGGTAACAGATCAGTATTATACCGAAGTTTTTTATTTTGAAAATTAAAGATTACATTGCTATCGAAAACATTTGTATTAAAGAAGCTGGAAGAGTTAAATGAAAACAAGTAAGAAGGCTCTAGTCGGGAGAGCCCGACTAGCAGATACCCTGAACCCAATTGCAATAAATAAATTAAATTTATGTAAGACTTTGGTATGCTGACTTAACTTCAATCGATTAAGCTTGATATATCCGGTGTTTCTTAACCGATTTGGACGAAATTTTCAGAGCAGTTCTATCTTTACCCATTAATTCAACCCTCATTTTTACATTTCCAAATTCCATATTTTTTTGTTATCGATTCCATGTGTATTTCGGAAACCAGTATAGGCATCGATAATTTGAAACAAACTTGTTCTGCTCATGGTATAGGAAAACTTATATACAAAATCTAAAGTCTCTAGCTCTTGTAGTCTCTGAGATCCACGCGTTCATACAGACGGACAGACGGACAGACAGACAGACGGACATGGCTATATTGTCTCGGCTGTTGATGCTGATGAAGAATATATATGCTTTATGGGTTCAGAGATGCTTCCTTCGGCCTGTTGTATAGTTTTGCACAAAACCATTATACAATTATTTACCCATTTTATGGGTTAAGGGTATAAAAACAACCATGGAAAGACTTCAATTAATCATGATTTTAGGTAAAAGAATTACTTTCGATCGTTTGTAGTTAAGTTATGATCGAATTTTAAATTTATGAAAAATTCCAATAGATATTGTAGTCAGCTTTGCATGTGTAACGTCACGCATTGTTGAACAAGAGTAAGTTCGTTTGATTCGTCAATCAAGTGAAACCTTTAATAACATGTTTAAAACATGCCAGAAATGTGTTTACAAATGCGTAATTGCGCACTAAGGCATGATAACTGGGCGCAAAACATGCACTGTGCATGACACATGCCGCACGGAGCACACAATTCCCCGCCACACATAATGTACACTTCACAGTTGCCTGAGAGCTGCAGGACTGCAAGTCAACCATGCAGTTGTTAATCGTCTTCATCCTGATATTTGGTTTGTGCCAGCGGCTGTACTGCGACCATTTAAGAGCAGTTATTGATGAGCCAAACTTGGAGCTGCAGCTAAACGTGGTTAAGATATTGAAAAGAATTCGTCTTGAGCAGGAATATGATACTATTGTTATATATGGATCGAATGTGAAGTGTGTGTTTCAAGACGTTCTGCCTCAACTGAATATTCCCACAGTGCTGTTTACCAAGGGAAGCAGCCTTGAAGATTGGAGCTTTAGCAGTGATTCCCTTTTGCTGTGCTGTGATTCCAAGGCGGAACAGGAGCAGAACATGCGCAACTTATTGAAACTTCAGCAGGCACGACGTTTGGTCTATCTAGAACATGGAGTGAAGCCACGATTGCTTTGCAATGATTACTTTGAGCGGGAGCAACACAATGTTGCTATGATTAACGAAGAAGGAATCCTGTATAGCTGTCGCCTCTTCCAAAAGCCTAATTATATTCAACTGGATATTTATTCTGCCTCAAACTTTGGCTCGATTTATGTTCAGCAATTTCAGAACATGCAAGGTGCAACAATTAAAAGCGATACGGATCAGATGCCGCCACGTTGCATGCTTTATCGGAATGCCAAGACAGGTAAAATTGAAATGCTTGGCTATGTGGCAAATTTGGTTAGCAGTTTTGTGCAACGTGTAAATGCCACATTGAAGTTTCCAGATGAGTTCGTTATTGGCCACGTTAGCTACTTTGACGACATTGCACAGAAGACTCATCAAAGTCAACTGGATATTGCTACTGTGTTGGCACCCAACTTGAATGCCGACAACCTGGACACTCTCAGTTATCCACTTGCCAGCACTTCATATTGCGTGATGTTGCCAGTGCCAAAAAAGTTGCCCTATATGAAAATCTATACAGTTATTATGGATTTTCCTGTGCTTGGCATTATTCTGGTATTATTTGTGATATTCTCGCTGCTATTTATCTACAGTCATAAGTTGTCCTGGCGCCGGCTTAGTTTCGCGAATGTCCTGCTGAATGACTGGTGCCTGCGTGGATTGTTGGGGCAGTCATTTCCAATGCCCTATCATCCCAGTGGACATTTGAAGGCCATTTGTTTGATTCTATTCTTTGCAAGTTTGATGATAACCACCATGTATAATTCTTATTTACAATCCTTTTTCACAAGTCCGCCAACCGAGGAGATGATCCATAGTTTTGAAGATCTTCGGAAATCACCCTACACATATGCCATAGACCTCAATGAGCTGATTCTCTTGTTTCGTACTCAGGGTGTCACTATGGCCAATGCACGCAATGCTCTTGTCATGGATAATTATAATGATTATATTCATATGCGTGATACCTTCAATGCGAGCTTCGGTTATCCTGTGACGGACTTGAGATGGCGCACCTATGCCGAGCAACAGAAAGCCTACAAAGAGCATGTTTTCTATTACTCTAATGATATCTGCTTCCATCGCTTTGTGATGGTTTCTCTCCCGATGAGGAAAAATTTGCCCTATCGCCAACACTTTGAACAACATATTCTTTATATGAAGGCATTCGGATTGATTGATTTCTGGATAGACCGAAGCTTCTACGATATGGTATTCCTAAATATGACAACTCTACAGGACTACAGTAATCCTCAGAATCCAGAAGAGCAATTATATCTTCGTGACCTTTCTTATATATTTGCATTTTATATCGTAGCTAATATAATTGCTTGTGTTTGCTTTTCCATCGAATGTTACTGCGGTAGACGTGTTGCGGTAATAAGAAATTTTAAAAAAGGTCATAATTTTGTAATTTAAAAACTCAAACAATTTATTTATTTATTTATTATTCGTTAACTACGAACATCCGATATAAAAAAAACATAATTCATATTAAAATAAAGTTCAAATTAAATCCTTAAAGTTAATCATAAATTAGCCTAAAATCCGAAAAAATTTAAAATGATGATGAATAATTTCAAAAGAAAATGTTCAGGGGAGTCAAGAAGAGAATTAATGGTGGACTGGGAACTTGAAACCCAACATTTCAAACTGGGTTTCTCACTAAGTACGGCATTACTTAAAAAGAGAATGCAGTTTTTGATTCAAGTAAGATTGTTTAAGTTCGTTTGTTCTTTATTCGAGTACATTTTAAACTTGAATTTAGTTCTTCTATTCTTAGTTGAAGTTTTTAATTTGTGTATATGATACAAATATGACAAATCTTGGGTATTTAATTCCAAAAATTTCTTGGAAAAGTACCATTTAGTTCAAGCAAACAAAAATCCAGTGTCCGGATCACTTAAAAAACCGGTGGGAAACACCAATCCCTCTGTTAGTAGTAGCACCTTCAGCAGGTGCTCGCAACGCCGCTAGCGGCACAGGTGCAGGACGAACAAGCCATTCATCCTCCCACTCCGGACGTCGACCTGGAGCGGCTCCTGGAGCTCGGAGGTTGCAGCATAAGTCTGCAACACCAGCTTCCCGATCCATGACGCAGGCAACTGCCTTTTGGCCCGCTACCTCAGCGGCAAATAAACCTTCCATTCAGGTGGCGCGCGGCGGAGATTCCCTCATCCTCCGACGGTGTCAACCTCGTCGAGTGGGCTAAGAAAATCCTACCGGATTTTAAGCCAGCGATCTCGGCCGCTTCTGTTAGAGCCAAACAGAAGCGCCAACGTTCCCTTGAGGAGACAGCCCCACTAGCCAAGCGGATCAGCTGTTTGGTGGACCGCCACCCTGTGGCTCAAATGCCGGAAGGTATCAGGGCAACATTAAAGCAATTGCCTGCGAGCACGAAGAAACCGCAGCATTGAACAAAAAAGCAGTTGCTCTATTGGGAGTAGTCTATTCCGGCGCAAAGCTAGAGGCGGTCGACTGGAAAGACGTGCCCAGCAGACCCCTAGCTAGAGTTTGGGTTTCCGCCAAGCCCGAGGAGCCGGAGAGGACCCGGAAGGCAACAGCCAACAGGTGATCCTCATCATAAATGACGATAGCGATCCGTGTCTACCGTTCGTATTCGGCTAGCAAGCCTTCAGCCCACGATGACGCAACGGTGGTGGATGACGTCCCAGCCCCGAGTGGGCAGCCCCGGTGAAGGCTAGCGATACCACAGCCAATGGTGTCCAAATCACAGTCACCGAAAGTGACGAGCCGGTTAAAGAGGCCGACGCCCAGGCCTACCACCAGTCAGAGGGCTCAGACTTAGCCGACGACATAGCCAATATGATAAGACTTCTCGAAGACGACACGGACGAGGAGGCTAATCTTACTGTGGTGGAGAGGAAGTCTGAAGATGTTTTTGAGACTCCTTCAGATCAACCTTCACCTCTTTAAGGCGGCGGCCGCCGCTCTGCTGCTCTGCATAAGCCAATGCGGAGCAGACATTGTCCTCATCCAGGAACCTTGGGTCTGTGGTGGCAAGGTTTCTGGAGTGGATACTAAGGACTACAAGATACTTGTAGTCAGGTACTTGTGAAGGTAAAGTCCGCACCTGCATACTTGCACGACATTTTTCTGCTCCCTAATTTCAGTAATGGCGACACCACTGCTGCGTGTCTTGAGCTGAAGTCGGGACACGTCTGGCTCAGCTCAACTTACATGGCTCATGACCATAGGGGGCCACTTCCACACCAACTGCTACGTGCGCTAATCGCCGACTGCGAAGCGACAAACACTGAGCTCATCATAGGATGGGACGCCAACGCTCATCACCATCAGGTGAAAGCACTGACATAAATGAACGGGGTGAGTTACTCTTTAACTATATCCTCTCAACTAATTTGAACATTTGTAATATTGATACCGACCCGACTTTTATTACAAGCAATAGGGAAGAGGTCTTAGACATGACGGTATCCACAGCCTCCCTTCACCAAAGACTCATAAGATGGAGAGTGCTTGACGAGCATTCCTTTTCTGACAATAGATATATCGATATAGTTTTCTCTCTCGATATACCCAAGCCTAAATGGTGCAGAAACGTAAAACGTACGAACTGGACTATTTTCAAAGAGTCTTTAGCAAGACTAGTCTTTTACCCGAGTACACTGAGATACTCACCAACAAGCTCACTTAAGCATGCAAGTCCGCCCTAAACAAGGCATGCCCCCAGAGCAAACCAGGAGGGAAAACCAAACCACCGTGGTGGTCTCCACAACTAGATGAGCTTTGCAAAACTTCGCGAAAGCTCTTTAACAAAGCAAGGTTTAGGGGAGACGACCAATCATTGAGTCTCTAAAAAGCCAGCCTAACCTCATATAAAAAGAAACTTAGACAAGCTAAGCGCTCCAGTTGTCGGAATTTCTGCTTCACAATCGAGAACACTACAGAAGCCGCTAGGCTCAGGAAAGTTCTCTCCAGCTTTCGAACACCCATGAGCTTCCTCAAAAAACCCGATGACTCGTGGACAACGACCAGTCTAGAGTCACTGGAACTTTTGGTGGAAACCCACTTTCCCGTATGCTCAGTCGTAGGATTACGACCCCCTATTTAAAGAGAATGTCAGCAGTATGACTCCACTGACCTTTTCTCTAAAGATATCATCTCATGGGCAATTCGAAGTTTCTCGCCCTCTAAATCCCCTGGGCCCGACGGAATAATCCCAGCCCAACTGCAATATGCAGAGATACTGCCATAAACTGGCTCCAGAAAATCTTCTCAGATATCTTTATGACAGGTTTGATCCCCAAGCCATGGCTCCAATCCAAAGTTGTTTTCATCCCCAAGGCTGGCAAAGCCTCACACACGACCCCGAAGGGGTCAAAACTAGTCAAAACCCTAGAAAGGGTACTGGGTCTACATATCAGAGACTCGATCAACACTGATCACTTCTCCCAAGCACAACATGCTTATCAAAAAGGAAAATCTACCGAGACAGCGCTTTATGCTATCATCTCTACAGAGGAAACGGCACTACACCACAAAGAGTACTGCCTTATAGCCTTTCGAGACATCGAGGGCGCTTTCAATAACGTCGCACCGGGAGCGATTACCGAGGCATTGTTGGAGCTGGGAGTGGGGCACCAGATTGTGGATCTGATTGATCAGCTGCTCGAATGCAGGATCGTCAGGGCCACCTTTGGGCGTGTGACCATTACCAGATCAGTCAATAGAGGTACCCCGCAAGGAGGTGTTCTCTCCCATCTCCTCTGGAATGTGGCTGTTAACAGCTTGCTGCGCTCCATGGAGGGAGGGGGCTGTCAAGTTATCGCTTATGCGGACGACGTTGCCATAGCCTTCTTGGGTAAATACCCCCAAAGCACTGAGCACTGCACTTCGAACCCCAGCTAAAACTGATTTAGTCCTCTCCACTAAGAAGCAGATCCCTCCCCTCAGACCAAAAACCCTGAATGGGGTGGAACTTGCCTTCAGTAAATCCGCCAAATACTTAGGGCTCACTCTCGATAGTAAACTAGACTGGAATCTTAACACAGAAGAACGAGTTAAGAAGGCCTCAGTCACACTATATACATGCAGGAAGTCCATAGGACCGAAATGGGGAATGGCACACAGCCATCGTACGGCCCATCCTACTGTATGGAGTGTCAGTATGGTGGCCAACTTTGACATCAGTCTGAAACTGCGCAAAGTACAGAGTGCCGCTGTACTGACCACAACAGGAGCCCTCAGAATGACCCCAACTGAGTCTCTTGACAATATACTGAATTTCCTACCAATAGACCAAAGATGGCAGCTTACCATCGCCACGGGTAGGATTGCTTGGCAAACCTGGCCAACGCGCTGCAAGAAGCGCTCTTCCGGACTAATCACCTTAAGCAGATTAGGCTGTGCTTCCGTATTTAGAGCCATTACGGGACACTGGCTAGTGGGGACTCAAGCAGCGAGACTTCTAGCCCCTTCCAATGATTTCTGTAGAAGCTGTCGGTACTAGGAGGAGGAGAAAACAGTTTCCCACCTCTTCTGCGACTGTCCAGCACTCTGCAAAACTAGAAATCGCTAACTTCTTATCGGAACTCACTCAATTGGCGGATATTAACCCGAAAAATATCCTGTCTTTTATTCAAGCCTCGGGCTGGGAACACGCCCTCGAAAGTGGTGTGACACACTCTTTGTCTGGGTTGTTTTTTTTTTTGGATAAAGTCCAAAATGCGGCACCACAAGGAGCCAATACATAGCCTATGTGAGTGGGGAGCTCTCCGAACCTCTCTCTACCGCTTTATCCTAGCCTAACCTAACCACTTAGTTAAGGTGTAGCTACTTTAAGAGCTACCAATAATTTTCATGCTTTAGCTTGAAAATTTAGCAATGGCCTGCTTAAACCGAACCCTAGAAAATTTTTTAATGCAACGGGTGCCTTAGAACAAACCTGTTTTGGCTCCGATTATATTCCTTTTAAAACCTATTTAAATATTTGAAGTATTATTTTTCAGCTTTGAGAAAAGGTTCAGAGAATATCCATTGAACGCATACAAGTGTTTGTGATTGTCGTGTTAAGAAGGACAAAATCCATTAGACAAGTAAACTGTCATAGTCCGTTGTACATGCTGAATTGTTTTCAGTGTTCGAAAGCTAAAATGCTAAATGATTTAAATACCTTGTTAACAGGGCACAAAACATGTACTGTGCATGACACATGCCGCACGGGCCATAAAATTCGTATAAAGAAAACACTGCCACGCATAATGTCCACTTCACAGTTGCCTGAGAGCTGCAGGACTGCAAGTTAACCATGCAGTTACTAATAGTCTTCATCCTGATATTTGGTCTGTGCCAACGGCTGTACTGCGACCATTTAAAAGAAGCAATCGATGAGCCTAACTTGACGCTGCAGAAAAACGTGGTTAAGATATTGAAAAGAATTCGTCTTGAGCAGGAATATGATACTATTGTTATATATGGATCGAATGTGAAGTGTGTGTTTCAAGACGTTCTGCCTCATCTGAATATTCCCACAGTGCTGTTTACCAAGGGAAGCAGCCTTGAAGATTGGAGCTTTAGCAGTGATTCCCTTTTGCTGTGCTGTGATTCCAAGGCGGAACAGGAGCAGAACATGCGCAACTTATTGAAACTTCAGCAGGCAAGACGATTGATCTATCTAGAACATGGAGTGAAACCAGAATTGCTTTGCAATGATTACTTTGAGCGGGAACAACACAATGTTGCTATGATTAACGAAGAAGGAATCCTGTATAGCTGTCGCCTCTTCCAAAAGCCTAATTACATTCAACTGGATATTTATTCTGCCTCGAACTTTGGCTCGATTTATGTTCAGCAATTTCAGAACATGCAAGGTGCAACAATTAAAAGCGATACGGATCAGTTGCCACCACGTTCCATGCTTTATCGCAATGCCAAGACAGGTAAAATTGAAATGCTTGGCTATGTGGCAAATTTGATTAACACCTTTGTGCAACGTGTAAACGGAACACTGCAGTTGTCCGACGATTATGATTTTGGCCGGGTTAGTTACTATGGCGACATTGTCAAAAAGACGCATAGCGGTCAATTAGATATTGGTACTGTATTAACGACATCCTTGAACGCCGACAGTATGGATTTTCTTACTTATCCATTTACGACGACAAAATATTGCTTGATGGTGCCAGTGCCAAAAAAGTTGCCGTATATGCAAATCTATACTCTAATTGTGGATCTCCCTGTGGTTGGCATTATTCTGGTATTATTTGTGATATTCTCGCTACTTTTAATCTACAGTCATAAGTTGTCCTGGCGCCGGCTTAGTTTCGCAAATGTCCTGCTCAATGACTGGTGCCTGCGTGGATTGTTGGGGCAGTCATTCCCTATGCCCTATAATCCCAGTGGACATTTGAAGGCGATTTGTTTGATTCTATTCTTTGCAAGTTTGATGATAACCACCATGTATAATTCTTATTTACAATCCTTTTTCACAAGTCCGCCAACCGAGGAAATGTGCCATAGCTTTACAGACCTTCGGAAGTCACCCTACAAAATAGCTGTGTATCGCAATGAGGTTAATCTCCTGCTGCGTAGCCATAATCTTAGCGTGGCAAATTCAAGCAATGCTTTTGTAGTGGATAATTGGAATGATTTTGTACACATGCGGGATACTTATAATGCCAGCTTTGCCTTCCCCGTGCCAGAACTGAGGTGGCGCACCTATGCCGAGCAACAGGAACTCTTTAAGGAACAGGCTTTCTATTATTCAGATGATATCTGCCTTAATCGGTTTGTAATTTTTTGTGTCCCGTTGAGGAAAAATTTGCCCTATCGCCAACACTTTGAACAACACATGCTATATATGAAGGCATTCGGATTGATTGATTTCTGGATAGACCGAAGCTTCTTTGATATGGTATTCTTAAATATGACAACTCTAGAGGACTACAGTAATCCTCAGGATCCAGAAGAGCAATTATATCTTCGTGATCTTTCTTATATATTTGCATTTTATATATTTACTCATCTAGTTGCCTGCGTTTGCTTTGGCATCGAATGCTATTGGGGAAGACGAACACGGCGGATGGCGGCTGTTCAAAATAATCTTAATACTCAATAATCTTTTAAAAAAAAGCTGTCATATTATCGCTTATTGACGCTTTGTTACTATCGTAAAATAACAGCTTGGACACTTTCTTTCACGATCAAACGCTTAAGTAATAAAATATACCCAACTCACCCTTAACATAATTTATGTTTTCCTAATGCTAACGAATCTAATGTTTTAGATAGCTGATTTAATAGTCGAAAACTAGACGCCCAAAAAACATTTTTAATATTTAGCGTTTACCAACAAGAATGTAAAAAAAATAGAGTCTATATGTGCACAATTAATTGTGTGCGTAGCATTGGCATTGTCATTCAATGATCAGCCTCAACATTTATGAATTTCAGCAAATCCTAAGCAAGCTGACATACATATACAATGCCATACTCGGACTGGAATACTTCCCGAGTCAATGGAAATGCGCTGAAGTAATCATGATAGCTTAGCCAAACAAAACGGAAGGCTGCACATCGTCGTAGCATCCCATTAGTGTGCTGGAGACGTTCTATAGAGTTTTTAAACAAATTCTTTTGAGAAGAATGATACCTGTACTGGACGAATAAAATATCCTACCCGAACATCAGTTTGGGTTTAGAAGAGGGCACAGGAGTATTCCTGGATGTCAAACACGCGTTTGACAAAGTCTGTAGGTCTAATGTACAAAATTAAGAAGTGGCTACCTGCGCCATGCTTCCTTATAATAATGTCGTATCTTAAGAACAGAATATTTTATGTTCATGAACATACGGAATCGTCCAGTATATACACCGCTGGCGCTGGAGTCCCACAAGGTAGTGTTTTACGCCCAGTTTTGTACACAATATTAACAGCTGATTTACCGACAATTAATGATGTAGAGATAGCAAACATAAGCTAATGATACTGCAGTTATTGCCACGTGAGATGACCCGCTCATTGCATCAGTGCAAGCCAAATTCTCCCTAAGACCCGGCATTGTCTCCTGGTAACGCCAAATGGATCCGCCATTCCAGTTGGCGAATCGATGAAAAACCTAGGAATACACCTGGATAGGAGGCTCACTTGGAAGAAGCACATAAAAGCGAAGCAAATAAAGCTTAAGGCAAAAACCAAGAAAATGTTTTGGCTTTTAGGACCAGGCTCTCAATTAAGCCATTGAGAACAAATTACGGCTATACAAGGCAGCTTTAAAGCCAGTGTGGCTATATGCGATGCAGCTGTGAGGAACAGCCAGCAAATCTAAGATTGAAATTATGGAGCGGTACCCATAGGACTCAAGCTTCTCAAATAATGCAGGCAGATTTTCAAAAGTAACTGTGTACTGGGAAGTTTCCTTCTCCACCTCATTGCAGAACTCACACTATGATCAGTGTTAGAATTGTTAACCAAATACAACCAAATAAAACTATGTACATATATGCAAAAACAAAACCGTCACCAATGCCTGCTGATTAACTACAAAGTTGAGATGGGCAGTTAATATGCCTTGTCGTCGAATGTTTGCCGGGTAGCTCCAATTATATAAGCACCACGAAAATGTTATGCATAGTCATTTCTTATAATGTGAGCCGATGGCTGAACTCTAAACTCCATTAACATACCTATTGTTGCTGCCGCCTCCGCTCTATAAAAGCTGGCGGATACCTAACACATATTTGTATTTATATTTGCATTCAAATGGCATCATAAAGTTAAAAACAAAACAGCAAAATGTTGCCAACGTTCGCATTAAGTTATTCGTATCTGCTTTTTGTTGTTTTTGATTGAAATCAAAATGCGATTTTTAAAGGCTTTCAATGTTATCTGTGAATCAATTTGTTCGCCGATTGTGAAAAACCAATTGGAAATGTTGTGCAGACGCATTCCACCAACGATGACCGCATACAAGGCGGTTTATCTGTCCGAGCTTAATAGTTTTTTTGCAGCTCAAATCAAAACTGAAAAAAAAAAACTCGATGACGGATCTTGCATCAATGCCTCCCTCATCTTAGCGTTGCTCATAAATGCTAATAAGGATTATGCAAATCTATATGACATACTAAAAGATAATATAAGTAACTTAACAAAATCAGACCGTTGCCATATCATCGACTTATGCACATAATTTATATTGTTATCACACTTTTGGCGTCGCTTCTGTCGTCGCTTCTGTCGTCGCGTGCTGCCCATTGAATATGCTTTACGACGACCTTGGTCTAGGATGCATTGATATAACCCAGTGGGAGGTATTGTAACAGATCTGTAGGCTAACAATAGCTGCGCATTGTTAATCAGTCTTTAAAAAAAGACATGCTTTAAATACTCTATTTTACTAGCTTGATGGTGTTTTCTGCTTTTTAGGATTATATATATAGTATATTTATAGTATATGTGCATGTGATTTTTCCTTATACGTTTTGTCTATTAAAGTTTGAAATAACAATGCCATGTTTGTTTGAGGATATCCGTAAAAACAGTTAAATGTTCGATAACGGATTCCACATAATTTGAAATAACAACAGACGCTTAAAAGTGGTTAAATAAAGTTAACTGTTCAAATATTTCCAGTTTTGTTTACATAAAAAACTTTAAAGAAATTTCATAAAATTATAATAATGCTTAGTTCACCGGAAACTGCAACAGAAACATATACATATAGTATACATTCCCATGACCAATTGATAAAACGTTTTACATCTCGCAATTCCTGCCGGACTCATCTTCTTTTGTTTGACCATCAATAATAAAAACCAATCATTTTAGTTGCCCAACCTCTTGACATCTTACAGAGCATCCCATTGTATAGTTTTTATAAAAGGGGGAAAAAAAAACAGATACAAAAAGCGTAACAAAATTGAAATCTCGAACTAAAGCAAACGTAATTTGTGGTAACAATTTTTCAATTGCAATCGCTTTTCGAACTGTTATTTGTTGTTTCTTGATGGATGGCTGGGGCAACAAAATAATGCTGAAGATGCTGGAGATGAGGCAAGTTATTATCCGTATAAACATAAACAGCTTAAACGTAATACATAATAATCACATATATGGGTAACCGATGTAGATCAGAGCAAACCTCAACGCTCAGGGTCATTTCGATAAAATAGTTTTTTGTTGCTTAAGTCATTATGGTCAGCTATTGAACAATGCCTTAACTGTTTTTGCTATTTGTTTTGGTTTTGTTATTTTTGGCGCTTCAAAATAAGGCCTCGCAGCGCGAGTCAATATTAATAACAACAAACATATGCGTATCATTTAAGCTGCAATTAATGGAATAAGTCTTTTAAATACATATATGTATGTATATTTATATACAGCTGTGAGATTTTAAATAGCACCACTAGGCTTACAGACCAATAGACTAACATAAAATTTTGTTATATTTTCAAGTGAGTTTTTTTAATTATTTGCTTAAAATAATCCAACATTCCGTTTTCTGAACCTTTTGTATAAGCATTAACCGTCATAATATGTAAGAAAAAGGGTACGGAATGAGCGTTTTTTCATTTGAAAGCGGTTTCACTTATAAGTGCAAGATTGCTGAGTCTAATCTGAATCATTTCTGACACAGACATAAGTGCAAGACGATGAAAAATGTTCACATTCGTTCAGTTTTTGCCTACGTCAACTTCGAAAAATGCTCATATTTAAGGGTTTTTAATGAGTACTTGCTTGGAGAATACTGAATCCACTCCGAAAACCATCAAATTTATTTGTTTACTCCTAAAACGCTCTTAATATAGGCTCTTTCCAGATACATAATTTGGGATCTGACCAATTTAGACAGTTTTTATCAACTCCTTTCGGTTGTAAATAATTGATTTAACTTGTGGAACCTAAAAAGTCGACTTCTACAATGGATTTCGTATCAATCAAATCTTATACTCTACGTTTAGGAAAAATATAAAGCACTATAAAAAAAAAAAAAACATGGCTTGTTGGTCTGTAAGCTTAACTTAGTGATGCTATTTTAAATTTCGCAGCTGTACCTTAAGTTTTGCAGGTAGCTGATGCGCCTCACAAAACTCTACAAATTCGACCTTAAATGATCAAGGGGCAAACTAAATTAAATTTCGTTATATTGCACTTATGAAACTTAAAGTGTTAACTTTTTGTACAATACAAAACGTAATTAGACTCAATGTCGGCTGTTACATTAAACATTTTGAGGTCGCCACAAATCAAACTGCATGCTACAAGAGACGCAAAACAAAGCTTGTAAACAGGTGAAAGAAGAAATGAAAAACTTTTTTTTGGCAAACGGAGTGTGACTAGTATACATAGTAATTTATTTCCTTCCTAGTTTTTGTCGCTGGAAGCTATTAAATAGCGTTAACGCCGATCTGCAAAATGAGCCACTTGCCACTTTCAGCCAACACAATCTAACCGCTTGGATTCCCACAAGCTGACCCTCCGCTACCCGCTCGCACCTTCTAAAACACTCACTACAAGCTTTAGGGAGCTCTTTGAACTCTTTTTTGCCGCTTACAATCGGCGACCCCTGCAGCGACAAGCTTGCGTATACGTAACATATTAATTATGGGAGCAAAACAAGAAAAAACAAAACAACAATAAATTGCCATATATATGTATTAGCTAATTAGCGAAATTAATCAGAGAAGCAATGGGGCCAAGTATAGGATAAATTTTTTGGCCTTATTTATCATTTGAAACAAATGAAAGTCTTAAATTAAAATATTTGTGTTACAATTATTCGCAACGAAACTACATAAACAACAACAACAACAATATCAATAACAAAGTATCATCGCGTGTACAAGAAAGTTGCGACAAAAAACCTCAAACATGAAATTTGTTGTATAGGAAATTCATTTTGTTTTGATTTTAACAACAAGTGAACATGCAATTAGTAAATAAAGTGTCAAGTATGACAGTTTTAAGTTGAATATATGAATCTCAGTAGTTCCCTTTCATTTTCAGCCTCATTTTCAAGCACTTTACTTCCACTTTTATAATCTCACAAATTTTGATCATGAATATTTTTTGACATATTCTATTATTTCAAATGATATTTTATTTTCAAATATTTATTTTATTTTGTCATGTACATATGCTGTAGGAACTTTAAATCTGGTCAAACAGCTTTGGCTATAGCGTTTTCTATATTTTGAAAATGTGGCGCTCTGTGTACATTTTACAGTACTGCTTATGTGGTGCATTTTAGCACACTATAATAATCGACCTGCCAGACTGTCATAAAAAAAAGTAAGAAAACAAAGTCACAGTTTCCAACATGAACGCATAAAAAACTATAAATTAAATAGTTCAAGCTTTATTAAATTTATAGCCACATAATATGATAATTATGCGTTTATTATCGCAGCTTTGAAATTGCTGTGGCACTTTCAGACAAACAAAGATTAGAGCAAATGGTTTGTTATGCTGAACGTATCCATTTTTCATGCAGTTCCTAACAGGGTGGCAACGCCAACTCACCTGCTAGGTGTCCGAAAGTGTTATTATATTTGCAACACATTACTTAGTACAATTGTAAAAGCCAGACGCTTTAAGCAAACACAAAATAATAAGTTAAACGAGTGCAAGAGTAGATAGATTGTAAATATTCGCACAACGATGCACAGCGACGCTGCTGTTGCTTTCCAATATTTTGCACGGAGTAACAGAAGAAGAAGCAACAGTTAAGCCATATATACAAATACACACAAACACCTACAGATTCATACATACATACATACGATACACAGTGAGAGGATAGATAGGTGCGAGCAATGGGCGGTGCGGAGCGGACAGCAAGAGTGACCGCAGCGACTAGAATTAACGTTTAGTCTAGTTTAAGCCACAGCCACATCACAAAGCAATCGAGCTGGTGGGCATCAAAAATAAATTCAAAGTTTTTGTGCAAAAGCTGCGGGCAGAACGACATGAGCATACATATGTTTGCAAGTATGAATGTATGTAAATATATTTTAAAATCTTGTTTCTGTGTAATAAAGCATTTGATATGTATGTATATTTATTGCATATTTTTCCAGCATTAACCGTGACAAATGATCCAGAAGTAGCCAGTTGCAGTCATTGGGCCACGTCCACTGTGCAACGTTGTTATTGAAAGTAAAAAGCGAGCTACCTCAACAACAACACTAAACACCTAGCACAAGCAACAAAAAAAAAATACTAAAAACCAAACATGCTGCCTCGGTTTCGTTCCTTTTATGGCAAAATAATAATATTTGTTCTCGTGGCGCTGTGCTTCATACTCTATCTGAAGGTGCAGCCAGCCAGCGAGGACTTTCCACTGCCAGTCAGACTAAGACCCAGAGCTGCAGCGATTATCCGTGCCCATGAGAAATACGTGGATGAGTCAGAAAATGAAATACATCCCGTCACGATATCACCGTATGAGCAAAGCATTAAGTTAGATCTGCAGAAACAGGATCCCTCGTTGGGCAACAATGGTGTTGCAACACACCTCAAAGGTGCGGCGAAAGCGCGTGGCGATAAGATCTACAAAAAAATTGCTTTAAATGAGGAGCTTAGTGAGCAGCTATCCTACAATCGCACTGTTGGCGATCATCGCAATCCAATGTGCCTGGCCCAGCGTTACGATGATCCGGCAACCCTGCCCACCGCCAGTGTCATAGTTATATTCTACAATGAGCCCTATTCCGTGCTCCTGCGCACCGTGCACAGCACGCTGAACACGTGCAATGAACAGGCGCTTAAGGAGATCATCCTTGTGGATGATGGCAGCGACAATGTGGAACTAGGCGGCAAACTGGATCACTATGTGAAGACACGCTTTCCCGCCGGCAAGGTGACAATTCTGCGCTTGAACAATCGGTAAGTGGAATCTGAAAGTGGGCGGGGGCAGCATAGCACTCTCTTTATGTTCAGCTGGCACACTTTAAACAAATTTAGTGGCTAGCAAAAGTTCCATTCAGCTAATCGAATGCACATTCAACTTGTGTGCGCTGTCTGAGAAATGAATACAAACACACACACGTTCGAGTGGATATCATTTTGGTTCGCCTTCATTTGAATAACTCGTTTTGTGTGGCACAGACTCACAATTAGACACAGACATACAGACGGATGTCTTGGAGCGTCTTCTTCTCTACAGCTTTAAGCTGGAAAACCTACAAAAAAGACGTTCAAAAATTCAAAAGTCAAACGAATTAGTCGAACACATAATGCGGCTATAAAATACCCTCTACGCTATATCGTTGAGCTAATTACACTTAGTTGGAAATACGTACAATTGAAAGCTTGAATTTGACAAGGATTCATTGCTCGACAAGGGAAAATTAAGTTTTTCTACTTCGATTGGTTTTGCAGAAGTTTATTTCAAGTTCGATGCATTTATTTGCCTCAAGTCGTTATAGCCCACGTGCCACATTGGCTCACAGGGCATAAAATGAAACCGTAAAACCTGTTCGTCAACTCACGATTATGCTTTTGACTTTTAGTTTGTATATCTTTTGTATCTCGACGTGCACTATTCGCATTGCGCGCGCCTCTGTTCGCTGACCCAATAATTCCCTTTTTTGTTTCAAGACTACTCAAAAAAACAAAAAAAGTCACATGATTTTTATACCATTTAGCTAAATGAAAGTTTGAATTTCTTTTGGTTTTTTTTTTTTTTGCCTGCAGCTTGGGTCTAATACGCGCCCGCTTGGCTGGCGCTCGAATAGCCACCGGCGATGTGCTTATCTTCTTGGATGCCCATTGTGAGGCTAATGAGGGCTGGTGTGAACCACTGCTGCAACGCATCAAGGATTCGCGCACAAGTGTGCTGGTGCCCATCATCGATGTGATTGATTCGGTTGACTTTCAGTACAGCACCAATGGCTACAAGTCATTCCAGGTGGGCGGCTTTCAATGGAATGGTCATTTCGATTGGGTGAATCTGCCTGAACGCGAAAAGCTGCGTCAATCCAGAGAATGCAGTCAGCCACGCGAAATTTGTCCTGCTTACAGTCCGACCATGGCGGGTGGCTTATTTGCCATGGATAGACGCTACTTCTGGGAGGTAGGCAGCTACGATGAACAGGTAAGAGACCGACAGAAACTGACTAACTGTCAAATGTTTTAAAACAGCTGTTTGATATTTGATGTTATACAGATGGATGGCTGGGGTGGTGAGAATCTGGAGATGTCCTTTAGAATTTGGCAATGTGGTGGCACCATTGAGACAATTCCCTGCTCCCGAGTTGGCCACATTTTCCGCGATTTCCATCCTTACAAGTAACTACAATTGTTTATTAGTTTGATCATGGAAGTCTTTCATTATAATTGATTCTTGCAGATTCCCCAATGATCGTGATACGCATGGAATTAACACTGCTCGCATGGCTCTGGTTTGGATGGATGAGTACATAAACGTATTTTTCCTCAATCGGCCCGATTTGAAGTTCCATCCGGATATTGGCGATGTAACGCATCGCGTTGTGCTGCGCAAGAAGTTGCGTTGCAAGAGCTTTGACTGGTACCTAAAGAACATATATCCCGAGAAGTTTGTGCCCAACAAGAATGTGATAGCCTGGGGCAGAGTGAGATCCATGCACGACAACCTGTGCATCGATGATCTATTGAATAACAACGAGAAGCCCTACAATTTGGGCCTATATCCCTGTGGCAAGGCGCTACAACATTCGCAGCTCTTCTCCTTTACCAACAGCCAAGTGCTGCGCAACGAACTCAGCTGTGCGACGGTGCAGCATAGCAGTTCGCCGCCATATCGTGTCGTGATGGTGCCCTGTCTAGAGAACGATGACTACAACGAGCAGTGGAAGTATGAGAACCAGCAGCTAAAGCACAGCAACACGGGCATGTGCCTTGATCACAACGGCCTCAAGAGCATGGACGATGCGCAGGTGGCGCCGTGCGATCTATCCAGTGATACGCAGCGTTGGACCATTGGGCACGACTAAGTAGCGCAGATGTGGCCAGCGCAAGTGGACGGACCAAGCCAATTGTAACTGAGAGATACTGACTAAGCGACGAATTAGAGCGCTTTAACTACAGACTCAAATAAACGCAACAACATGTGTAAATACCAATTAATGAATAACAATGATAGAAATATGATTATATATTTTCTATAAAATATACATATGCGTATACACTATATATACTATATAGAAAACGTGTAAGTTGTAGCTAGTTAATATCAAAAATCAACACAAATCAAAAATAACGAGAAAAGTCAAAACAATATGATAAATCATACAGTGTGTGTTGTGAATTTGTTGTGTATAAAAAGAGAATAAAAACTAGAAGAAAAAAAAGTTGTATAGACATAATATATTAATGTATTTGTATGTATTTATATCGGTTTATGTGCATACTTTTCCTATGTAAATGCTTGAGTAATAATTATAATTGCTATGTGATCATGAAATGATAAATCCATAAAGATATACTATTTGTAATAACACTTGCATTCCAATGCAGTCTACCTATACATCTATGTCTTAAATGCAATGCGTTGAACCACAAAAAAAGCGTTGTAAGCATTTATAAACTAACAAAACTTTTTTGCCATTTGTTTTTAAAAATAAATAAAATATGCTTCCAAACGGAAGATTACAACAACTAATGACATATGTACGTACTTTTTTTGGCCGGATGGGTTAAGACTATGGCTTTTGCATATTTATATTGAACACGTTTATTTCAATGGTAATATGAATGTGGCACGCATTAAAGTAAACTTACGTCGAGGTATTTAAATAGCTTGCCTTAAAGAAATGGGGCACGTGATAAATAAAACACAATGAGTACCATTGCACGTTTTGTATATATTTATAGATTAAAGAACATAATTTTTGTTTAAATTTAATCGAATTTGTTCAATACGCGTTTTGTTTTACTTTTTTTTGCATTTTCGCTGACGTTCATTAAGTTATAAAAATTTGAGTAAAATGAGTTAGTATAATATACAGAAATTGTGGTTTAATGCCCGTTTTTGTTTTTTGTTTGTTGTTTGACAGTATTTAATACAATTACACAAAATTACAGCTACTAAAGCGAAGTGAACTTTACAATAAAATTAACAACTGCATTTATTTAAGAGCTTAAGTGTGTGTGTGTTTTGGTAATTGTTAATATTTTGATTGCACAATAAAAGCATATGCTTTGATAATTCCATTTGTTTATTCAACTTTAATAATGTATCAGTTTAACGGTAAATGGTTTGTTTGTTGAGGGGGGAGCTACATTTAATACTTGACGTACTATTTAGATTGAATAACATTATTTCGTTGACCGTGCTAAAAGCTCTAAAGTGCTCAAATTTACGAATATCTTTAGCATACATGTATTTATTGTACGAGTATTTCTGATGATTATACACATAAAATGTACTATTTATTTCCTGCACTTCTATGCGAAGCAGCCAATGCATAAAGTAACATCTATTCATATTATCTTAATAGTATTCCGTTGTATACTTTATTATGCATAGAATATTTACCAGTTTACGTACGGGTGTGTATTTGGTTGTGTGTCTGGTTGTGTGTGTGTGTATATATGATTTGCAAATCATATTCTATCTACAATTAACTGTTGGGCAATAGCTCCTAAAATGTGCCACACAACATAAAGATATATGCTGCGTTCTATGCTTTCTATGCATTCCTGCTTTAAGGTACCTTTTTATTTTTATTTAATTGCATGCATTTTCAATCGATTTCTACTCTGCATTATGCTTTCTGCTACTCTATAACTAAAATACACACTTATGTATGTGTTATCTATGTATGTTCTAAGAGATGCAAGTAAGCGCTTCTTGTATATATCGCATATTCTGATAATTTCTCAAATATTTTACAATACATCGAAAGCGCAATTTGGGTGCATTTAATTTATTTGTATTTTTGTGATTTGTTTTCTAAATTTTCTCGTAATTTGAAGCTCAATTTGAATGTTTATTACGCTTATTAAATGCATTAAATTTCAGTAATTTTTTGTTTTAGATTTTTTCATTTTGGTAATATATATAAGTTAATTATACGCCTTTTGTTCTGCTGGGCGAATGAGAGAGTTTTGAAATGAAATCTGATTGAACTTAAATACGGCGGCTTTTCATTGCAAACACACCAAAAACACTATAATGAAGTAGTATTATTTGTAATGCTCTTTAAGCATTTAATGGCAAATGGTGTTCAAAAACCTCACAATCATTCCTTTTGAATACTTTCTCAAAGAGCATTTAAGCTTCGGTTGACCGAAGTATTAAAATCTTTAAGCTTTCAGTTTATATTATCTTAATCGTTTGGTAAATAAATAGTTATGCATTTATACATACATATATGTATTTATATGTATAAGTATATGTTTAATTATAATGTTAGTGTATATATTGTAGTTTTAGCTTGCTTTGAATTTTTCAATTTTGGACGTATTTTCAAGTATATTATATTTTTGGTAGTTGATGCAAGTAGAAAACACAGTTCGAAAATATACATATGTATACCTAATATATAATATTTATTCATGTATGCATGTAAGTATATACTGGTTGACTTGCATTAGCTCATCCAGTTGGGTATCTTCATTTTGTTTTTTTTTATTAAATTAACACTTTAAATCATGCTTGAATTTTGGTTTCTAAGTGTAAATCGCTCGTTTTTGTTGTTGTAGTTTTATATTGTATTTTTTTTTTTTAATAATCTTGTTATATTTTTTATTGTTTGTAAATTGCAATTTATCTCAGACTCAGTTTGGAGTGTCTTGGATGTCTTGGTTGTTGGATGGATGGATACGTTTACGTACAAACGTTCTTCAGCCGGTTTGCTGTTTCTGATTTCGTCTGCCTATCTTCCATATCATATGTTATAGATTATCTTAAACATAAAATTCAATATTAATCGCAATTATTGCTTCATTTACTTGTGTTTTAAATTAATTTTTTTTTTAATGTCGTTCACGTCTTGGACTAACGCAAGCCTTTCATTCTATATCAGTGATCGGTTAATGGTTCACAAACATAGTCGCACAACCTTTAACGTTGATAGATATAAATATAGTAAAAGATAATAATCATATATACTTAAGTTGATATTGCACATCGAATAGCAAATAAATAAGGTAAACAAAAACGTATACATATATAGAAAAATGAAGTTTATTTAAATATACATATAAGTGGCGAAATTATAAATACATCACATCAAATAATACAATTAACATATATACCACGCGTATGCAAAGCTTCTTGTTATCAAAACAAGATTCAAGATAAGCTAAATGCTCACATCTTGATTCGCTTTTGTAGATAGCATGGACGCAGTTATATTGAATATGTTATTTTATACTAATAAAGTATTGTTTTTTCTTTATTTCTGGTTTATATATGTAAATGCGCTAAGCAGAATGTGAGCTCAAAAAGGAAGATATAAGTATAGAAAAAATATTGCATGTCTGGTAAAACTTACAGCATAAATATTTATATACAACTGATTCAATATATTTAATAAAGTCGATAACAATAAAAAATATAAGCTCATAGTAGTAATAACCAAGTCACATTGATATATGTATGTAGATTGAGATATACGTAAAGTAAGTTTTCACATATAATATAAAAAACAATTTAACTAAACTAGGCAATCTATTAATCAACTTGTAAAAAATAACTATACATAAATTTGTATAATATAGTATAATCAATTGTGCTTTATCAAAAAGCAACAAAACATCAATTAACTACAAGAACTCAAACAATTGGAAAATCATTACACACATTTAAACGATCATAATTTGTAAATTAATTAAGAACTATTATATATATACTAAGTGCATCAAAGTGTTTGTGGTATTGCACTTGGTTAATGCAACTACGCAAACGCTTCACTTAGTTTATCCATTAAGAGCGAGCAATTTGTAAAGGGTAGGCCCATTTAGTTAGATAGTTAATTGCTAATTGTTAGTGCTGCTGTAAACACGGCCGTACAACTACTTATCGAAGCGTCGGGCTATAATTGTCTGTGTGTGTGTGTGCTTGTGTGTGTTGTAATTGCGGCATGCGGTGCGTGAGAGAGTAAGTTAAGCTAGCGTTTGATAGGTGTTCGTTGCTGGACGATGTGCATCGTAAGACGACCTTAGAAGGCCGTCGAGCGTCGATTGGCATAACACTTTTTAACATGACTGTTCGCATTCGCAGTGCCACTGGTTGCACGCAATCTGTGGCAGGTCGTTGGTGTTGCTGTCGTTGTCGTTGTCGCAACTCCACTGCCAACCAGCGTCGATTGCCTGCAATTATTCCAACGCGGCAATTGAAGCGAACATTTTGGGTAAGATCATTTGCGAGCCGACACATTTAGCGATTCACCACGGCTCCTTGAGCGTGTCATCGAGCTGTTCATCTCTACAAAATATATTTAACAAGATTAGTTATAATTTGGTTATATATTATGTGAGTCTGCACACCTTTGCTGATGCTGTTGCTCTTCTCAGCTGCTTTATAGGCGCGCATCGCTTTTCCCCGTTTATCCAGGAGCAGTTTGTCGGCGCGCACAAATATACCGTGGGTGGGCTTGCACTGGAAATATTGAATGCCCTGCACGGTACCATCGTTTTTGCCTGTGGGCGTATCAAGCTCAACGCCTATCCAGGCACCCGGCTGAAAGTGTGTGGTGCCGATAAAGCTAACAACGCCGCTTTTGTTAGACGGACGTATAAGCACTGACTCGCCCACAACAATCCAATCGGGCAGCGTCAGATCGAGATCCTTGCCTTCATCTTTTAATTATAAATTGCAATTAAATTGAAATATTTTAAACAATTTGCTTGTGGCATACACACCTTCAACCTCTGTGCTGCTGGACATGATGCTGGCATCCAAATAAGCGCTAAGACCCTCCATTTTTGCCACAGATGCTCGTTGGTTGCTGCGTGTCATTTGGCTCGTATTGTTGCTATGGTTATTGTTGCTGCTGTCAACATTGTTGGCTGTCTGCGTTGTGGATTTTTTGCGTCGCATCACTTTGCCAGCGGGCAGCTGCTCTTTAACAATACCATCACCCTCCAGCTGCTCTTGAACCGTTTCATTTGTTTCTGAAGTATCGGCGATGTGCTCCCGCTCCGGCGATTTGTTGCCATTCTGATTGTCTGTGGCACGATCTTGTCCCTGGATGGGAACTTGCTGCTCTGGCTGCTCCTGCTGCACTTCTTCTGGTCTTTTGCTGCACTTCATTGGTAGATTCTCGCTGGAATTGTTGTTGTTATTGCTCTGCAGCTGTTCGCATTCCTTATCCTTAGACTCTGACTCTGCATGCTCCAACGGATGTGTTATTACTTCCTGCAGTTTCTTTGCTTCTATTTCCTGCGTTTTGGATTTTGGCATGTCCTTGAGGAAGGGATTAATGCGCGCCTGGCGATTTGGCGGCGAATTTGAATTGATACGATCAAAATCTGTAAGCAATTGAACGAATTTGACTTTGATTTTATCACTTTGTAATCTTTTCGTGCTTACCTGGTGTCTCATCAATGCTCATGGAACGCATGGAAGTGATGTCCTCATTGCTTAGGTTATTGCAGGACACCGCCTGAGAGCCGTACCCACTGCTGGTGGAGGAGCTCATGCTGAGCGTGGCCAAACCAGTCAGATGCTTCATGTTTGAATTGGCGCTGGATGTATAGCTTAAATGGCTTTGATTCGAATGACTGCTTACATCCATGAATGAGTCCATTGTCTTGGATGAGGTGAGCCGGGCGCGTGTGCCTAGGCTTTTGTTTTGCCGTCGCTCCTGCTCGTACTCTGCGGCATACTCCGAGTCGCTATAGCTGTCCTCGGGCTCCTCATCCAGCGAACGATGTCCGCCTAGCGGCTCCTCGTGAAGCGTTGTCATGCGCATGCCCATCATTTTGCTGCTGGCCGGCGAAGCTGTTTAGATAAATTCAAATTGCATTAGTAATGGCTTTCATTTGAAGACAGGGTTGAACAGCTTAGCATTATTGGCTTAAAGCTACACAAACCACATACGTTTTGTTGGAGTAATTCTCAATGTGTTCAAGTTCAAATTGAGATTCAAAAATGTTGGGCGCGCTGCATTCCATGGTTACAAGGGAAGACAATGATTATGTTTAATGTTTAGTTACAATGATTATAAACAACATTTGATGAGCGATTCAACTAGTATAAGTAACTCACTAGTTAAATTGGCAACTACTTCGCCAAAAATAAACAAACGTACAAACATGAGCAAAATTAACTAGGAATAACTAGGAACTAGGTCATCAATTGATTAACTAGATTGGCTGCTCGGGCGTGGAACTCATGCTGGGCGTGCTGTCTGCTGTGTATGGTGCGCCAAATTGGATTTATAAACATAAAGAGTGGGTGGGTTTGGTGTACAATGCATGGAAACACAATGAAAATAATGATTTGATGGATATGCGAACATTTGTACACAGAGTAAGAGAGAGAGAGAGACTAATGACAGCTATTTAACTAAAATGTTGAGTTATACGTATGTTTTTGAGTATGGCAGCTTTTGTTTTACCAGTAACTAACACAAAACTACAAAAAATATTCAACTTTAATGTAGTATTTTGCAATTATACTGCCCTCCCACTTATGTGATTACAATAAGTGAAGTTACGTGGACTTTTTTTACATTTACGTTTTTAATATGAATGTCTAATTGTGGATTTGACACATGACTGAATCGTGTTTCTGTGTAAGTGCGCCTGTGTGTATGGTAGTGGGAGTGTGAGTTAACAACAGACAAACTGAAACACCAACTAACAATCAATGAATTTTCAGTCAATTTTATGGTATGCACTTTGCAGCGGCCAGCCTTTACCTGACAGTAGTACAGAGCCTGTTTATGGCGTTAAGAATTTCATAATTGAAATTGTTTTGAGTTGAGTTGAGAAAGCACAGAAAAAGAAGAGTACATAATGACAAGTGAAAAAGATTCCGACATACATAAATACGACTTATATATAATACAAAGATAACTAACTGAATTCATGTGTGTTCGTACCATATGATTAATGTTTTGTTGTCATAAATGATATGTATGTCAATTTATATGATAAGCTCTGAATAGTTATGTGCATTTCGACACGCATTGGAACAGAATCGAGTGGGTGTGTTTTGCTTTTGTTGTGTTTATTAAAGTTGCTGTTGCGTTTGCTATTGTGTTGCATTGAAGCAAAGCAAAGAAATTCAAGTTTAGAAACAAATTGAATAAGCAGTTGCAATAAATGTCAATAAACGATTGCTTGCTTTTGGTTGGGGCAATAGTGGAAGCATAAGCATTGGCAAATTGTTAGCTTGTTAAGATAGATTTTTAAAGGATTTATCTTTTTACACCCCACTGCGAATGAATGCATCTAAGTTAAAAAGATTTCTATAAGTTAAATATGCTAAATACACGTTACAAATCAGTACCAAATATAAATTTTGTATTCAAATGTATATACGTAAACAAAGATAAATCCCTTGTTTTAAGTCTTGGCAGCAATGATACTTTGGTTTTTAAAGAGGCTGCGCATAAGCATAAAAATCTTATATATAATATATGCATATAGTTTGTATAAATAGATATATGCTTGTTGTGATACAAAAACTTTGGTTATAAGTTTGTACGTTAGAAATGTTTTCAAATAGTGGCTAATTAAGGGTGAGTATATCAAACAAAAATTTGTTAGAGCTCGCTGCACAAGATCTGGGAGTATACGCACCAATGCCAAAGGCTTTGCCCGGGGAGTCGTCTCCGCTGCCTTTGCCACCAAAGCTGTGGCGATTCCTTATAACGCCGCCATTGCCGCCGGCGCCACTGAGTGCTGTAAATAAGGGCGTAGTCCATTAGTAACGTAAACACTAAAAGGATATTAAATTACACTTACTTGGCGTAAACTTGTTGGCCAGCGCCGTATTGTTCAGATCTGCAAAGGACTCGGAACGACCCACATTCAGCAGTGACTCCATGGAGGCATCGAAGCGCATGATCTGCATAAGTTTATTGATGAGTTTCTTGCGTCATAAATGGCGTTTTGCATATTTACAACAAATGTTAATATAACATGAATGAAAAGAATTTTAAAACAAAAAATTTTAAAATGATAAATGAAAATAAAACTCAACACAAAACTGGCAAACTTAAAAGCACACAAAGACAACGGGGAAGCGGAAAAGTAAAAACAAAATGTTTATGAAGAAAGCATACACATATAAGAGAAGAAATTTTGCGACTATCTATATACTATAGTAGTTTACATAAGTGTTTTGAGTACATTGCACACAGATTACTTACACTGCCGGTGTTGGTGGTTTCTTTGACCGCCTGTGTGTGTGTGCAGTGAAAAGCGTTTTTGATTTTGGTTTGTACACAACACAGGGCAGATAAATATATATTTATTTAAATACGCACATACGAATATTAATTGCAGTTGTTAGGCGCGCCAAATTTGGTTATTTTTTTATTATTATTTTTGTTAATTTTAGTGTGCGGTGTGTGTACAACATAATATTTTGTTGTATTAGATTTTAGTTTTATAGGTGAAAGCGCATAGAAAATGTGAGAAGAGAAAGAATTGCGTTTTAGTCAAATATTTGAATTGTACAAGTTTAATTTTGCTGGCGAGTGTAGTGTAGCAGAGTGAAAGTACAAAAGGCACAAGGAAGCTTAGATCGCTGATCGGATGATGAGCGTCGACACATACCTGTGAAAAGTTGGGCACACTGACGGTCTTACGCATCGACAGCGGCTGACCATGTGCCGTCTCCAGCTCCTTAACAGCAACACTTTGACGCAAGCGATCCAATATCAATATGCTCTCCACAGCTGATACACCACGCGTATATTTTTCTGCGAGGAAATCAAGAATCGATATGTTATTATGATCAAAAGATACGGCTTTTTCTGATTACTTACCTATATATGTCTCACCATCGCAAGCAGAGCAATCATCACCACTGGCTGCCAGCTGGGCGAGCGATTCACGATCTTCCAGTTCCTCGGATGCCTTAGGAATGTTCGAGACGACTTCGTAGGTAACGCCGCTTTGCCAAATAGCATTCTCACCGCGTACCAGACGGAACTTTTTCAGCCGATCGGTTAGTGTTTGTCCCTTCTTGATGTTTATGATGAGACGCTTGCGCAGCACAAGATCCATGGGTGCTGGATGCGAAAGACGCACAGTTGTGCGCAGTATCAAATATATGCGTTCATTAGCCTCGGTCACGCGATTAAGGGCTTGGCTGTCGTGCATGGATGAATCCCAGCTGGCTACGCAACACACATCCTTGTCCAAATGCTGAAGTATTTGAAGAGTGTAGAATTTGTGGCCATGTTCCTTGGATAGAATTGAATTAATGCCCGCAATGGATAGCTCATCGTTTGTATTCTGTGCGGAAAGATCATCGCCATTTAGATTCAGAAACAGAACGGGCACGTGCGGCTCCATGCCGGCTGGTGGATCCCAGGAGGCGGGTGCGCCCGGTATGCCCGAGCCTGGTGCCGGCACCAGAACCGCGTTACGCTCCTCGGTAAGGGAAACCCACTGATGCACAAGGCTCAACTCACGTTCACGTTCCTGCTCGTTCTTCTCTTCCTTCTTAATAATCATCTGTATCTGCTGGTCCAAGTACTGGCGACGGCGACCCAGCGCCTCACTCCACTTTTCACGCAGCACAGTGAGATCTTCCTCCTGATAGGAGTCTAGCGGTCGCTGCAAACGCGAACGCACAGTCACACTACCAATCGCCACATTGACAATCGATTGACAGATGATGGGCAATGTGCCAGAGTTTTGCACAGGCTTGACACGCACATTGACGCGACGCTGCTGACCCTGTCGCAGCTGGTAGATGCCTCCTGTGGGCACCTCATGGCGATTGGTGACCTCGACAGGCGAGTATTCGCCGTTGTCGTTTAGCTCGTGTATTTCTACCCACAATTCAATTTTACGCGACAGTTCCGCCCAGCGGTCGACAAGGGAACGCGCTTTGGCTTGTTGTTGCTCCACCTCCCAGCCTTTGGACTTGGAGAAGCCGGCGCTACGATGACCCCATACTTCAATTGAAAGCGCACCCTCGATGCAATGCTCCAGGAATTCCTCATTAATATTCACCGTATAATTTTCAGTGTGCTCGAATTTAAAGACCATGTTCTGGTCGAGAGCCGTAGATTCGGCATTGATGACCGGCACAACCTTCTCCTGGTGGCCCCAGAATGTGTACTGGCAAAAGACAAAGTTGGATAGCGCTAGCGGTAGACCGGAGGCGTATTTGATAGTGACGCGGCAAGTAATTTGGTTGGCCATGGGATCCACAGGATCTTCATACTCATCACGTGAATCCGCTGACGATGTTTCCGACAGCGACTCACACATGCGATCCTGCGGCATTTGTCCGGCAACGCGTTCTATTTCCACCTGTAACCGACCAGCAACTTCACCCTGCTGACTAATAATGGGCGTGTGATAGTCCAGCTTGACATCATGGAACAGTACCTCCAAATAGACATTGGCCACACCAATGAGATTGTGATTCTCTTGCGACTCGTAAAACGGATCTTGTGGCTTGTTGCAATCTTCGTCCTGCAAGACAACAACAATGTTATTTAAAGGGATCATAAGCTCCGTTTCTAATGTAAGTCTATAGTTTAGTGTGTTTTCGAGGAAGTGGGACTTATTAATTACCTTGTCGTCAAATTCATCGTCTGAGAATGTCTCAATAAGGGGCTGAATCAAGGGTTAATTGAATGCGTGTGTGAATAATAACGAGTACACATAAAGTATTATGGTTAGTACAAGAGACATAATGGAAGGTGTGATTAAATAAAATAATTGCCACGCACCAGGCCATTGAGTACGCGCTCCTTGTGCTCCTGATACATCTCTCGCATATCAATCAGTTTGTTCTCCAGCTTCTCCATGCTCCAGATTTGACTGCCTGAATTTGTGCGCTTTACCAAAATCGCCGGTTCACTGACAAAGGCGCCACGCCTTCGATTGGGACTCAAATTCGCTGGCGGTATTTGCAAAGTGACCGAGAATTTGGTTTTCTTCTCCATTTCCTCGGCTAGAAAGTTGGCCTCTTGCACTAGAGAATTGGCGCGCATAATGTCCATCTTTAGTTGTCCTAGTGATCGTCTGAACATTTCATCACGTTCCTATAACACGACAATTAAAAAATGTATATGAATAATTTAAAATCCTTGAACCTGTTGAGTTCTTTACCTGTGCCCACTTCTCCACACGCATCTGCGAGGTAGGCGTATTGGGCGTAACCTTGCCCATGCGCAACGGATCATAGGGTGCATATGGAGCATATGGTGTGCTTGGCGAGAGTATATTGCGGAGCTGCTGGAACTGTCGTTCGTACTCCTGTCGCTGCTTTTCCAACGCCACTTGCTTGTCCTCTTCATGCTGACGCTCTAGACGAGCAATTGCCGTCTGTATGGGATCATTGCTTAGCTCATTCTGCATTATCTCATCGCGAGCGAAATTATAGTCGATCAGCTGTGCGGGCGTTTGCGGCTCGGAGGCACACAGACTCGAATTCATACCAACTCTTGGCGAATTGACTCGGAAAAAGTGATGATTGCCCCAAAGTATACGATCACCATTCTGCAGTGGCGTCTTCTCCAGTGCAGCTGACCCATTGACAAAACAACGTGCGCCCTGAACAGGCTCCATAAATAGACCGCTCTCCTCGATTGTTATTATACAGTGTTCCGGCTGTATGCCTAGACCCGATAGCTGTATATCCGGCTGCTGACCACTAATGCTGCGGCCACCAATCAACGTGCGTTCCTGCCAAAGAATTTAAATATTAACGTTATGTTTTTGTAGTACATAACAAAATCGTCTTACCTTTAGGTAGTAAACCAAAAGCTCATTGAGGGACGGATCTGCATTTAAATTGACCAGGTAGTATTTGTTTTTTTCAACCTTGATGCCACTAGCCTGCACACTGATACCCATCTGCTCTAGTGCCTGCTGTCTTTCGTTTTGTATGCGTTCGGTCTTGACCAGTTTCTCTTCCCAAGTTTGCGAAATTTGTTTCATTAGATTTTCACTCTCGGCAAGCTTGTCTTGAACATCCCCGACTGGCGAGCCTGTGGCATGCTTCAACATGCTGCGCAAAGTTTCCACTTCATGGCGCAGCTCACGTATTATACGCGCATTGGGATCTTCATTGACCACGGCATGATTGACAATGCGCTTGGCGCGATCTGCATATCGCAACGTGGACAGAGTTTCTTCGTAATTATCTGCTGAGGGTGAAATGGTAGCCACCATTACAGTTCTAGAGTTGCCACCAAGATTGTCCTTTAGCAGCCAGGTGAGCACGGAATCTCGATAGGGCACAAATTTATCGTTGCCACTCTTTTTTCCATTTGTTTGATCAGCCAGCTTAGAAATAACTAGACCTAGTGTGGTCAGCGATCTAAAAAGGGTAAAAACAAAAACATGAACATTAACACATAAGAAAAATAAATAAATTAATTAATAAATCTTTGTTTTAGAATGCTACTCACTTATTAATATTGGAGCCCTCCTTGAGACGATCACCAACAGCGCCCGTTTTGACCGCACGCTCGGAACCAGCCAAATCAACCAGCGACATGCGTGAGACTTTTTCACCGCTGACTCCAGTTGCCTGATCAGTGAGTATTTGCGTTAAAACGACCGAGAAAACGGCATGAGAACGCGACGATTCGGCATTCATGTTAGTGGCCGCTACCGTTCGCGATTTGTTACCCTCGGTCATGAGGTTGTCAATGTCTTGATAGGATGCAACGGCCAACTGGGAAAGCCCGTCAACATAGGGACCGAGTACATTATGTTCGCGCACTTTGAGCGACTGCTTGTTGGGCTTGGGATCGAGCAGATCGTGCACTTTCTCATTGTAGATCTCCATGTAAGAGACTTCCACCTTGTAGAGTAGCTCTGGTGTCGATTTGTTTGCTATAGCTGTGAACAGTTTGTCGCATAGACGTGGTATAATGCCTTTGCTCTCCTGTGAGCCCATCATCGTATACGATTTGCCCGAGCCTATAAAAAATTATTGAGTCACGATTGTGTTTTGGGCTGAAGAAAAACTGGCTTACCCGTCTGGCCGTAGGCGAAGATGCATGCATTATAGCCCTGAAATGCATTATCCAGTATATCACGTCCCACGCAGTCAAAGACCGTCTCCTGTGACGCAAAACTGTCATCTTCGGCGTTCAGCGAGTAAAAGCAATGATCGAATGCAAATGTCTTTGGTTGTTTTCTGCGTGAGTCATGGTTATATATATATATTTATATATAATTAAAGGTATGTCAATTAATTAACTTGAAGCCCGCTTACCTTTCCATTTTTTCCAGTGATGGTGGATTTTGCAATATTGTTTGCTGTTTTTCCATTTCGACGATGCATTTTGTACCCAATTCAATTTCTGTGATTTGAGAAAAACAGAGAGAGTTTTTATAATGTAAATTGCAAACATATATGATAAGTATGATTTGAGTTATTTTCAGTACAAGGTTGATAACAAGTTCAGAATAGCAATGGCAAAAAAATGAATAAACAAATTCACATACATATATAATAGATATGAATGTTTGTGCACTCGCTTGACAGCTGATTTCGTACATATGTGCGAAATAACAACATATAATTACAGTGGAACTTCCATATATCTAACTTCCGTACAACGAAATTTTCTATATAACGAATTTATTTCCAGAGCACTGCATTTCTCGCGTTTTCGTTATAACGTGATTTAAAAAATCAGTTTTAAATTTGTAGGAGATGTAACACAGACTAGCGAAAGCACATTATACAGGCTGGTGCACCCATGCATGAAACTTGTCCACAATATTATAAAAAAAACTAATAAAACACAATTTTTAAACAATTTTAATTGAATTTCGGCTATAACGAAATTTTCCCGTTTCTTTTAAAATTGGTTTTATGGAAGTTAGACTGTATATTAACGTACTCTATTTGTACTCACATTCAGCAAGGCGATAAATAACTCTAAGTGTACATACAAAAAAACTAGAACCTTTCAAATAATTTTAATTTCCGAAACGAAAAAAAAGATCATAAAAAAATGTTGTCTAAAATGTGCAGCAGAATAAATTTTTTGGCCTGCAAAAATATTTACTACTTACAGCTAAGCGAGGACATTGCACCACAATAAAAAAAAAAAACGAAAATGTAGATTGTTCTAGCTGACAAAATTGCTGAAAAACCTATTGCCTTTGTCCTGCGCACGTTGAAATGGCCAAAACAACAAAGGAGAGACGAGCAGGATAGCAGGGAGACGAGGTCATGGCCTAAAAGGTTACAACCACCTTAAGTTACAGTGAAGCCAATGAAGCTGACCAATCTTAAGTCACTATAATCAAGTTTGCTTGTTTGGCCCTATAGAATATATTACCAAGTAAAACATACATATTCCACATATGGTTCTTACAAATTATGCCTAACAACCATTAAATTAGTTGAAAACACGTGTTATGAATCATTTAAGTACCATGCCAGGCATTTCAAAGTCTTAAATGTTGTACTGGCACAGCCATCAAATAAAGCAGCTTATGTTGCTACTACAACTTTTTACAGCTGATAAAGAAATGAGTTTTTGTTAGTCTAAAAATCGATTTTGTATAAAGTATGCAATTCATAAAACACCGAAAGGGAAGCCCAAAGGTGTGCAGCCCTGTTAAGACAGGCTGTACTGAAAATTCAGGAATAAACAAGTAGAAACGTTGCAGTCGGACGCAACCGACTGCGGATTACTCGACACCTATATAAAAACGGCTAAAAAGGGCCCTGAGTGCAAAGGAGTACGGATGCGGCAGAGGTGTGTTCAAAGATTGGCTGATGCAGATCGTTCGAGGATGCCATATTATTCCACCACAAAAGAGAGGTACACGTTACCTGTCCCTGCTATAGGAAACGATATTTGCAAAGTTTCAGGTCTCTAGCTTTACGGGTGTCGAAAAAAGTTACGTTCATACAGACATACAGGCACCATGATGGACATTGCACATAACCAATATACTCTTTACCTTCGGTATCGAGTATAACAAAATACACACACACACACATGTATATGCTTGTGTATTGAGGTTTGTTTCAGGCACTGGCCGCTCACTTCCGTTGCAAAAACGAAGCAAACATGGCATGAACATGGCTAAAGGGACAGCAGCTTAGCCAACAAATCGAGTATGTTGAGTAAACCACAAAGGACGTTCATCAACACGGGTCATCAACAGTGTGTTGGTTGTTAGTATATGTGTTTGTAACAAAGACGTGCCATAAATAATTAGATGAGTTGCCCCCCAATTGTGTATGGGTTCTGGTCAGTTGGTCATCTCCAGCTCCAGCTGAGCTGTTGAGTTCAGTTGATTTGGATACATCTTTGTCATAGTCTCTAAGACTGCTCACGCGTTTGCCATTGTTCAATGTCGATATTACCATACCAATACACAAACATACATATATTTAATAGAAAGAGTTAGATAGACGCTTGGCCAGCAGACAAGGAAAAACAGGTTAAACATTTTGGCTTTAGCTTTCGCGCTGTGACTTCATTTTCGAACGGTTGTTGGCTTGTCTGTGTTTGTTGGGCATTTGTGATGTTGTTTCTATAGTTTACATTTTACGCTTTGTGACTCGAAGAGGTCGACAGCAATATGGCCCTAATACGGAGTGATGCGTAATGTTTCAAAAAATTGATGAGGAAATTGATTAACAAACGCGATTACACACATCAATATGTATATGGACAATTGTCAAAGGAATGTCAAAAATGCGTATATCAATCATTATCAGTGATGTGATAATAGACACATTTAAATATGTACGGTGGTCTCTTAAAAGATTCAAAATTCTGGAGTCTTTTTAAAATTTATACATGTTCATTTGAAAATGATTGTTAAATATAATTTAAATGTTAATGCTTGCCAAAAATAATGGGATTTCCTGAGTTTCTCGAGGGATCAGTGTGTAGTAAAAAATAATACTTTGTGTATCAGGCATTACCAGCGCTGTGATAACAGACGCGAATAAGTATAAAACTTGCTATGCTTATCATTTAAACATTCATGCACAAACATTGAATTAGAGTGAATCAAGCGAGTTTTAAAAAACGAATCACAGGCGTATGGAGAGAACATGACACAAACCAGCCCCAAATAAAGAAGTGATTTGGCAACGTTTTGAAACAGCAGCAGCAGCAAAAACAGCGACAGATGGGAGCAGAGCGAACGGAATATGCGATACAAAAAAACACGACTAAAAACACACATGCGAAAAGTAAATGGCAAATGGCAAATGACTTCCACTTGCCGCTGGCAAAGGGGTTCAAATTGACTGTGTTCACACTCTGCCTCTCCCCTCATGCCACATTTCCGTTGCACTCTGTGCTCTCTTTGTGTGTGCGTGTGAGTCATGGATAAGCCAAATGAATGATCACCACATTGACATTGGTAAATGGAAGCCAAGTGTTTTGCTTTTGCTTTGCTTCATTTGCAGGTTGCAACACTCGACGGTTGCAACATTCGACGACACTGGATTTCACTCGTGCAAGCCACAATAGAAACTAAAACTTAGCTGGAAATGTAAGTCGTTTAGGCAGTCAGTCAGTCAGTCACTTAGCCAGTTAGCTAGTAAGTCAGTCAGTTAGATGGTCTGCAAGGCTGTTAGTGCAAAAAAGTTGCTGGCGTTGCATTGAAAAACGAGGCGACCTTTGTAAAAAGCAAAGGAAATAACATTTGCATAACAAAAAAGAAAAATAAAAAAACATTATTTACGTTGATGCCAAATACTAAATACCCTTACAGACATATGACTGGGAAATCGATAAGAACAACAATGATTCAGAAAATTCTTAAATATAAATATTTAAGTCGCACGTAATATTCTGTGTTGGAACTATAATATTTGGTTTGAAGATTTGTTCCTCCTCCAAATAGTTACAAAATGCCTCAAATAGTCTGTTTTCTCACAAGAACAAGCAGCCAAGTAAGCGAGACTATGCAAATTTCGTTATCCCGAAAATAAAAGTAAAAACACATGCACTTTTTATTTAGAGCTGACTGGTGCATTATTGATTGCAACTCGAAGACAAAAGCGACAAAGTAAACCGTCGAGTGGAAACAAAAAGGAAAAAAAAAGATTGAGGCTATGCAAAAATAAAGAATATTTGCACGCTAAGGTACATGTACTTGACTTTAAAGAGTTTTGGATTTACTTACCGCGTCGATTGAAGGGTCGCACCCGCACAGCAACTTTGATCTTATCACTTGACATCGTGTAGGCCTTGGATTTACTCTCACTGTTTTACAACAATCAATGCCTATGAGTGTGTGGGTGGACGAGCGTCTGATTCATGCACTCCCCACAGCCAAAATAAAATGGAATATGATTAGGACGGTATTCTTGTTGTTGTTGTTTGATATCCACTTTTATTTTGCCCGCCGAGAATTATGTGTGGCACAGTGGCACGCAATCTTTATATATATATATTTATGTATATATATTTTTTTAAGGGAGCAGGTGACTCACGAAACACGGGATGGAAAGGAGAGCTGAAGCTTAGAATTTTGTGAGCGTTTCAATTAGCGCCACGCACACGCCTAACAGTACGTCATGTGGGGCGGAATGCGATTGGGGATGTATTTCCATTTCATTCTTGACTTGCGCTAGGTATAACACTCATGCACGTACATATGTATTTTACTGTACACACATAGTTTGTTATTGTTATTGTGCTGGAATTTACTTTATTTGCACGCGTTATTATTATTATTATTTGGACAGTCGATTTAATATTTGGCTTTAATTAGTTATGTTACTGTTGCCTAATTACATTTATTAGTTTGTTTTGTCCGATTTTAGCAGGTTTCGCAAACAAATAACAATAACACACACTTATTAATAAACATTCACAAACACACACACACAAGCACGCACAAAGTCTTGACCGGACTTTTGGCAAGTAAGTAGGCAAAAAATGAAAAGGAAATGTTAGCACTGGGGCTCCACCGACGCCCGCGCGAAAAGTCTTTCTCTTGGCCTGTATGACTGTGACTTCGTTGGAGAATCGATTTTTATGGCTCTTTTTTCCTGAAGCTGAAATTTATGCTGCGTAGTTTTCGTTTCCGTTTGGCTGTGTATTGTTAAGCAATTGCACCTTTTTATTATCGTTTAAGCAAGGTTTAACATAACTTTTTAATATTTTGTTGCGATATAATTTTTCGCGTCGTTTCACTTTAATTTTTGCTATTTTATAATGGTTTCTCGACCTGCTATGACTGACGATAACGATTGACATTTGACGATAACGATTGACATTTTTGCGACTCAACGCAGCCCTGGTCTCTGTGCTGCCACTTGGTTGAATGTGACCAAGCATATTTAGAAATAACCTTCAAGCGTTAGCACCTTGCTGCATTTGTAGCGCGCTTACATTATTTAATTTGAAAATTTGAATCTTAAAATTTTCATTGTAAGCAAGAAAAATGTAATTAAAGCAGAAAAATGACAAAGCGAATGTACAACAAAAGCAAGATAGAACAGACAAGATCAAAATATGTTGGTGCTGAATTTTGATGCGCTGAACAATAAAAAAAAAACTATTTCATAGCACAATGCAAGGGCATAGCAACATATCAACAAAGAAAATACAGATTTTTTAATTCATGAAAGTCACGTAAAACTGTGAAGTTATCGCTCTGGTTAAAAAAATCAGAAAAAGACAGATTCAGAAATAGGCAAATCGAGCGAGAGAGAGGCAGAGCGGAAAGAGATTGAGAAATTGAGAAATAGATACAGATACTAAAAGACGTTGTGACTTTCTGAAATTTTTCTTACATAAAAAGGGAATTCTCTTTGAACATGTATATAAAAAATTTAAATTGTTTAAGGATAATTTATAGAGCATTGCAAGTATAAATTTAAAATCAGTCTTAAAAATAAAATAAATGAATCGAATAATGCCAATTATGCAACACATAAAAAGATCCCTCTCAACGTTAAAAATATATTGTTATACACAATTTAAAAACTGAAATGCTGTAAGCACGCTGCTCAATAATAAACGAATGAACGAACACATTTAGTGTCATCATTTAATAAAGTGCGTGTCGGCGATTATTTAGGCCGCACCTTCACATTTGCGGAAATTGCGCTTAAGCATTATCATTATCAAGGCAGTACAATGAACGAACGAATCTCTGGATCTCCCTCAATGATCAACAAGAACTGCAGGCAGGCAACCTTGTAACGTACTTACTCTGCGGATCGGAAATGGTACGACGACGGTAGTTGTCGGCCAGACGAAATGCCAACAGATAAATAGTAAGTAAGTAGTAAGTAGTCAATACAACAACAACAAAAAACAGTCACCCAAGAAACCTGAAAAACGTTTTGCTCGCTATTTCGCCCTTTGTTTTGATGTCGCGCAGATGATGAAGTGTTACGTTTGTTGTTGTCGCTCGAACTCTTGTATCGACAGAGCGGCGGCAGCTGATGCTGCTGCTGTTGGTGCTGCTGCTGCTGCTGCTACCTGTTCACGTGCTGCCGCTCGGGGTCCGAGTTTATAAATGTTGAAGACGAGACGCAGGGCGCAGCAGTTTCTCGGTAAACCTCAGACGTGCGCAACCCAAGCAAAAATTAAGCGAATTTAGATTAAGTTTTAATGTTGGATTTATTTTTATCTCTCTCTCTCTTTCGAGTGTTATAAGTTTTTTTTTTTAAACAAAGACAACGAATGTGACATTAAAAAATATATAAAAAGAAGACATAATAAATACAAACGAACTCTTTTAATAAATAAATTTTGCGAAAACGAAAGTGAAGTACATTTAATGCATTTGCATATTTGAACTATAGCCAAATAAATTTGTTTGTTCTTTAAAGTAAGTTAACAAATGAAACTGACCTATATCATTAAAAAAGGAATTTCCATTATATACCCAAATACGTGCTCCATACGTCATATGCATACGCTTCATAAGCTTAAAAATGCATAAAAAATTCATTAAAGGGCAACCTTGCATAATCTGCAGAGGTGTACAGAAACAAAAAAGTGGCTAATAGCGATTCCATTTTTAACGCCCAAGCGTTCAAATGAACGCACCATCAATCGTGATTTCAAACTAACTGCCAAATATATACATAAATATATATAAATATATATATTTATATATAAATATAAATGTATATATATTTGTGATTACAAAACCTTATGTTATTATTATTATTATTATTGTTGCTGGTGTTGTTTATAAACTTGCAAAAAATGGTCATTGTGGAAACGGATCCCCTACAAAAGGTGAAGGCGCCGGCTCATTTGCATACTGCGTGGCTTTATTACCAACAATAACACACGAGAAACAAAGTCCCAAGTTGTTTGCCCTTGAAACGGTTTCATCGAAGACCAATTAACCATCAGCCAGCTATTGAAACAGGCCGGGCTAAAAAGCATACAGCTAAACCATGTCAGACTCCATGTCAAACATTAGTATAAATCTCATAGCATACAGTATTTACTAATACATTTCATAAATTGGAATTGATTTTGTGTACATGCCATGCGCCGAAGTGGTTTTCAATTGGTCCCAGAGTTCCCCCGGCATTCGTTTTCGGCTCAACAGCTGTGCAAATATTTAAAATAATTTCTTATATTTGCCGACTGACCAAAATCTAATTTATGCTAAGACAGCAAGTGCAAAGTACAACTTTATGCCTATGAATAATAAGTGCTTAGTGAAGTTTTTAAAAAACGGCCCGAATGGGATGGATAAACCGAGTTTTAATGAGTTTTTTTTTAGTTTGAAAGACCTTTGACTGTTCAGCTTAACGGTGAGTAAATATATAAGATTTGTCGAACGAATCGTAGACAGCGCATTGAGGTAGATATGTATATCTAGTACTACATATTGGCAAGTACCAATTGTGACAGGCACCCCCATAAACCTTCGAGTGACTTGTGATTTTAATTGTTTTCAATATTATGTGTGTGTTTTTTTTTTCGGTTTGCAGTATATAAAAATAGTATATATGCTCAGACGTCACGAGTTGACATTGAAATGCACTTATATCTAAAAGAAAAAAAAGCTAAAAAAAAAACACAAACTTGGTAAGGGGGTAATTGATGTTTGAACTTGATTTTTTTAAGCGAACACCGAGACCTATTCAATCGATCTATGGCCACAGTAATGAACAATTTTCGGGTGCGACACGTGCAAACACCTTTTAATGAGTTTACTGTCTCTGTCTCTCTCTTTCTCTCTTAATATATATTAACTTGACTGTTTTCTGCCTATTTAAATTGCTCCACACAATGAGCGTACCATTCAGCTATTAATAAATACGATTCGGACGGGAAGTCCGAGTATGTAAGCATCGTTTGGGTGCACTCGCAACTTTACTCCACTAATTGTATTTGCATACGCCCTGTACGCAATTGGCTTGAAATAACTGTTAACGCTTGTAATGACACCTTAGCGAAACACTCGAATACGCTCATTATCCACAGTGTGCAAACTTAGCCATGTCATTGACAATGCTCTCATTCATTGACTGCTTTTAGTTTTCATCATAACAGCTGCTTGAACGCAGCGCCATGCATCGACACGGATATGGATTAGCAATAGCTATAGCTGTTGCTCTATTTTTGAGTCATCTCTTCAATTCAAAAGCTGAACGGAACGACTCAACGCTGCCACTTCATCCATACAATCATCAATTGCTCAATGGCAACACCAGCAATCTTTGGCCACAAACGCTGCCTACTTTACACCACCCAGACAAGGACATGGAGTTGACAGTCGCTGCTGCTTCTGCAGCTGTTGATGATGTATCCAAGACAGATGACACACATGTTGCAATATTTTCGCGCAACTCAGTCATCTATGGCCTGACAGAAGTGGCAAATGCAAGCAATGCGAATCCCATCTGTCATGCACAATTGAAGCAACTGCAGCGCGGCATCCTCAGCAAACAGCCTTGGGCTATAAAAGGTGAGTGAGTTGCAAACTATTGCAATTACTTTTAAAAAAAGGCAAACAAGTCTTACTTGAACACAAACTGCTCTCAAAAGATTTCATATCATAGCTTATTATCTGACATCTAGATCTTTTTACTTATCGGAAATGAAATGATCTGAATTATGTTGATCCCAAATCGATTCCCTCTTTCTCTTTGCAGTGCTTGATGCCTCGGGATCCAAATCTTCTGGATTTGTTTTCGGCCAAAACTACTGGCTGGGTAGTCGAGAGGCATGCAATATGCTTCGGAAACCATTGGCCATAACACTCTCCAAGAACTTTGAACGGATTATGCATCAAGGACTTGTCACACAACCGGCGGCATTCGACATGGACTATCGTGTTGTCTATTTACGCCACAAATCGCCCTGGCAGGTAGAGATAAGGTTAATGTCTGAACGAGTCATACACATTGGCCTCTGCGTGCCCAGCTCATGCAAGTCCAGCGAGATTAAACAACTGACCAATGACTATGTGGCTGACAGTTTCGCGAACGATGATATCTTTGAGATGCAGCCAGAAGTGCTGTACACAAAGGATCTGAAGCTGCGTGATGAGTTCTATGATCGATGGAGCTTTAAAATTGTTGTCGCCTTTGTCCTAGCTACCTTCGCCTTTATGCTCTGTGCCCAGCAGCTAAACGTGGCCAAACAGTTGCCACCGGAGGGGCAAGAGGATGGTGCAGGTTTAGCTCCGGTTGAATCGGAAATATGGCGAGCAATGCAAACGCTGCTCAAATGGTATCCGCTGCAGAGTTTTGTCAGCTGCTACGATGGGGCCAGCAATTGGCGTCGCATCTTTGCTACGAAGGAGACCAACTCCTCGGAGATACCCTTGTTGAATGGACTGCGTACTGTGTGTGCCGTTGGGATATTAACATTCCATGTAGTGTGGTTCATGTATTTTACAGTGAACAATAAAATTGTACTTCTCAGCTATGCGGAGCACATCTTCTTTCAATACGTTTCCTCGGCTCCACTGCTGGTTGACGTCTTCTTCACCATAAGGTGAATATATCATAAAAACATAAAGAAAAAACAGTGTTCACTAATTTTTGACTGTTTTCAGTGGCTTTCTACAGACCTACAATTTTATGCGCAACGTCAAACAAATGGAGGCAGTGCGTCTAAATGGTCTGGGACCAAATATCAAGCTATTTGCCAAGCTACTTTTCCAACGGTATTTAAGGATTGCACCGCTTTATATGATTGTCGTTGGTAGTGTGGATTTGGTATTCGCCTACTTGGGAGATACTTCAGTTTATCATCTCAACGAGCCTTTGGGTGTGCTGTGCAGCCGGCATTGGTGGCGTAATTTTCTTTTTATACAGAACCTGTTTCATTTGGAAGAAATGTGTGCCAACTGGACTTGGAGCGTTGCATGTGATATGCAATTCTTTTTACTGGCCAACTTGGTTTTATTTCTCTATGCCAAGTGAGTTCGATTCAAACTGGATAAAATATCAATTTAAACAAAAATAATTTTTTATAGGCGTCCAAACTGGGCTAAGTTTGTTGCTGTTGCTAGCTTGGTGGCAACGATTGTCTGGTCCTATGGCGTTGGCCTCAATTCCAAATATGAGTTCTCTTTGGATACGATTTATGCTACAGCCACTGAAATCTACATCAGTCCGTTTGTTCGGGTGCTACCCTACATTGTTGGATCCCTTGCTGCCTGGTGCCACTTGGAGCGTCGCTTGCAATTTGAATGGAGTGATTTGCAACTTCGCTGTTTCTGGCATTTCTCTTTGCTGATCTTCGTCGTCTGCATCTATTCGACATTCAAGCGTGATCTCGGCAATCTATTTACCATCTCATTGTATGTGCTGGGCAGACTGTTATTCTCATGTAGCGTTTGCTGGATGATTGTGGGCAGCGCAGTGGGGCGTGGCGTTTGGTGGTCCCGCTTATTGGAATCGCGCTGCTTTCAACATTTCAATCGAGTGTCCTATGCTTTTTATCTACTTAATGCAATGGTGATTTCCCTTTTCTTTGGACTGAGCAGCGCGAGCACATATGCCCATCCAATAATGCTGGTAAGAAAGTATTTTAAATTAAACAAAACTTTTGCTTACCTTTTTTTTTATTAATTTTAGTGCGTCATCTGCAGTGGATTTACCTTTATTGTTTACCTTTTTTCCGTTGTGTATTCTTGGCTATTTGAGCTGCCGTACAGCAACTTGTCCAGTTTGTTGTTCCGTAAACCAAAAACTACCTAACTTGTGATCAACTACTATTGTTCTGTGAACAGCGCTTTCTAAAAAATGAAATGTATTTAGTTTATTGTTAAATCTTGTATATAATCTCCAAACATAGCCAGTTTAATTGATATAAATAAGTATTTCATGCTTACCAAATAAAGAAAAACAAGGTGATTTTAAATTTTAATTTAAACGTTATCGATTACTTGTAAGCGCTGACATGTTAGCGCTCAAATGTGAATGTTAAAAATTTGAGCAAGCAGCGGATCTTTTTGCGTTAACAGAGCTCTGTTTTCGCTCTTTTGCGTCACGTGAGGTTGGCCGCTTGTGTTTGCGTAAAGTGAAGTAGGCTGCGCTCGCTTTGAAATGCCCGCCAACGAGGGCAATATTTAAACAGTCATGACAAAAGCTCTTGTGCAACAGCTCAAATTATTACATTGAAATAATTCATTAATCTAATGACATATCTCTCATTATAAGCTTAAACATTTATATCCAATAATATTTACAACACTAATTACATATACATGGAAATCGTAGAATCTAAATGCTAGGAATGTGAGTGTGTGAAGGTGAATGTGTTTATTTATGAATATATGTAAGTATGTATGTATGAGTGGGTGGATGTATTCAAGCTTCTCCACGCAGCATGGCACAACATCGAATAAGTAGCAGCACAAAACAAACAAAATCATCTTTGCTAACAACTAATCTTTAAGATATGTCTCCAACGGATTTGATCCCAGGAGCCGCGATGTTGCCGTCTCGTCTTAAAGAAAAGTTGATATTCGATTAGCTGTTGTTTATGACTAAGTACAACTGAAAACTCACTTGACTGCGCCGGTTTTGGTGTTGTGGTGCTCTCCGCTCGCTGCGATTGAAGACAGTTCACCCACTCGGATAACGAGATCTTCTTATCGCCATTTACATCACAATAGCGAGGCATTTTCTTGCCACATTTGCTCAAGTTGCTGTAAAATATAATATGTTCTTATTATTTTCATCTTAAATTTTTATCTATTTATTTTTAACAAATTTGGTACCTAGCGCTTGTGACCAGATCACGAAAGACCTTCCATTCCTTGCGCTCCCACGACTTGTTTTTGTTCTTGTCCAGAAACACAAAACTCAGCGTAGCAATGCGCTCATCCTCGGACTTCCACATGGTTAAGTTTCTACTGAAAGTGATATTAAAATACAAAGTTTTTACCGAAATGTATAAAAACACAATGCTTACGCCGTATTACTGCTGGGTAGAATTTGTGTGTTAAGAAACTCCTTGAGTTCCTTGAGGAACTGTGTCTTTCGTGGCTCTGTGCAGCCTTTCATGACCTCGTCGCATTGTGGTCGCTTTTGTCCAAAGGTGCCCGGTATACTCTTGCCCGTCGCCTCGTGCACACACCAGCAAATGGAGCTGTAGCATTGGACGCGCTTATATCGACCGTCGGCCATGCATTCGGGCACATAGAAAGATCTGTTGCCGCCATGCTGCAAGTAAGTTAAAGAAGGGTTGTATTGAAATATTGGATTAATTTCACAGACACAAACAACGAAACTTACTCGTTGCTCTTCGCGTGCCACCTCCCGATCTGTCCAACAGTTGGCTTCGCCTTCGCTCTCATTGTTGGTCGCCTCCACTGTCTTGGCATTCAGAACTGTGAACGAAAGGCCCATTAGAATAGACTCGATACTGCCCTTTGAAAGCATGCCAAGTGCTATTGGATGTTACTTGGGTATTACTCAAATTGTTGGTTAGTTTATATATATATCGCCCAACAGAGTACGTACAATTAAATGATGTTGGCGACAACGGGGGTCTGCGTGAATGTGAAACGCTATCGTCCTCATCCTCGCCAATATAATCACCATCATCGTGCTCCTCACTCTCATTGTTAACAAATTCAATACGAGAAATACTGCTGGTGCTCACTCCGATTATGTTCGTATTTGTATGATCATGGTGGGAAATTGTGTGGTGAATATTATGCAAATTTGGATAGTGAGTGCGGCGGGGTATTGTTGAACTTGATGTTGTATGTTGCAGTATTGAGCTGCTCGTTGGACTGCTGTTCAGGATATTAACGGCCGCTTTACCTGCATATAGGGATTACACACAAATATCGGTACAAATACATACACACACACAAACCACAAACAATCTACATAATATTTGGTAATTATTTTTTAAAATATGTTTATCCATGCAAATATCAACAGTAAAAATTTAATTAACTCCTTTAGGTCATTTTAGATTTTTAAACCCTTTGCAATTTTTGTGTAGAAATAATAAATATTTATACCGACGGTAAAATTGTTGTGGTTTTGTGCAATGTCCGTCATGGTGTCTGTACGTCTCTCCTTTCGTCTGTCCACCTTTCCGTATGAAACCAATTTTTCCGAACTTGGAACTTTGCAAATATAATTTGAATAATTTGCCCACTGAGAGGCAAGGAAACCGTTAACAAGTCAATTCACCTGTAGGTCAAAATATAACACACCTATTTCTCACATTTTAACGAAACTCGTGGAAAGATAGCTGGTAATGTTCCCCAATCATCTGCATTACATAGTGTTTGAAAGCCAAGCCAACCCCTCAAGCCCCCCTTCCCCTCTCGTAAATAAACTATTTACCATTTATTAAAATTCGATATCAGAGTATTTCGCAAGTTACAATTAAGTTGTTAGCCGTCAACATCCGAAAAGTTAAAATTTTTAAAGACAATTTTTATCCATGCAACATATTTTGTTAAAGCCTTTCACAGTGATTCCTTTCAAGGTATTTTACAAAGACTTTTCATGCGTTTCAAAATAATATTATGTGAGAGAGAGAGAGAAAAATGGATAAAGAGAGCGTTACTTACGCTGGTTGGCATCTTTGGCCAGGCAATTGCTCCATTCAAGCCGAGACAGGCTATCGTCTCTATTGACATCACAGTACTTGCCAAAGGCACGTCCACAACGTCTGGGCTTTACCGCCTGTTTGTTGATTAGCATATCGTGTGCATACAAAATAGGGAAAAAAAAGAAATAGGGGGACGTCGGTATTGGTCGTAGTGAGTGAAGTCTACAAGGCATGTGCGACAGCAAACAGCAATATCTACTGAACAACAACAACAACTCACCCGCTTGACAAGCTTCTTGAGCTCACGCACTTCTTGTCTATCCAGCAACTGATTGGCATTCGCATCCAATTGGGCAAACTTCCAATCGAGTACAGCGGCATCACTAGCACCAGCTGCGTGTGTCTGACCCGAGCGCACCTGTTCGCTGCGGAAGACCTCAACCAGATGATAGTTAAACGCCAGGCGATCCACTTTGCTGCAAGGACGATGGCCACCGTTGCCACCCCCATCGCTGCTATTGGCCGCATCTGCATCCAGATTGAGCTGACGCTGTGGCGAGCGTCGGCGATTGTTGCGCCTATATGCGGCACACTTAGGCCTACCCCGTCTCGTGGAAGTGTTCTTAATTGGTTTGCCGCTGCTGTCGCTGCACCAGCAGCCTGTGTCCCCCAAACATTGCACAGCCGCGTAGTTGCCATCGTTGCGGCAACGAGGAAGGAATATCTTTGGATTGCGAGCACGCTCTCGACGCGCATACTGACGGGCCACCAAACAGCCTGAAATACGTATATCAGATATATATATATAGTATATTGTAGAGACAAAATTAAGGTAATTTTTATTAAATTTTTGTCATTTATTGTTTCGAACAAAAAAGTATTTAAAAATGTTTAACCTTACCTTTGCAATGGCCGCGATGCTTGAAGCTGACCTGATGTCCGCTGCACTGCACCCGGAGCAGGTGACAGCGTGTGGGATAGGTCTGTTCATCGGTGCCGCAGACGTGTCCCTCGCTATCGTCACACTCGCCCTGCTTGGCGGCGCACTTGGATATCGACTGTGACTGTGACTGCGACAGCTAAAAAAGGAAGGTGTGAAGTGTGCGTGTATGTATGTACACATGCACATTGTTGATTTGTATAAGAAATATTCGAAGCACTTTGCGATTACATACCAAAATCGTAAATAATATCAAACACGCGTTAAATGATTTATTACATTTATGGTCGCCAAATTCACAGACAACGAACGCAGCCGTCTCGACTGCTCAACTGGAAAACGAATCAGTATTCCGTTTGCCATTGCGACTCTCAGGCATGCAACGCATTTATTAGTGGGTGAGGGGAGATCGGGTAATGGGGTGGCTAACACAACACAAACGTGGCTAATGTGAAAATCAATGTGGTCAGGCCATAGCTTGAATGGCATCGCGTACTCGCAAAATATGCTACAATTTGAATGCCTTGGCAGTTCCCAGCCAAACCAAATACCACAACCAAAAATGACAAAAATAAAACAAAAACTTTTGGTCAATTGGCCAGACTAACTGGCTGCCGATTTACAGGCCTGTTGCTGCTGACTCTGCTCATTCTTGTTTAGTCCATAAAAAAAAACCAAATTAAATCAATTTGTTGTTGCTGTAAATTGCGTAGCGCTTATGTTTTGCCAGTGCAGCAGCTTTTGTCGCCGGTTAGCTAGCTGCTCATTAGATAAACTACAAAATTTGTTGACATTAATTAGTTTGGTGCAGCAAAGATTATTGAAAGAAAAATATGCAAAATAAAGTTGTAAAACTGTTTATGAGTCTGTTGCGAATTGATATACATATGTATTTGACACGTTCTTAAGTACTATATATATTTGCATTTTTTTTAACTGTATCACAATTTTATTTCATAGAATAAGTGCTGGCCTTAGAGTGGCTGCTATAACCAATTTTATAACAATTTAAGTTTAGTTTAGTTAATTTCTAATACAAATCTAACTTAACAAAGCAAACACAAATTTTAAATGCATCATTAGAGTCGCACATTAGAAAGAAACTTGAAACCAGTAGCCCCAAAAAGTAATGTTATACAAGCGTACAGCAAGTATTGTACATACATACATATATGCTTAATGTCTCTCTCTTTTTTTTTTTGTCTTATCAAGTTGCTATACAACACACACTTCCACCTTTTGTAGTGTCAACTGTCTACACTCAATTCACTTTCGCTGAAAGGTGTCGTGAGAGCTGTTCAAGCTTTTTTTTGGAGCACGCGTTGAACGGTAATTGGATCGGGACAGTTGGGAATAGCTTTGTGTGTTGCTTGGATAAACATGAAAAAGCAACAAGCAGCTGCATTTTTGTCTGCAATTGCAAATAGAGTTCCAGGAATGATACCTGACAATTGTTTGTAGGACATTTGTAATAATAATTTTTATTGAATTCCCAGCAGTCGAGCAAACCAAAAGCGGCGCCAATAATACTGAATACACTGAAAGTCTAATTGGCAATGCAAATCGCATACTTCTATACAAAATAGGGCGTTATTCCACAACGTGCCAGCCATAAAATATGAAATGTATATAATATGCTAGGCTATATTTAAACAATTCGAATCACCCTGTGCAACCAGCTTTAAGATCAACATATACAAAAACTTTATATAATGGGGACAGCTCAAGGATTGTTACGATCGATAACGATGAAATTATTGACTGACAATTCTCACGCTCGTAGGGATTAAAAAGCAAAAAGAAAAGAAGAAGAACAACACTTGAAATACGTCTTCACACTTTGTCATCATAAGGCCAGCTTAGTGGCAATGGAACTGGTCATTGGTAACGCCAAATCTCTTTCCCCTCGCTTTTTTTCTCGGCTTCTCTTAGTTCTCCGAGCCTAGTACCTGCCCACATTAACAAAAGACCAAAACGCTTTTGACTTGTGACCATTTTTATACATATACCATACATAAATATTTTACATCTCAGCACTTTTTGTGCAGCTTCTCCTTTTTTTCTGCGCGTTCTTAACACATTAAAAAAGAGGCACAAAAAAAATGAAACACGTTCGTCGGCTAAATGAAACACAAAACAAAGCCAACAAACAGGCAACAGGAGATTGGGTATGGCAATCGGTTATGGGTATGGGTATGGGGATTCGCGAACTTTTGCCGGCAAGCTAAAACTCGCAGACAGCGCGGCGGCAGTCAAGAGACACAGGCCGGCAAGGCAACTCTTCAAATGAAAGATACAAACGGGACAGGAAAGGTGCGGGGACTAAACTCTTAACAGAGAGAGTTAAAGTCAAAGTCCGAGCTGGAGTTCGAGTTGAAAACTTAAAAAAAATAAAAAGAAGCGACTGTTGTTTTTGTTGCCTGCAGACAATTTGTAGCCGAGCAATGGGATTGGAGTCCAATCACTTATATCTCTTTTCGATTTTGTCTTTTTTTTTATTTTTTGTATTTATACCTGGAATATTCAAGTGTTTTCTTGGGATTTACACGCTGAGTTGAGCTCAGCTTTGCTTTAAGTTTAAGCCATTATTTTAATATAGCTTCAACTTACCTGCAGATCATGTCGTGTGTCCTGCTGCTGCTGCTCCTCTGGACTCCTGCTGCATGTGGCAAGTTGCAATAGCAAAAGCACACCAAGTGCAATGATGAAAAAGCATTTCACAAACATTTTCAAAACTGTCAATTCAAATCAAAATTTCAAATCGATTGTTGTTAGAATCACACAAAACGTTTTATTGCATTATAAATTATTAAATGTTTGTTTTAGGTCCTTTTGTGGCATAAGTTTTTCAATTAGTTTTTTTGTTTTTGCACTTAGTCTTTATAGTGGGTGTGGCAGAGTAATTTGTAGTCTTTTTTATTTATTTGTTGATTTGCTTTGGCTATTTTTAGTTATTTTGGCCAGTTCAAGATGGGATACTACACACATCTGTATGCAATTTGTTTATAAGCAAAATGGATTTCTGCCTTTTTGTTATTGTTGTTGTTGTTTCTGATGGTTGTTTGTGTGTTTTTTTTTTTTTTGCACTCACTCAGACTGAGACTGAAACTGGAGGGCAAGTGAAAAACTCAACAGACAAAAAACTGATTGACTGAAAAACCAAACCGTGCGTCGCCAAGTTTCAAATACGACTGAAACGCAAGCAGTTCAATAGGAGTAGTCGGGAATAAAAAAAATATTGCGGCCGAGAGTGGGCTAAAGTGGCCAGCGAGAGAAGCAGAATTCACACGAACACATACACATACACTGCTGAAAGAGAGGCAAGCAGTTGGAGCAAGCGAGAAAGAAAAGAGAGAGAGAGAGGGAGAGATCGTGCAGCACACACACAGACAACAAACAGTTGGTCAACGCATTGGGAATCGACAAAGTCGATGTCGCCACAATGTCTGGCAGTGTCTACCGCCAACCATATCTTATCTTTGTTTTTTGTTGTTTCTTTGCCTTCAGCTTCTTGAGATCTGGGCCTGGACAGCGGTTAGCATAAAGGCCCAACACCAACAACAACAACAAACGTCGACAATTCTGAATACACACACTCTTACATACATACATAAATACATACAAAACACAAAACAACAATAAACTGTTTAGAGTTTCGAGTGTGAAATTTATCTTCCTTTGTATATCTGAAGAGGTTGCCTCACCAACACCGAACACCAAGCAGCTAAAACAAAACAAGACACTGCCAGTTGCTGGCTGTTGATCGGGCACCACTGCGATCTGTGGCCAACACCATCACCACCACCACCACCAACACCACCATCGCCACCATCGGCCAGCTGTGGCTCTCAATTGAAAAGGTAAAGGTAAAGAAGGCAAAGGCAAAAAAAGGCCAGCAAAAAGGAGGAAAAAAAAAGGAAAACGTGAGCGATGTACTTGCTAAGTCTGAGACTTAAACTGAGACTGAGACTGGGACTGAGACCAGCTCCTGCCTCTCGCCAGGCAGTCGCACGTCTGTGATTTATAGAGCTTGCTGCCAGCCAATGCCGGTACCATGAGAAAACACTTTGGGTATGGGTATATCGGTGTGAAACCTGCCAGACAGTGTGACGGCAACCAAAGATAACGTCCCAAGCCCTTGTCAGTATGTGTGTGTGTTTGTGTGTGAGTCGACTCCCCGCCCCCCCTCCGTTCAGGCCCTTGTTGCCCATTGTTTTCGTTTGCTTGTTCGACACCGTATTTTTGTGGTCTTCTTTGATGGTCGAACATGGATATAGATTTGAAAGAAGAGTGAGAGGCTCAGACAGTCGACTGCGACTGGCAGACAGTATGACGCCAAATTCAATACACAACAACATTGACGATCACAAAAGGTAAACAGCCCAATGCCCAAATGGTGGAGGAAGGGGGTAGGGAATCCGTGGGCATTACAAGAAAAAAGAAACCACTCGTACAGTATCAATAATAATGCATTTAGCCAAAGTCCGATGAAGACGCATTTGGTAGCCGACGTTCTTGTTGTACGTTGTTGTTGTGTATAGTGATACAGCTACAGATACAGATACAACATCTAAATACATATGGATACACAAACAAAGATACACACACACACACACAGAAACAACGATATTCACGCTAATGTGTACTTAACTAATCATTTTGTGATTCTTCACTTTGTGTTTTTTTTTTTCTTTCTTTCTTTTTTGTATTGTGAACACAAAATTTCGTTTGAAATAATTTGTACAAAAGAATTGTATTAAATCTGCGCACTGGCAAAAACAATTAAACACTTATGCCGAAATCGATTTGTTTAGGTTAGGAAGGGAGCTCAAGAGAGAGGGAGAATTTATGAACTAATCAAAACAAACTTTCGGTCAAATGAATTTTAACACTTCAGAAGAAGAATAATATTTTCTAGTCTTTTAATGCTTACGCAGAATTTCACATCATTCATTGTACAAAATGACTGAGAAGCTAATAAATTGACTGAGACAGCTGTTTGCAAAATCATGTTAAGGGATATGTATAGTAAAATAATATTTTGCTATCAGCGCTTTATATATGAAAAGAACCAAAAGCAATACTTCCCCGCATGGGAAGTACCTTTGCTACTTATTGATTCTGGTCATGAAGCTCCACCTTGACAACGACAAGCTATCCTATAAAAGTCGGCTGTAGCTTCTGAAAATACTATCAGTTAATAAAATACATCAGTTGTATTCGAAAGCAAACAATGAAGCTCTTCATATTTCTTGGATTCCTTGGCGTCTTGGTGTGCTTGGTTCAGGCACAGCCTTTGTCACAGCATTCATCAACTATGCAGCAAACCCTTGCTGTAGTTGATCCCATTCCGAGTCTACACAATCGTCAGAAGCGTGCCACATGTGATCTACTAAGTGGTTTCGGTGTTAACCATTCAGCATGTGCTGTTCACTGCATTGCTTTGGGAAAAAGCGGTGGCTTCTGTAATGGTAAAGCTGTCTGCGTTTGCCGTCGCTAAAACATATCATTTCTGATCTTATAAATAAACAAAAAATTACATTTCGGCAATTTGTAATTTAATTAAACCATATCTTTTGTCTAGAATTTGAAGGCTTAGAAGCGGCTATATTGAATTATGTTGTACTTATTTTATTTATTAAGCTGTACTGGAGAATTAAATTCTTAAATGATGTAGCCAGATCAACTGAGGCCATATAGCTATTTTACTTAGTCTTTTTTTATAACTATTTGTTTGTTTATTGGACTTAAGGTTTTGTTGGAGTTGACTTCTTTAAGGAGTTGTTTGGGGGTAGGGATTTTATGGGAGGTGCATAGCTTTTTATGTATTGGCCTGCCATTTGCAATTGTTAATCAAGTGTTAAACTTAAATGGAGCTTACTATAAAAAATCTAAAGACCTCACAAAAATGTAACTGGGAACTACCGCAGCAGTGAAGAATAAAGAAGAATATCAATCACACAATTAATGAAGTTCAAACACAACAGAACTGACTTGAGTGTTGTTATTGTTCAGTTGTCAAAGTTGACTCGTGATAAATGCACTTAAATCTAATGTTCTAGAAAATCACTCACCGAAAGTATAATTACATATCTCTGCCCCACAAAGAAGACAGGTAAATTTTGCTTATATAAGTACTTAATGCATCGCCAAAGAGCAATGCTAATAATTTAGCTAATCAACTACAATGAAGTTCCTAGTAGTATAGTGAGTTTTTTGAACGAGCTTTTGTTCTTGGCTCTGGCACATCCCGTTACAGAACAGAAACAAAAGCTTAAGGTAGCCGATCAGCCGCTCATTGATTCCGAATGAATGCTCAATTTCTATACCAGGAGGCAGAGAAAGATGGAACAGCTGTTGAAACACCTAGACGACAAAAACGCGTCTACAGACTTTCTCGTTATGTAGTTGTTTGGTATTATTGTTATAATTATCGGCGCAGACAACGCAACTTTGACGTTGAAACTTGCAATGACTGTAAATTATTTACTTTTTACTTTTCCCGCTCATTTTATTATTTTTTGTTTAATGAATTGAGATTATAGCTTGTATTTTAACGGATCGAGTGGACGTGCTCACGTTTAGCAGCTGTGGGTCAAAGCAGGCCGGCTGTAGGTCAAAAAGGGAATGAAGGAAACGCTAAATTCATTCTTAAAAATTTTAAATATTCGCAAAATGCATGTTTACTTATCAGCTCAACAAAAAACACACACAAGTATTCACTCCAAGTTTGTCTAGTATAGGTCTAAACTAAACTGAGCTGCGTTCGCAATGCTTATTCTTATCAATTAAATGAATAAACACAAAACACAGCAGGAGGGAAGAGAGTGTTGGAGTCTGATATGCTCATTGCACAGTCTGCAACACAAACAAAGCACGCTCAATTAACGCCAATTATACGTGAACTCGAAACGAAATTGTTAATAAAAAATTATAGGAATTAATACAGAATTACGAGTGTCGTGGGCTTTAATTTACAAAAGCGTTAAAAGTTTTGTTACATTGATAAATAAGCACCGGTCAGCGGAACTACAACAACAATAACTGCTGATCGCTTTATTTGATTTCTATTGCAATTTATATTCGCGTAAATTGAGCTTACTTCGATAGCTTCGTCTCAGCGAACCGCACGCGAGAGTCTCTTTATTTACACTGACACTTAGCTATCAGTATTGCGCATTTTAAACATATACTAATTATCTTTTTTGTGTCTTGAGAGAGAACTGAACAGTAGTAGAATAATTAAGCAAACATCCCGCCAAATGTATTTAAATGTGCGCTAAAAATACCAGAAAAATTACGAAATGACAATCATTACAAATCGATATACGATAATGTTGAAAACAGCTCAACAGCCGCTGTTAACAGTTCAACAAAATGCTAAACGCTAATCGCTGTAAACAAAACGCAACTGGTAAATGTTTGATATTTTGTGTTCAGAGAAAGAGAGGTAGTAAACATCTATATTGTTATCTCTAAAGTTCATGTGGGCTGCAAAATATTCAAGTGCTAACTAAAAGCAGTTTATTAGATTGCCGTCGCCTTAGCTGTCGGTACAATTATTTCCAGTATATAAATTACATACGGCTTCAAGCACCTTTTAAACTGCTTGCGTTGTGCTGACGTGGTTTTACCCGGTGAATTTAAATAAGATTAATTGTTAATAAGGAATAAATGATGTATACAATGAACGTGATATTATGCTGTCTCGTGCTGCTGACCATCACACAAGCACAAGGCTACAGTTTCACATCAAAGGAAGTTAAATGCCATGGTGAGTAAAAATGCGCACAACTTGTTGGCAAAAGAAGTAATTTAGTTGACTGAAATCTTTATTCCAGTGTGCAAGGCAACAGTCCAAGAGCTGGAGGATGCCATTGCCAAGGAAGATGCCAATAAAAAGGTCGACGTAAGTGGTTTTCGCTTAGATGCCCAAGGAAATTCCAAAAGTAAACGTGTTCGTCTTATAAAATCCGAGATGTATTTAACGGAGCTCATGGAAAAGATTTGTAAGTGATAAAGCTTTGTGAGTTCGATTGGTAAACCATCTAATGTTTATGCATCATAGGTGAAAAAATGGATGATTATCTTAAGGCCACTTACAAGAGCAATGGCAAGTTTACATTGCTCAAGATGATAGTCGATGGTAAAATGAATCCCGAATCGTCGCTTGTAGATTTCGTGCAGGATGGTGATCTCAACAAGAGCCTGGGCCATTTTTGCCTAGAGGTGCTCGAAGACAACGACGAGACATTCCTGAAAGCATTCCAGGCTGAAAATCTGGGCAATGACTTGGACATCAAAATCTGTTCAGAGCAAGCCAAATACTGCGATGAGGCTCCTGTGCAGGATGAATATGATTTTGATGGCAAAGAAGAGTTATGAATTAAAGCCTTGTCAATTAACTGAACGAAGTGCCTGCAGCTAAAGAATGAAAATTGTACATTATATGTACTATATTTAATGCGCGCTAAATGCAAAGCAATTTTTAAGTGACAATAAAGTTAAAACGTGCAATTTCATCCACATTAATTGTACATCCGAATTGGTAATTGTGTTGTGAAGCTTCCATGTTTCGAGTTAACTTTCAATTTCTATTCTTTACTGTCAAATATTTAAATATATTAGACCTTGGTTTTGTACAAATTTGATAGATTGATGGCTTACGGCTTTTCCTCGACATTGCGCAGCATTTGGTGGCGTATAACCAGAAATGGAGCACCAAATCCAATAGTTCCAAGTACCAAATAAAAAATTGTAAAACGCAAAGGGCTTTCAATTCCTTTGCGAAACGGCAAGTTCTGTTAACGTATAAATGAAATATGAAAGATTCAGTTAATTCAATTATGTACTTACCAAACCGGGAACACCGCCGGGATAGCCAGACATATGACGAGTAAGTGGAGCGCACATTTTGCGTATCTCATCACGTAAAGCAAACATATTGAAAATACTTTTCTACTTTTTTAAGTGCCTTGACGATTTTTAACTGCTACCAGTCAATACGAAATGTAACTAGTAACAGCGTTACATATATTCAAAGACTGCTTTTTTGGTTTTTTTTTTTTCAACGCCTACTTACTGTTAAAGGAAACAATTCACTTTCGGTTTTAGCTTCTGGTTAACTTTATTACATTTAAACTTTTGACTTAATCTAAAGCTATAACACAATGGACGACATAGCTACAACAAACAATGAAATCTGCAAGAAAATTAAAATTTGAGTAACTGTGAGACAAATTATCAGTAAACAAAACTAACCTTACATTTTGAGTGTTTGTTGCTACATTGTTGTTGTTGCTACATCTGTCGGGGCTGCGGTGGCCACTTACTTCTTCAACAGCTGGTGCCTGACAATCAGGAAGGGTGAGCCAAAGCCCAAAACACAGCCGATGGTGAACAAAGCAGTGATCCTGTATTTGTTTTGGATACCAAAGGGCAGGTTCTGCAATGTAATAAAAGATTTGCAATGATTTCATCAATTTTTCTCTAGGATTATGTGCAAGTGCAAAACACAAATTATGTAACTGCTCTGCTGTTGTTTAATCGAACTCTGCTTACCTCGCCGGGAACGCCACCATGGCCGCTAAAGCGCACCATCGACTGGGAGAAGTTACGTGCAATTACGCTGCTGCGACCCAACATGTTTCTTGATTTTTTGAAGATTTTATATAAACTGCAAACGCGAAATGTGTCGGTCGGCTGTAGAAAAAGTGTGTACACAACGCAATAAAGTGTGACAGCGATAACTCTAGTATGTGCGGCTATCGATACATCGCAAACCAAAAATTCCGATCATTGTTGCTATCGATGGCAAACTATTTGCATATTTGTGCAGACAAAAAAATATATCGAATGAGGCGCCAAAATATACTGAATTTGAATGTAAAATACGAATGTTTTATTTGCTGCATTTTGAAACATAATACTTAGCATTTACAATTTTTTGTTTTGCAGCTAATCAGCACCAACTTATACTAAAACTTAATCACATAATGAAACTTATTAAATACGGCAAAATTATTGGCTGGGGCAATATTTTGGTTTCGAGCAATTAACTTAACATAAATGTATTATTAGTTTAGCTGGCGAAGAAAGATCTGTAGACCATATATAATATGCCAAAAAGCCACATGCCCTTAAATACCTTATCCACAACCCACATACTGCAAAGATATTAATATATAAACATTATTAAGCATAGCAGATAATTTCAAACGTCAGCTTACATTTTCATGTGTCGTTTAGCTGCCGGTATAGATTCATCTGATTCCTTGAGAATTAAACGACGCGCACACAACACACAGTTGGTAAAGTAATCGATCAGATCGAGATCAATCTTCTCGATTACATATGTTTTTCGCTCCTTATTATTCATTAGTTTGCGTAATTTAACTGCTTCACTATTGTCAAAGCTCCAAACATTATTTGCATAATACTCGAATACCTCGAAACCCTTTGAAATACGATTCTGAACGCGGCAAAGTCTGTAATTGAAAAAAAGTTATACGCAGTTAAGACTTTTACAATAATTGCAATACTTACACAGGCGGATAGCGAAAGAGCAAAAGTAAAGCGTCTACAAACAAGGCAGGTAGCCATTGGAAGAGCACCATGCACATGTAGTGTACACAATAGTTGGACTTCATGGAACCACCTGGATACCAGGCCACGCCGTTAAGGGGCACCTTGTTCTCAATAACCCAACGACCTAGTTCGATAATCTCTGCCCAGGAAACCTTAATGTCATTGGATGATGTCATGTGCGCCACACGATTCGTATTGTCCGTGCCAGCTGTAATATTCCGCCAACTGGCAACCAAAATGCCATTGACTGCCACATCCACGGGCAGAAAGTCACCATAGCCCGATGAATTGCAGTACATGGTGCGTATTACACCTTTTCCGGCACCAATGAGCAATCCCGTTGGTCCATTAATATTATCCGTCCAGCCGGGTATCGGTTCCTTCCAAATGGGTATGACAATCGATGGACGAAGTATGACAGCGGGCAGTTCGCTGAACTTCTCCACGACCAACGCCTCAGCAAGAGATTTGGTATAGGCATACGTATTCGGTATATCACCTAGAATCTTACGCTCAATTGTTGATACTTCGTCATCGTTCAGCCACTCGCAGGCCTCAATCACTTTATGCGGATTTGCAGGCGGATCATAGGGCTTTTCAAACAGCGTCTTTACATGCAGATGACAATAAGCCGTCGAGCAATAGGCAAAGAACTCCAAATGCTTCAATGTGCCAGCAAGCTCCAGCATATACTTGGTGCCACGTGTATTCATGAAAACAGCATTGCGCAGCGGCTCATCGAAACTAGATTTATAAAAAAAGAAACATGAGAATCGCATATCGTCTAAGATTTGTACACCGATATGAAAAGATCTTTCTAACACCATAAAGATTGTTTATCTTTTTCAATTGACTCCTACTCAAACGCTAGCCAATCGGTCAACAAAAGAGCTATCCGTTAAATGTCCATGCAATAAAGGATCTATCATAGAATCATAACAACCATATGAAGAAACTGATTTTTGGAAACTTAGCTATCGAATGCCATTAGATACTGATATTTTTATACATTTTGGATTATCTTATTACTACTTATTACTGCTTCTTACCGCACTGTTGCGGCACAGTGATACACAATCGAAACTTCATTGCGTAGCGTCATCAAGTCCGCTTCGGATATGCCTAATCCCGGCTGCATAACATCTCCAGCAATGGCCACCACCTGTTGCAGTATCTGCTTCTCGCCACGTAATTGTTTAACCTGGTCGAACAACTGTAAGCAGCATTTTATTGTGTTTGCTAGTAGCTTGGCTAATGAGCTGAGCAATTATTATTACTTACCACATTCTGAAATATATCCTTAATGCGCTCCTGTGGATCCTTTCCCTTCTTGGTTCGTATTAGTAGATAAATACGCTTTAGTTCGCCACACGACCTGCAAAATTAATAATGCATAGAGTGAAATTCATTGAGAATAATTGAGGTCACGTTTACCGGCAGCAGCTGTTGGCCCACGCTAAACAGAGAGTCAGTAAGCCAAGCAACCCACCCTTAGCCCACCTACTACAAGCTTGTAACCTGAATGTCTTCCCAATGCTTTGCATGGATTTTCCAATGCATCATACAAAGTTTAAATTATAAAGCAAATAAGTTGAGAACTCACTTCATAACTAGTTTGGGTTCGGCGCATATTTTATTGCATCAATCTTTTTTAAAACATACCGAATACAGTCGAACTTTCATGTATTGAATCTCAAGGGGACATTCGTAGTATATAAAACTTCGCTATACGAAAGTTCGTTATATGGAAGTTCGACTGAAGGCTTAACATTAAATATGGATTGTTCTGCTTGTTTGTTTTTCCAATAAATGTTTGCATGTCTTGGATTTTATTTAAGTTTGATAACTGTGAAATATTTCGCTAATGTCTTCATAATTACCAAAATATTTATTTCCTATAACTTATACTCACCGCAATAGCTTTTCTACTAGCACTTTGCCTAGAAAACCCGTACCGCCCGTTATAAACAAGCTGCGTCCCTTGAAACTCTCCGCAACGCGGTCGACTTCATCCTCATCAACATGTCCAATGGTGAGCAGACCCTGCTTCTCGAAATCAAATTTCGGCTTAGAAGTCATTTTGAAGTAACTGCAATGCAAATAGTTTACAAAAAAAGAAAAATAGCATAAACTAAAATGCCCTCGTCGCTGGTTTAAATGGTGTTAATCAAGTGCAATCCAATTTTATTTGATCTTGGCTGAGTGATCAACTGGTTTTTATGGTTTTGGATTTTTGTAAAGGCACTCAACATTTGATACTGCTTGCTGTTCCAAATGTTAAGTGGCAAGTTGCTGGCCAAACTGTCGATTGTCAACGTCGCGCTATGCCGCTTCATGCTTCATGACCACCAACGAGCCCAACGTGGACATAAAGTCGCATATTGCGTATACGCCGTGTGGCACATGTGGGCCAATTAAAGTAAGCGATTACAACACGTACTTAAAGAAACTTGGTTGACTGCTTATGGCCAGCATGTTTGTGCCATGATAGTGAGCTTGTAAATGCAGTCAAGCGATTCCGCCACCACCAAAAATGGGCGTTATCTAATTGGTGAACAGAGTGTCCCTCACCAACAAACAGTTGACCAAACCAGTTGATACAAAAGTAATTGCGCTTTATGACACAGTGAACCATAAATGCCAGAGTCCATAAAGCAAAAAACTATTGAAACTTTATGAAACTGAACTTTAATTAAAGCTGCGTCTCAAGGTTACTTTGGTAGCTGCAATAAACTTTTATTCTTTGTACTATAATTTTGTGATCGCTTAATAAATGGTTAACGCAATAAATTCGTTAAATGCCCGAAAGAGCGTTAATAACTTTAACATTGGCTAGACATCGGCCAAGATCACAATCATTTGCCAAGTGGTTGTTAGTTCCGTTCGTTATTAGAACTAAATGTCAACAATTTAATCTATTCATTGTTTGAGCACTCAAGAAACTAAAGATTTAGGAAACGAACGCGATTTTTGTTAAGTGAAATTTATTGCCTTATTGCGCAGTACTGGAAAAATTTGTGCTTATAAATTAACGATTTTAACTGCCTGTTGACCTGTATATTGTTACAGGGTTTTCAATGCACGATCTTGAGCTCCAAACGGTTTCAATTAAATAGCATTTGAATGTTACCACTTGAAAGGGGCACATGAAAAGTTTTCGTGCTCTAGGAAAAGAAAAGTTAAGACGTGGTAACGTGTGCTATTATTACAGACCGTATATTTTTCACACAACCCAAGGCGATACGATCTATGCACAACATTTTGCCTGTCATTCAGACACTTGGCCCAGACTGTGTTGGGTCAGGCTACGATCAAATACGTTTCGTTAACGAAATTGGGAAAACTTACTACTCCACTCTACTATTTACGATTGTATGTGTATGTATGTACGTTGAGCGTCATTCCAAAGCGAATTTCATTGCATTTGTTGTTGTTGCTGTTTTGATTGCCGTTACAAGCTTGCTCGTCACTAGATGTGCTATGCACGTTTCTCAGATAAAACAAAAGTCAACAAACAAACAGGCGAAACGGTTTTAACGATTTTGCATTTGATACCCTGCTTAAAACTGCATTTTGCTAAATTTTAAATTAAACTTGCTGAGTTTTCGAAGATTGTCTTCAACAACAACAAAAATGAAAACAATAACAAATTTTGGTTAATTATTCCTTTAGTTTTCTTATCTTCAAATCACAGCTAGAAATGTATATTAATTTAATAAATGTAAGCTATTTAATTTTATAAGTTACATAAAATCAGATGAAAATATTATAATTATTTCTTGTCCCAGTTTAACAACAGCCAATCTCTAAAGCTTTTGTTGAGCATAAAAAAAGTGCGATGGCTTGGAGCATGTGGGACAACGACAACTTAAGTATACTTTTGGCAATTGCCGAAAAAAAATCTTGCCGCTACATAGTTGTCCAATTGCATTTTTTGGGTATTTGGCAAAGAGTTGAGCAACCAGTTTTAGCCAAGCCAAAGATGTCAATAGAAGAAGGAGCTGGCCAATAATAAAACAATATTCAAAAAAACATTTGGTATTTATCGTCTTATCGAAGTGTGTCAAGGATGTAGAACATAAATATCTTGTTTTTGGCAGACCACAAAATATTTGTAAAGTATCATTCGTTGGTATTCAAGCAAGTTCCGCACATAAATTAAGCTCACCTTTTTGCTGATATTTTTAAAAATCCCTAAAATCACTTTTTTATTAAGTAGTAATTTGCAGTTGATATAATTTCCAACAAGTTGTCCTTTGCAAAAAGGCTCTAAATTTAAGTTAGTCAGGATTCATTCAAGTTAGCGACATGAATTCGCTTAATCGTACGCGCGCACTGAAAGCTAAACACCAACTGAATAAGCCCAGCTTCGCATTGGGAAAAAGAGCCTCGCATTCAAAATTAGCCGTAGCAGCCAAAAATCCAATAAAAAACTGAAACTGCTTAGTGAATTCTACTGCGATGGAAAAACTAGCATCGTTTTGTATCGTATCGGCTAGTTTGTAACTATGAAAACTAGCTCTGTGCACACTCACTGAGAGAGCGCAGCAGCAGAGACATTCATACAGCTCAATAGACGAGTATGCAAAAGCAGCTCAGTCGCAGTCGCTGCCCAGCGGCCACGCTTGGCGTGGCGCTCATGTGTCTCGCTCTCCCGGTCAGAGGTTCAAGCTGCTTACGCTGCGACGCTTTCTCAGTGTTTTGTTTTTGTCATTTATAATTGGCTGCGTGTGCTATAAGTAAACGATCGCTACGGCTGCTACGGCGGCTACGGCTGCTACTGCTGCTGCTGCTGCTGCCCGGAAAAAAAGCTTCTTCCAATGACAGCGACTACCGTTATTGCTACATACTTGCAGTTGGCGCTGCTGCTGCTCATGATGATTTCCCATGCAGTTCAGAACATGAAGCAACAGTAGTTTTAAATTTATGTTTATGGCTGATATTCTGTTACGTTTTACGAATATTGTTACGTATTTAAATCTTTATGGCACACTCGCGCGTTCATAAAATTCGATTGTATGCTCATTAATTAGACTGAATTGTCATGGTATAAACTAGACAGTTTTTACTACACACTTACACTGAACAAAACTCAAAACAAAGAAAAACACAAAACTGTCAGACGCAAAATTTGACAATGGCATTGACATCAAACACGTTCGTTGCCTCTCACTCTTAACGAGAGAGCTCAACTCGAACTTCGCCATAAGAACAGGTAGTCAATTCACTTTTGTTGATCAAATTAAAGGCTTTAGGCCCATTCATAACTAACTTGCGCTAATTAAGTTTTCGTAAACTGACAAAATTACAAACAAAAAATACATTTAAGTCTTAGATAGAAATGTTTTAAAATAAAAACAAATGAATTTCGAAATATTAAAATAGTGGCTACTTTGCAATAACAGCATTTAGTCTAAGAGTCTATGAAACTCGCTTAAGCCAACTTATTATCTAACTAACCTTTATTTCGTTCACCTAGTGGCTTTTTAAAAAATGTTACTCATTGATAGTAGACTTGGCTAACACGAGCAAGGTAGCGAGGTGTGTACACGCTCTCGGTCAAGAAAACGCTTTGAACTTGAGCGCGGAAGTTGTTCTTCGTTAAGCTTAGGCATTTATGTCAATGAAACCATCATCATCATCATCATCATCATACATATTTATCAATGCAAATGGTGATTTTGTGACGATCGTTAAATAACACAAACAAGCAGACAACAATAGATGACACATTTGTGGCAAGTCATCGTGGCCTATGTCTGTTAGCCCAGTGCTGTTAATGTTCTTTAAAATCAGACACGGCAAGGAAAATAAATAAAATAAAAGAGTTCTTGGTATCTCAAAGTTAGACCGTAATTACAGACTTCCGCTTACAAAATTGATGTCTCCCACCCCAGCAACAGGCCAAAAATGGCAGAGACTGGGGCAAAAAGGCGTGAATGCTGCGGCCGGCGCTGGACGACAGGCGATAGACGAATCGGGCTGTTGAAGGCGCCACAATGTATCCCGTTACATGGCTATAAAACTCTATAAGCGGCTGGCGACAAGGCCAAATTATACCGCATAAGCACACGTAGACAAGCCTCCCCCCCCGCCTTGCCACCCCCTTCAAGTTTTAATCCAGGGCTAATTGGACGCGAACTGCAAAGGAGTGGGATTGGGTGGGATGTGGACAGTCTTAACTTAAAAGTGGGCGTAACATAATAGTTGTGGGCGATTTGCATACAATTTGGAGCTTCTATTACCAGCAAAGCGGCGACAAAATGTTGATGCGTCATTGTCTGAATGATATACAGTTAATAAAAATGCATTCCAAATTGCCAACACAATGCAAATGGCCCGTTGGCCATTGTTTGTCTGACATTCGTGTCGGACAACAAACAAATCAAGAGCCAGGCCGACATTGTCAAGGCTTCTTTCTGCCTATCTCTGGCTTGCATGTGCTATAAATAAACAAAAAAAACGTAAATGAAATGAGCCTAAAATACGTATGTACATAATATACGTTTTATATTCATTCATATGTGATTCGAGGACAACTGGCAACTGTTGCCAAAGAAAAAGAACCAAATGTTGCAGCAACACTTGTTGCTGGCTGCTGCTTCAACAACCACCCACATAACAAACAGACACAGGTTTTAGCCTGCCTATAATCCTTAACAAAGGACAATATCGTCGGCTTGGCCGTCGTTTGTCGTTTGTCGGTTGTCGGTTGTTGCCTGTCGGTTGCGTTCATATAAAACCGGATGTTTCGCCAAACATTTGCACAGAAGTGTTTTACATTTGTACGGTCAACAAGTGTCCTGTCTTCAAAAACAACAACGTACAAGAACATCCTCTAAAGTAAAGCCACGAGTGGCAAGTGTGAAAGTGTTTGTAATTGTGATTAGAAATTTTGTCTACGGCATGCCTATTTAGTTGCACGCATTTCTCAATATATTGCCAAAGGTAAGTAAACAATATATTCACAAATAATATAGCCAATGATTCTAGTGAATGGAAGGATTTAAAGGTTTATGATATTCCAAGTTGGTTTATCAAAACCGTTTAGGGAACCGGAGTGTATAAAAATATTTTAAGATTGAATTTGTCCAAAAATCGAAATCTATTCATTTCAAAAACATATCCAAAAGCCACACTTGTGTTGAAAAACAAATATTTTAAAGATCAATTGCCAATTTCTCTTATCTTATTATTTAAAAACCGGGAAACATTCTCTCAAATTGTGCTTACGAATAAATCTTACTTAACTACAGTAGGACAGTTCTTTCTTTAGTGATTTCTGACGTTCTGTATCCAAATCTTAAGACCGAATACTCATATATAGCTCGTCTTATTCCCAACCCCAATTTAATAAATAATAAATTATCATGTAATAAGAATCATGTTTTCTAAATGTGTTTTTTTTTTTGTCTTGCTAATAACAATTATGCCTAACACCAAAATAATTCAAACGGATCTACAAACTAAGCTCCACAATGCAAAAATGTACAAATTTTTCTTCTCAAAATCGAGTGACACTGTTTATACAAACCTCATTAAACATCATTCATATTTAGAAAAAATTCTTACATTGCACAAAGAATTGTTGATACTTTTTCGAATTTGTTTGTTTTTTTGTGTCCATTTAAAGTTAACTCAATTAATAAACTGTGACCATTGGATTGCTAGATTCAGGAAACACTTGGAAAGAAACTTCTCAAGTTTATTTTTAAAATTTGTGACTTCCGGGCAATGACAACAAAACAAAAATAAAATCCTTTGCATTTTCTAGTAACAACTGCAACTACTTTGTGGAATATTAGGTGGGAAATATTAGACGGCCAGACATTTAAATACGCACACACACGAACGCACACACACACACTCAGAGACAAGCTCATTTTGGTAAATTGAAATATTTACGGCTGCACTTTGGAGAGAAGCAGCCGCAACAAAGCGTCGCTAGATTTTCATTTAGCTTTTGTAGTTTTTCGCTCTTTTTGCTCACTATTCCCATACCGGAAAAGTTAAAGGTGCATAAGTGTTGGCAACATGTGGCGTGTGCAGCTCAAGAACAACATCGCGGCGAAGCGTAAGAAATTTTTGATTTATCACTGACAAGAGCTAGGACGCAAGCTGTACTCATAGTTGCACCTTACTCCGAGGCCAAAAGTCTCACCGTGCCACATGCCACACGCGACAATCATTTGTCTTTTTACATTTTTTTTTTTTTTTTTTTTTTTGTTCTGGGGTGTTGATCTGCCTGCTGATAAATCGTATTTAAATTTAGCGTATGATTTTCACTGACAAGGTAAAAAAAGAATAACAAACTCAATGGCCCGATACATGATGTACAGATTAAGAAGATGCCACTTCAAATGTATCGCATTGCCGAACATTCGTAAGATATGAAAATTTGATTAAAAGTTTACGTTAAACAAAAATCAAATCCCACCCCTGTAAAAATATAAAGAAGTGTCGCTTTCACATGCACGCTGAGCCTGAACGAATTAACGAGTGCGTTATTGATACCGATTGCCAGGCAAACAACAGAGCGTATGCGTTATGTCAAACAACATAAATAATACTGTACAACAAACAAAAAATTTAAAAAAAAAGTTGCGAAATTTTAATGATAATCCCTCTTAGCTGCATTTTAACAAATATTGCTACAACATCTCTCACAATTATGCTTTTGACAAACTCATAAATTGAATGACACTTCGACTGTATACGCGAGATTTACTGCTACCAAATGTCGTTGCAAATGTTGCAAGTGCCAGTGCCCACTTTTTGTTTAGTTGCAAACGGCAAACATTTGATGTGCTTAACACTTGGCTTGAAAATGTTCATAACATCATCAGACAAACAGTCAGTGCAAATTCCCGTGGCTGTTGCTGTTAATTTGGCTAACAAATTGGCATTGGCAGGGCACAGCAAAAAAAAACCTTTGCCATTCGACGTTTCAGTTGCCAAATGAATTGCCGCTGATTGCGTACAGTAAACCAAACAAATAACCAAAAGATTTGAATTTCTGTTTATATTTTTTGTACTTGTATAAAAGTTTGTGAAATTGTACATTAACGTATGCAGAGTACATTTAATGTATGTTAATGTTCAGGCTTGGTCAGCTCATCAGCTGGGGTCAAATCACAGTTGTTGTTGTTGTTGTGTGTCTACGGCGCAGACTTAACAAGTTTTTAACGGTTGTTTAACTGGCCTACTCGCACAGCAGCATTAACTTAAACAAATTTAGCGATAAGTTGGCCAACTTTGCTTAAATATTAATGTCAAGTTAAACGTGCGGGGAAGTCAAGATACCCAATCGATTTGTAGCAAATTTTCAGGGTTTTCCGCTAATTGCAAGAGAAATATGTGCAATATTTAAATATAAGGCCTTTGACGTTTGTTATGATTTGTTATATTACATGTCTTACAGATTTGTTTATAAACCAAATAAACACATTTGCTGAACTAATCTCTTTAAGTATGTATTAAAAGTCTTTGCTTTCTTCTTCGACATAGAATATTTCTTACAGAATCTGACAGAATCTTTATGTAAAGTAATAAGAAACTTATTTTTGGTGCAGATCTTTTAGGGGACGTCATCAGCTATTTTCCCCATCGGCGCGCAGTGGCCGTTTTCGCTGATTACGATTGAACAAAAAGAGATAATTGAAATAAATCTTTCTAAGAGAAGATGGTAAAGAATTTTTGTAGCCTTGAAATTAGCATCAACAATAATACACTAAAAAGTTGCACGCATACGAAATACATATAAATTTATTAAAAATAAAAGTTTAGCTAGTTTTTTCTGCAGTTACACTTTTCACACGAAAGCTTTTGTCTTCTTGGCATATTTTCCAAGTATGCAATCATCAACATCATCAAATCGGCCAAATCGGCCTGATCTGGGAGCTAAGTATATTTTAATATCAACGATTAAGAAAAGAAATGCCGTGTTTAGTTTTAATTTACTTTATTTTATGTATCTATGTTTTTATTTTCAGCTATGAGCAGCAAATTTAATTAAAATGATAAAATTAAAAAACATTAAATCATATATAGATCTGAAAGAAGTTTACGTTAAAGCTCTGGGAAATTCAAACAAAAAATTTAGTGGTCCAACATTTGTTGCGTGGATTGGGGAAATTCAGGAAAACCCAATCAGACCAGCATAATCGAATTGAAGCTTATTAAACTTTTTTTTTAATTATTCATGCCCAATATTTTGGCTGCTTAACTGCTTAACTTAACAAACTGTTGCTGATGCGCTGCTGGAATGCATAAGCAAATGCTCAGCGCTTAACGAGGGCTCATCTTTGCCTTGTTTGCTAGTTGAGCAGTCCTTCAACGCTACAGCGTCGCACCACATCCAAAAGCCATAATCATTTGCATCTCTAATGGCCTGATTCTGACGGAGTACGGACATTCATACATCAACACCTCGGCTCTCTCTCTCTCTCTCTCCCTCTCAGTCTGCTCTGTAAGCCACCAGTTTAGTGCCATCAACAAGTTGTATTAAGGATGGGCGTTTGTAAGGGTATTGAGGAGGTTGTCGGGGTGCGGGTTAGCCATTGTCAACTCATGTTGCTCTTGTAGCTGCTGCTGGTGCTGTTGGCTTTAATGTGCTTGGTTAACTTTTTACGCGCACATTCATATTTCGCTCTTGGCCAAGCGGATTATCACATAAATATTGTTATGGTTAATTAGCGGGGCACTTTGTCTGCGACCACAAAGAACACACAAACAGTGAATAGAGAAAGAAAAGGCGTTAAGATGCTGCCACCGGAGAAGCTGCTTAGTTGTCTACTAGATCTTGTTCATGTAATTTTATTTATTTAATTTTTTTTGTTAGTTAAGTAAAATTAATGCGTTTATTGCTTGTGCCTGGCGACCGAAGGCGTTAATGTGATTAAAACTTGTTATAGATAATGCGCCCAGTAATTTAGTTAACACCTTATAATTATGTTGTCGTAACCCTTCTGCCCACTCTCTTTCTCTTTCTTTCTTGCAGCGTTTACAACTCCCGTCATGGGCATTGCGTTGATGTTCCTGCTGGCTCTGTACCAGATGCAGTCGGCCATCTACAGTGAGATCATTGAGACGCCCAATTATAATGAGAATGCACTTGTTGCGCCCGAGGATACAAGCCCTGAACATCGCCCCACTGCGGACAATGAGCTAATGGATGCAATGATGTTGAACGAGAAACCGCAGCAAACTGAGTTAGAGTTCCGTTATCCCATTTCGGCCATTGGCATTGACTATGCCAGGAACTCGTTACTATTGCGTTTCCAGAAACATGCAAGCAAACAACATTTTAAGTTCGATCCGGACTATGAGCTTAAAAGGAGATCATTGCAGGACAATTTTATGCATTTTGGCAAGCGACAGGCGGAGCAACTCCCGCAAGCAACTGGGCCGGGCTACTATGAGATGGCCAAGCGGTCTGCAATGGATCGTTACGGGCGTGATCCCAAGCAGGACTTCATGCGCTTTGGACGAGCACCTTCGGACTTTATGCGCTTTGGACGAGCACCATCGGATTTTATGCGCTTTGGTCGCGATCCGAAGCAGGATTTCATGCGCTTTGGTCGCTCCGATAACTTTATGCGCTTTGGCAGGAACATGAACTTTCACGAGGAGCAGCGCAGTCCCAAACAGGACTTTATGCGTTTTGGACGACCTGATAACTTTATGCGTTTCGGTCGCTCGGCGTCTTCAGAATTTGAGCGCAATAACAAAATGGATTCGAACTTCATGCGTTTCGGCAAGAGTATTCAGGGAAGTGGAGGAGGTGCAGCCGGCTCGGAATCGAACCAAACTAAAACGCAGTTAAAACAAATCAAGATGGCAGCGGCAGGTGGCAAGCAACAACTGGCAATTGATGATAGCAATCCCGTTGATAAGGCCATAACGATGCTCTTCAATAAACATCATCAACAACAACAACAGCAGCAAGAGGAGCAATTGAAAAGCAGCGAACAAGTTGATCCACAGAATAACTTGGATGAGGCTAGTGCTGAGCAGTTATACGAGCCATAGAATTTTCCCGCACCAATCACATTGTAAATATAAATCGGACAAAACTGAAACTTAAACATTATGTACTATATGTATGAAACCGCACGACAGATACTATTTGCAACTGTAATTACTTTGAATTTTTAATGGGGCTGGATTAAAAATTCACCGCGCTTTGATCTGATCAAAAAAAAAAACCAAAAATATATAATACTTTATCTTATAGAAGTGCAAGGCTTGATACCATACACATGCACATACACACACTTGCACACCAATGCACATTTAAACATATATGTATACGTTAGGTGTAAAATCAATATACAAAATTTTAAATATTGAATGTACTTCTACTAACTGCATTGAAATGTTGTGAAAAATCTTTTGAATAAAGACAACTCGCTTATATTTTTTGGCTTATCTTTTTACACTGATAAGCAGTCACACATTCAACTGGCATTGGCATCGACCTTTACAATCAAAAATTCAAATTCAAATGCGAATTCGAATTGAGTTATTAGTAGAAAGCGCCACCTGTCGGCCAAAAGCTACGCCGAAAAGATGTTGTACGCAAAACAGTGTGGCAACGCTAAAGCAACAAGTTATTTTTACTAGGGATGGACTCGTGCTGAGTTTCGCTAGCGCTGCCTAGTAACGAAACGATACTTTTCAGTTGTGTAATTGCATATACGACCATTTTCGGGTGTAAACGGATGTAAATAATTTAAAAAATATAAACGAAATAAATTGCATCTGACACTGTTTGACATGAGGATCCACAAAGCCAGCAAGCACATTGATCGGTCGTGCGAAATCACGACACGAGCTCCGCTTTAGTTTTAACAGCTGTGCGGGTGCATTCTGCCAAAAAATCTTTTGTTGTACTTGGAATTTGTTTGTCGGACGCTTATTACGGCATTTAATTTACAACTGAGTAGAACCAAACAACTAAAAGGTATGTAACATAGCGAATGTGTTGAAATAAATCGAACTACGGCTGCAACAGCTGCTTTGACGGCAAGTCTAAAGTCCAACTTGTTGCACTGTTGGCGTCGGCATTTATTTGTTTTTATTTGTTATCTATCCATCCAGTTTTGGTTAAACGATTCGAACGAAGAATAGTTTGCTGGACTTATTAACGAAAATGTCTGCACTGCTGAAAATACAAAGAGGTGAGTATTAAATTGATTGGCAAAGAATGAAAAACAAAAACCAAACAATTAAACAATTACATAATTAAAATGTTTTGAGATACGAGGCCAAACACAAAAAATGCGACCTTGGTCAATTTATATAATGCGAGCAGAGCATTCATTTTGTTTTCCACCTATTCAAAAATAATCCTTATCTGAGTTATTATCACCTAATGCCCTTTTGATAATTACCTGTGTGATTAATAAATATTTTTTTGCAGTTCACAAGCTCTTTACGCCCGCTTTTGTGCGCAGCGTTTCGGAGGCAGCCAAATATCCAAAAATCACTACCCACTACACTCTGCATCCTCGCGAAAAGGACGAGAGATGGAAGGAGGTGGACATGGAACGATGCGTTGAGGAGGTCGACATTGTTATTGTTGGCGGCGGACCAGCTGGCATGTCAGCTGCCATACGTGCCAAGCAGCTTGCTGCTGAAAATAATCAGGTAAGTCAGGTCCTTGCTGTTTTTTAATTATGAGATGCTTAACTGTTGATTTTTTTTTTAGGAGATTCGCGTGTGCGTTGTGGAAAAATCCGCTGAGGTAGGCGGTCACATACTCTCTGGCGCTGTTATTGATCCGATTTCGTTAAATGAGCTCATACCAGACTGGCAGGAGCAAGGCGCACCATTAAACACGCCAGTGTCAAAGGATACCTTCTCGTTCCTAACACCCACGGGCCGCATCTCGATACCAATTTTCAAGGGCTGGCCAATGGACAATCATGGCAATTATGTTGTGCGTTTGGGTCACCTTGTTAAATGGCTGGGAGACCAGGCAGAGGCGATGGGCGTTGAAATCTATCCTGGCTGTGCGGCTTCTGAAGTGCTGTTTCATGAGGATGGTAGCTTAAAAGGCATTGCCACAAATGATGTCGGCATTTCAAAGAGCGGGGCACCAAAAGAAACGTTTGCACGCGGCATGGAATTGCATGCAAAGACGACGATCTTTGCCGAAGGTTGCCGTGGCCATTTATCCAAGCAGATTATGCAAAAGTTTAAACTTAATGAAGGAAACGAACCGCAAGCTTATGGCATTGGATTAAAAGAAGTGTGGGAGATTGCACCCGAGCTTCATCAGTGAGTAACAATTTGTTGGCAGATAAAGAATACGATTTTTAATACATACCGTCTGCCTTAGACCTGGCCTAGTAGAGCACTCAATCGGCTGGCCACTGGATCGCTTCACATACGGTGGCTCATTTCTTTACCATCTAAACGAGCCTACACCCACCATCGCTGTTGGTTTCGTTATCGGTCTTAACTACAAAAATCCATGGATCAGTCCCTTCCAAGAATTTCAGCGCTTTAAGACGCATCCCAAAGTGCGTCATGTCTTTGAAGGCGCAACACGCATTGGCTATGGTGCACGTGCTCTCAACGAGGGCGGTTTCCAGAGCATTCCCACGAAGCTATCCTTCCCGGGTGGCTGCTTGGTGGGTTGCAGCGCCGGTTTCCTTAATGTGCCACGCATTAAGGGCTCACACTATGCTATGAAAAGTGGCATGCTGGCCGCTGAGAGCGCCTTGGAGGCCATCGCTGATGGCACGCAAACAACAGCAGGCGTTGAGCCCGTGAGCTATGCGAATAAGTAAGTTGATACTAACGATCTGCGTATGCATTTAATTATAATATATGTTCATTAATTTTAGAATTAAAGAGTCCTTTATTTGGAAGGATTTGTACAAGGTGCGCAATGTGCACCCGTCTTTCCACAATCCTTTGGGTCTTTATGGCGGTATTGTGCTGAGTGGTTTTTCTATTTTCATGGGCGGTCGTGAACCCTGGACGCTGTCTCATGGCCCCCAGGATCATGAATCGCTGCAGCCTGCAAATGTTAGCGAGCGCATCGTATATCCCAAGCCTGATGGCAAAATCTCTTTTGACTTGCTATCCTCCGTGGCGCTAACGGGCACCAATCACGAGGGTGATCAGCCAGCACATTTAACGTTGAAGGACGATCACATACCCGTGGATCACAACCTGGCCATATATGAGGGACCCGAGCAGCGGTTCTGCCCCGCTGGTGTCTATGAGTATGTGCCAAATGAGGAGGGCGGCAATATGAAGCTACAAATTAATGCACAAAATTGCATTCATTGCAAAACCTGTGATATCAAAGATCCCAAGCAGAATATCAACTGGGTTGTGCCTGAGGGTGGCGGTGGCCCCGCTTACAATGGCATGTAAGCCAATCTTCTTGTATGGAAGAAAGTTAAATATATGATTTTAACCAAAATTGCATTTGATTAGTTTGTAATTGAATATAACAACAATTATTCAAAAAGTCTGTGAGTCTAAATTGCTCTTAAATTTTTCTACAAATTGTAATTAAATGTAATAATGTAAGTATAATGTTGATGCTGCAATAAAAGAGTAGAAAAGACTTTTTTAGAATTTAGTTGCCAAAAAGGTTTTTATTTAAAAGTTTCTACTTTTGTTTTGTTTAAAACATCAACTTAATAGGTAAATATTTTTTACTCCACAATCAATTTGTCAAAACCTTTTATATTCAGTGCACGGATAAAACTTGTTTACATTGTAGTAAGTATATATATCATACAATTATACATCATGATTTACCTATAGCTGCTCTTTTTTTTATTAATGTTTTTTTTTACCAAAACGGTAACTTACATTTGCCTAAACATTACTTACAATTTATTTGTAGGTTTATTGTAAGTTATTTGAACAGAAATACAGCGATGGTTATTACAATATACATATGTATGTATGTTCAGTAATATCGATTTGGAGCGCCCTTAACATAGATACCTTAGCTAGATGCATATCACTTAATTTGTATATTTTTTTGAAACACAATTAATTTTTTTTATATTTTTATTGACAGCGCTTTAAGAGTTTTATAAACTTTTAAACGCGTTTTCCTGGTACCCAATCATAGCTAAACTATTCATTTTTGAATATTATTTGAATGGATCTGTACGTATAATTTATATAGTTTGTGCTCTTGTGGGTTCTTTGTTTTTGTTGAATGATTATCTGGACAACGAATTGCAAATGGGACCACAATATCATCGTATTGGTAACATAAGTTAATATATTTTTATAAAAATGGTGCAGGTTAGCATTAGACTAACAATATACCCATACATAACATTAACAACATTTAATTTGCTTAAAACAATGCCTAAGCAAGACAATACATTTAATCATTTAAAAGACTCAATGTGTTCCAAATTGTAGGTGCGCAAAGTCATCTTATATTTAAGCATGCATAAAGTCTTTTTGCCTTAAAATTCTACTAGAAGTTTCATATCCTATTCAGGTGCCACATTAATTCCTATACAAACAGTGCATTGTTGTAACATTTGTTTTTATGCTTAATACGCTCTTTGTTATGTTTATAAATTTACAAACTCGAACCAGCTCAAAACAATTTCATCATTTGTATTATGTTGTGGTCCCTGTGACCATAAAACCGCCTTATAGACGGCCAAGCTATACAGTGCACTGCTCTAAACGCTTTATATATCTATCAAACTTGTATATGTTTTTACGATCTCTTAAAGTACTCCAATCTTTTAATGCCAATTTAAATTTAGCCTGCCCAATAGCTCGTCTTTGTACATGATGTGCTGCTCTACTTGATTTACTTATCCATTTTGTCCAAGTTTCATTTATTTTAGTTTTAATTTTAAGGCTTAATTTTATTAACATTTGTTTATGGTTGCATTAACTACATTTCTTTTAAATAGCACAATTAACACCTGTATTGAAATATGTTTCACCATCAAGTTTTGTATTTTTTTTCCCATATTGTTAAACATTAGTTTTCAGCAATGGATCGCTGTTTAACAATTATGTTTTGTTCATTTAAGAGGCACTGTTTTTAAGGCAACACTACAGAGTGAAGTTTCATTTACCAGGATTCGTTTAAACCCAACCAAAACAAGTAAAAAGAAAAGAATAAATGGGAAACATGGAAAGTTCATTGCAAATTATATGAAAAAATCGATTGGGGGTAAAAAAAATTGTACACATAACAATTGTAACACAACATTCAACAATCAATTTTCTTAAGTTTTTTTTTACAATGCTTTCATATTCTTTTCCTCTTTTTTCCATTTGGAGTAAATTGTAAAAACTCGTTATTATACATTTGTCAGAGTGCTTTGTTGAATGATTGTATAAATTTTTAAAAACGTTTCAGTTTGAAATACTATATAAATTGTCTTATCCCAATTTCAAAAATGTTTTTCGGCACTCTGACAAATTTTTTACAATTAATTTAAACTTATTAGAGGGATTATTAATATGTTTTGCCCTTCCTTTTTGTATCCCTTACCTTAATAATTAACGTCTAAGAATTTTTAGTATATTGCTAGAAAATATGTAGCTCGCACTACTTTATATTATTTTTTTAATGTACATTCATAATTTCTTCTGTATGCTTGTACACATATAGTACATACATAGCTGAGTTTATTTAGTGTATATGTTTGTATGTAAAGCTTGTTTGTTTTATCATCTTTGGGAAACCTGTAAAGTGTAAATGTTTATTGTTTGCGTTTATTTGTTGTTGTGCATTCGGATCATCAATTTCACGCTGTATAAGTATGCACAGCTGCTACAGTCAACAGCATACATGAGTAAAAGTACTGTTTAATATGCAAAACATTGTTGTTTGTTTTGCATATTTGTTTTCGGCTCTATAAAGTGCAACAGGTCATATTGTGTTAGCGCAAATATTAACCGAGCGCATTTAACTCTAAATTGTTTAAATTTTATTTATGCGGTACATTTTTTTAAATAAATGGATAATTGACAATGTACACAGTCACACCCACCTACATACGTAAATATTTTCCCCGTTTAAAAACATAAAAAATAAGAAAGTAAAAATCATGAAAAGAAAGTAACATAAAATTTTTTGATAATCATTTTATTTAAATTATATTTTGTGTTGTTTTTTTTATTATTTTTAATTTAAGTTTTTTGTTTTACAAACTGAATTTAAAAATGTAAATCGTAAATGGTAAATGTAAAAATACATAAAACTTAAGGCACAACATTTGAAAAAATCGAACAGAAATTCACTTTTAAGTTAATTACAAATTATGACTTCGTTTGCTTAGAGAAGAAGAGAATAAAGTCTAACAAATAAAGGGTTGGGCACTTAAGCCAATTAAACTTATAAAATTAAATCAAGTTTTATTTGTTTGCAAATTTCGATCGCGTGTTTCGCTCTCTGATCTACTCCCACAAACACGACCGAAACTTAGATCTATTGGATTAAAAATACATTTAAAACTAAACTGAGTCGTTGGATAAAATTAGAATATATAATTTATATTGCAAGCGTTGTGCAAAAACAAAACTTATAAGTCATATTTATAAATTGCACTTTAATTAATTATTAGGAAAGCATACTACAAAAAAAAAAGATAAAGAAAAACACAAATTATGTTTTTGAGTAAATTTTCATGTGTGTGGTTGTGTGTGTGTGTGTTGTTTCAATTGTTTGCTTATATTGTAAGACTTGACCATCTCATATTATATCATATTGTGTGACTTGCATGCATTACGTATCTTGTAAATGTAATTGTAATTTTTTGTTTATGTTGTTTGAAAACTTATTGACGTGACCAAAAAATATGTTATATATGTACAATCATACTTGCAAAATGTGTTGGTGTGTGTGCGTGTGCTTGTTGTTGACTTAAGATTAATATTGAATTGAATTAAACTAAATCAGCTCAACACACATAACAACTAACTCTTGCACTGTTTAAAAATTTGCTCTTAATATCAGTTGTTTTTTTTTCATTTCATTTTTTTTCTCTTTCTTTCTTATTTGTATTGGTAATTAACTAGCTACGGCTTTGAAACGGCTCGCCATATTTTGTGGGCCACATAACTTACACAACAACATTTCCATATGGGTGTGTAGTAGTTGATATATATACATATATATTTATATATAATTTAAAAATTATAACTATTACCATACATATATGCTACATATATAGTTTTAAACTAGACAATAATTGTAGATATGACACTGTCACTTGTTTATCTTTTTCTTTATAACTTAAACTAAGAACCAATAACAAAACTTTTCGCTTCCAGTTTGACTAATGAAAACTATTGCACTGGTCTGAAAACGTTAATGTGCTCAGTTATTGTTATTGTTGTTACTGTTACTGCGCCTGATGCTGCTGATGTTGCTGCTGCATGCCATAGTTAACAGCCAGATGTTGGCCATAGCAATCGAAGCCGCCACCACGTCCATAATTGGCCATGTTTAAAAATGCACGATTCGCTGAAGAAATGCCCTTGCATTGTGGCGGCGGCATCATCGCCAGATCATCGCTGTTGTCGACAATTGGTTTCTTGATGTTGATATTGTGATGTTGCTGTTGCTGATGTTGTTCCGGTTGTTGCTGTTGATGTTGTTGTTGCGGCTGAAGTTTATAGTTACTTAGAGCAGCGCCACGTGTCGGCTATGTACCCCATCCACCCGATATTCTTGGCCTTTTGTGATTGGGCGCATCGTAATCACTCAATTGTTGTTGCTGCTGCTGCTGATGTTGCTGCTGTTGTTGCTGCTGCTGCTGTTGTTGTTGTTGCTGCTGCTGCTGTTGCACAGCAACAGCTGCTAGACGCACATCTTGTTCACTTGTGGGCGCACCTGCGTTTAAGATAATAAAATCTGTTAAACTATTAGTTTGAGCTGTACAGACGTCAAATGTGTGTGGCAGCAGGCGCACAGAAGCGTTTTTAGTTTGTTTTTTAGGGGCCAGACGCAATGACATCCAACGTCTGGCAACAACTTTCTGTTCATGTGTGTGTTGGTGTTTGTGTGTATGTGGGTGTGTTAAATGAGAACTCAGGTTTAATGTTAGTGTTGAATTAGAGAAGAAAAAAAAAGACAGGCAATTAATTGGTATTCGTTTTTGTCTAGCTTAGATATAGATAACATTCAATCTGGTAAAACATATTCGAAAATCATAAGAAATTTACAAAATTTTTGCTAAGAGTGTATGTTAAAGAGCCGATAAGCTATCGATAGACGATACATTCGATAAATATCGATCAATTATGTTCAACTTGATTTAAAAAATAAGAATTTTTCATAATTTCGATGTTATAAAAACTGTTATCGATGGATTATCAGCACTCATGTGTTTGTTCCGTTTGTATTTTTTTTTTTTTTTTTTTTTGTGTGAATTATGCGTGTAGAATTGTTTGGAAATGCATGTGTATGTTTTGAAATATGTTTTTATTGTATATGGTTTTGTGGTTGTGCTTTTGGCCAATTTACCGGCAAAATTCCATCTAGGATTATGTCCCATAAGCGCGCGGTACGGATATCCTTCATACTTATCATGCCCTAAAAATTGTCATATATAGTTGTTGTTGTTAATTGTTGGTTAATCAAACGAACAGGGCAAAAAGAAAAACAATTAGAACTTAAGGCAGCAGCAGAAAAGAACAAATCGTTAGCTAAATCGCCTGCAATACTTAACGGCAGCCAATGCGGCGAATGCGTAATACAATATTACACATACGCTAACCAAACCGCCACTAAATTAAATTCTTTCGTTTTGGTAGCATTAAGAAACATGCCGCGAAAAAAAAAATAAACACAATTAACAAAGAGATCAAATATCAAGGACCTCAAAATTAGTAGACAAATATCACACTAATTTATTTAATTTGCAAGCGAAATTTTTGGTAAAAGTTTTTGGAAAAAGTTGAAAACTTTTTAATTAAGAAATACTTCGACATACCTGGCGTGGGTGTTATGTGACCGGTGGATGAGGGCCTTGAATTGGGCATGACCAGATGCTGTTGCGAATGACTTAGGACGCTCAGATTGGTGGCCTGCTCGGCGCTGCCGTTACTCCCACCACCGCCGCCTGGCGTTCCCGCTAGCACGCTGGCGCCGCCCAACTGTGTGATAGCATTAATTGCTGAAAGGACACCGCCCGATGTGGAGATGTTGCTGCTGGTGCTGCTGCTGCTGGAGCCGCTGCCCGTGGAACCATTGCTGTTATGCTGATGGCCACCGCCACCACCGCCGGTGGCAGAGAGATCGCGTGGCGGTGACTGCGGCTCTGCCTTGACCTTGATGGATGTGGGTGAGGTGGCGGGCGGCGGTGTGCTATTCGAGACAGCCAGATGCGATAGACTGCAAGGCAGATTATGATGTTGGTCGCCGTTAAGTGTTAAGTGCCTGCTGGGGCTGCTGCTGCTGCTATTCGCCGGGCTCGGGGCCTGGACTACCCACCTAGTGTGCTGCACGAGACCCTGATGCCACTGCGGCAGGCTCATTATGTCCGCACTCATTGCACCCGACTGCGAAAAGTCCTGCGCCCCAAATGAGTAGCTTGTCAGCGGCGGCATCGGCGTCTGCAGCGTCACAACTGGTGTATTTAATGACGTCTGATTTTGGCGCTGCTGAAATTGTTTTTATTTATTGTACACAGAGAAATTAAAACTGTGCTAAAACTATGTTCGAATGTACTCAAGTTTAACTTAACTTAATTACAAACCAACTTTCAAAATCATAAAAAATAAGTTTTTAAGTACAAATGCAACACTATTATTCCCGTACATATGTTTTCAATGGAATATTATGGCAAGACGTTTTGAAATATAGACTTACATCTGCGTAGGCAACATCGTCAGCTGTCGCAGACATATTCGGTGCTATAGTGGGCGGTATAACGACACGCAAATTGGAAGCTCGTCCATTCTGGCTGCCCGGCGATTGTTGCTTAATGGGCAAATGATGCGCTGCAAAAATTAGGTTTTAATTGTTTAATACATTTCTGGAGGAGAGTTTAGTCTGGTGTCGAGTGGATATATTATTAAAATGCCCATGTGCGTGTGTATTTGGGTAGTTGGGGCAAGGGGCGTGTGTGTAACTGTTAAATCATACTTTATCTTAAACCAAACTAATTGGATGTGTAATATGAATGTGTGTGCGTGTGTTCGTGTTTATGTGTGTGTATGTAAAGGGTACCCTTTTGTGTGTAATATGAATATTTTCATTATGCCCACCTATGCCAGGACTGGGACCTGGACTGGGTGATCCCACAAGCGGCGAATGTGAATGTGGATAACCGTTTGACATCTCCAACATGGTACCCGATGGATAGACTGATGAATGAAATATATAAAAGAATATATATTTATTTTTTTTTGTTTTATCAATTGTGAGCAACAGCAGAATTGTCAGGCGTGGGTTAGGGATAAGCTCTAAAACGTGTGGTGGTAAACCTGTTATTTGTTAATATGGTAATAAACTGCCTAAGACGAGTTGTGTGCATGCGTAAAAGTAACGAGTTTTAAGATAAACTTCTCAATTTTTAGTCCAGGTGGTTCAAATTAAATAAAAAGAGGTCAAAATAATGCAGACAGGTCATTAAAGTGTGAGTAAATAATAACTATTAGCGAGTAGCAAGTAACGAGAAACGATTAACGAGTAGCGAGTAGCGAGTAACGTATAACGAATAAACAGAGTAAAACTAATAGAAATAAAATGAAAAGTGGTGCACCCGCGACACAGTACTAACTTATTAAGGACATCCCACCTGAATCCGTCTCCGAACTCGATGGACGTGGGCTGATGTTTGTGTGGGATATTTGTGGGCTGGCCTGCAGCAGATTCTCACCGTAGGAGCCCGGCACTGGCACCGACACGGGCAGCGTATAATTCGTATTTGGCATCGGTCGATTAGACGCACCACCGCCACCACCTCCACCACCACCACCACCACCACCGGGGCCACCACCAGTGACACTACCAATGGCCATTTGGTTACGCTGCATCATATTTTGAAATTCTTCGTCGATCTTATTGTATTTGGCTTCGGTGCGCGGGGTTAGCGTATAGTCGGCCTCCGCTTCGGGTGAATCCGGTGACATGACGCCGTTTTTATTCTCTTTCTGTGAATGACAACGAGACAGAGAGAGAGAGAGAGAGAGAGATTAGTGTGAGTGTTCGAGAAATTGTGAATGGTTTTGTGCTTGTAGGCAGGCAAGCAACTCGTAATTGGTCGTGACGAGTCTTGAGAGATAAATGCTCTAAGGGTAAGGGGGTGGGGTGGGGTGGAGTGGGGTGGGGGGGGGGGGATGGGCTATGAGCCAAGAGGGTTGAGGAGGGTTTGCTTGCGTACTTGGCACTTGACACGTCGCCGCTCTGTTGATGTGCTAAATTATGTAAATCTTGTCTCTTCGCTCTGCATGGCATTAACATTACAAAACAATTTAAAAAGGCACCAAACAAAGACACCAACAGCAGCAACAACAACAACAGCAACAACCGCGACAATGTCCGCATTAGAAATGCAAAATACATTGGCGCCTCTGCAACCCCGTTTCCGCCCTGGTCCCTTAAATGCCGCATATAATGTCTCTGTTGTTAGATCCAAAACGAAAACGTTTTGTTTTGTTGCACAGTTGCATATGGCTGCTGCTGTTGTTGTTAATGCTTTTGTTGTGTTATTTTTCGTGTGTGTGTGTATGTTGTTTTTTGCTTTGTTTGCTGTTCCGCGTGGCTGCTGCGCTTTTCACAGCTCACTTGACTTTTTATAAATTTATGCAACACGCCAAGCGCCAGGCGCGATTAATACCGATAGATTTTTCAGGGCTCATTTTTGGTCAGGAAATTGACAAGAAAGCTTGCCTAAAGTTTAAAGACTTGGCTTGTAAAAAAAAAAAAAACTTAAGAGGTGTAGTTGGAGAAAGCCAGCAGGTATCATCTTAGAAGAAAGACGAACTTTAACGGCCTAAATTTACAACAAAACAGAAAGAAAGAAAAGCATCAAGTGATTGTCTTACCTCAATGATATTCTTGTTGGTTAGCGATTCATGTGGCTCATTGTATTCGGTGTATTTGAGCAGCACACGATCCATATCGGTGCTGGCATACTGATAGAGCTTGTTGCTGGACGAGAAAATGATCAGAGCTATCTCGCAATCGCACAGCACGGACAGCTCGTAAGCCTTCTTCATGACGCCAAACTTGCGCTTGTTGAAGGTCACCTGCAGGGTAAGAGAGAAATAAGTTAATAAGCTTACAAAATGGTTCCCAATTGCTTGATCAAATATTTATTAGCAGCAAATTGTTGTATGTGGACTAAATGTGATTGGACGCTAGCCAAAAGACGGCCACTAGCTGCAATTGGTAATGAATCGATTATAGCCAAGTCAAGGCCAGAGGGCAAACAGCAAACAATGGTTGCTGTTGTTCGCCAGTTATGACGCGTTTACGACTTGGCATTAACCTTTACGATGCCACAAATGTCCATTGCATGAAAAGGTTTTCAGTTGCCAACTAAAAGTCACGCACATCATGCAGTGCGAAGTGGTTTAATGAAACCAAAGCAACAGTTAAAAACATTTCTTGTTCAAGAAAGTAGAATCCAAATAACAAAAACATTTCTAAAGATTCCATTAAATTTCAAAACAAAACCAATTGTAAACTTGCTCAACTGTATTCAATTCTGAATCAATTGATTAACTTTTTATTGTAGATATGTATGTGTGCTTTCAAAATATTCAAGATGCGAGCATTTCTATGGCAGCAACGCAACATATTTGTTTTGCATTAATTCTGACAGTAAGTAGCATGTTTAGTATACGCAGCAGCGTTGAGAGCTCACCTGTCGATTGCGTTCATCGGTGATGCGTGAAATTTGAATTTTTTTGCGACCCATGGCAACAGATTCCGAATTTGATTCGCCCAAATATGACAATAATAATAACAATATCCACTCGCTGTTGTCCTTTAGTTCCTTTTGCTGCTGGTTTTGTTGTTGCTGTTTTTTTTTTTTTTTAGCTTAAATGTAAGGAAGCAATTGCCTTACAGCTTGTTCTTGCTGTTGCTGTTGCGGCAGACGTTGGGCATGTTTAATATACATATATTGCTCTATATATATAAATATATATGTATTTATGTTTCATATAGTTAGCTCTGTGTATATTTTTTAAGTGCTGGACGGCTTCTCGAAACGGCAAAAATATTTATTTATTTATTGTTTTATGTCTTTGTCTTTTTATATTATTATTTGCTCTTGTGATTGTTTTGTTGTATTTATATATATATTTTTTTATATGTATATTTGTTGCAGTATAAAGTGATTTTCAGGTATCTGTAAAGAAAATGGAAGAAGGAAGGATAATACATAAGTAAAAGCAGATGAATAGCAAGCCTTTGCTGTTTAGGTTAATCAATTTGCCCACATGACTTCAAAAGGATTTCCCTAGCTGGGTCTACTAACTTGTTGACGCTTCATTTGAAAGTTCAATGCACCAACGCTACACAATTGCGGTCCAGGCGCTGACCCATTTTATTTAACCCGTAGATAGGAAGGTGCTGTGCCTTTAAAGGACGTTACTTAAATTAATTTACGTGTATAACACTGTCTCGCATCACTTGCAAATCCTTTATAAAGTATTTTTTTTCATTCTCTACCTTTCTCAACAATACACCTTGGTGTAGCCTTCGCCCTTTTCATTGAGCGCGGCTCACTGGACACCCACTCACGAGTGATTAGCTCCGTTTGCCTGCGCACGCTTTGATGTCCTTCAGGTGTCCACCAGGCAAACGCATTAACATACACACACACTACGCATACGCATACACGCATAACACATCGTAATCAGTAGGCTCCCAACAACAACGACAGCCTTATGCAAACCCCCTCTTTAAAGCAAAAACATAAACGGCTTAGTTAAGCATCAAATGCATTAAAAGTGTCTATAAATTGCTGTCTTAAACTTAATTGTCTGCATACTTATTCACTTGAGTTTCTTCTTAAATATCAATATCAAAACAGTTTTTACTTATTTCATTGATGAGATGCATGTTGAAAGAATTCAATGTTTAAATCTCCACAAATGTTGAACTCAGCTGTTTTTTCTCTTTAACAAAAATATGTACATTCCGTTTTACTCTGTTGAGAAAGTAATTGCTTATATAAAATACAGTTCATAACTTGTGTATTGTTTGTTAAGTTTTTACAGTTTATTAAATGTCAAGCCATTGCAATGCATTGCTATTGAAGTTAATTAACCTAAGAATAAGCAAAACATTAGCAATTTAAGATAATATTTTAAATTCCTGCTCAAATGAAGCGTTCTCGCATTAAATTTGAATGTTATTGAAAACACTTGGTTATTTTTGTTGACAAGCTTTAATGTACCCTACTGCAGGATATAAAACATAAATAAAATAAAACAGTCGCCTGTGGCTATTGTCAAGGCACGTGGCACAAAACGCGAGCAACATCTCTCAGAGTTAACAATTTCACAGTAGCCAACTCTATATATGTATATGAATGTGGGTGTGTGTATGTGTGACTGTGTAAACATGGCAATTCTTGTTGCTTGCCACGCAGGACCGGGAGCGGCGAAAAAGCGCAAATTTTCGAGTGCGTGTACCGGAAATCAAGGCAGATGAATTTCAATTGCTCCACTTTGCTCGGCTCTTTGGCTTGCCTTGGCTTGGCTGTCGTTTTGTCAAGCGAGCAGGCGAGCGAGCTGCTTGTTTGTCCTCCGGCCAGGACAAATGTTGCTGCCAAGGCAACGTTTGCTTAGAAATGAGTGAGCCTCACGCAGCAGCAACAGCAAGAATAACGACACGACGACCTACGCAATATGTTTCAGCTTTCAACCCTGGCCTGCCACCCAGCAAGCCAGCTGGGGTAACAACGAACTGCTTTTGTTGTGTGCGGAAGGAGGGGGCGTAAACTCCACGTGCGGCAACCTTGACGTAAAAGCAAAAAAGGACAACGGGGCAACCCAAAAAATTACACAAAAATTCGATAGCGTGCGTGCGTTTGTATATGTCATTATTGAAATAAAAGATATGAAAAAAAAAACGAACATAAAAGGCGGAAGACGAAAGAGTTTCATGTCCATGAATCAATACTGTATCGATTCATCGGGTGACGCGACGATCTGATATAATAAACCGTAAAAACTTGTAGTAAACCAATTGCTTACTTCATAGTGTTAGTGAGTCGGTTGAGTTTCGCGAATTGTGCAACTGTTAGTCAGTTGGTAGACGAACAAAAACTAACCGTATTTCTCTCTCACTGTTTGTATTGCACATTACGCATTCGCAGCGTTGCACAAGGTGAAATGTACACGTTATGCGTGGGCATAAAACTAATTTAGAAACTAGTTAGCACTGACCCACCGCAATCATAACAAGAATTATGTATAGCAAAAGGATACATGCCTCAGTCGACATACAAACAGATAGAAATCTGAAACATATTTATCCATAACGGTTTTCAACAGTTATCAAAGACTTATCAATATAGCATACATTGGATCTTAAATGCTTGAAGCAAACAATCAAGTTCAGAAAAATAAAAGTCAAACTGAAAATAATCCGAATTTGGGACCGAGCTCAACTAACATTGGCCATAATCTAGCAACAGACATACAAGCAATATTGATATGGGTAACTTTATAAGGCATTAACCGTCAGGTAAGTATGACAAAAGAGCGTTTGCATATGTTACTCAGTTGATATTTTTAGTGAAAGGTCGACGCTACACACAACTAAACGCAACAATATCGAAGCTCAACCTCCAAAGCCGATATGGACCCGCATGCACCAATAACAAAAATAACAAAAGAAAGAAATGCGTCACATAATACAGCACGAAACATGAATAATTGAAGCTGATTAGTGCTTGGCTCGTCAAAGAGGGCGGACAGTCTATAGTTGGAAAGTCGGGGGAGGGGGTTAAAGGGGGGAGTGTTGAAGCGTCGCTTGGCAGCTGGCAAATTAAGCATTTAACCAACGAGTCCATGCGCGTGTACATCAAATAAGCAAGCAGCTCATTAACTGTGTAAGACATTAATTAAAATATTCGATTCGAGTCGTACAATGCAATACTTGAAATTTGATCAACAATTCTACAATGCAACACGAGCTTACTTTACCAGAAATACAAAAACACACACACAGACGTATAGAGAAAAGCAGAGGCGCATATCAATTGCTCGAATTACAAATTTATAGCATACTTATGAGCGCTTGAGGGAGAGTGAGCATATTGCGTATGAATGTTAAATTGTAATAAATTGAATTGCTATTTGCTAAATTTCAATATACATACGAATGCGTTTTGTATACACATTAGTTTATTTATGCATAAAGAATTAAATAGTAATATTATGTATTTCAGCTCTATTATCTAAAACGCAAGAATTAAAAGTTGTTTAACATTTCTTAACTTGTTTTCTCGAATTTATTCAAGACTTTTAAGGTAACTTAGGAATGCGTGGAATAAAAATCAAGATGATTTTTGTATGTTAGTACATATATTTTATTTCAAAATATTCATATAAATCAAACTTTAAACTTTGCTTTTATATCACCCCTGCTGCTACTTATCAAATAAAGAGTCTAATCAATATCTGCATTTGCGTCTACTGCGGCTGCTGCCTTCTGCCACTGCTGACTGCTGGTCAAGCGATTAGATACGCTTAAGGTAGTCATAATCAAAATTCAAAGTAAAAGAAGATAACAAGCACAGCCAAAAGGCGGCAATCAATCAAATGTGAATACTGTTACCAAAAAAGAAAACACTGAAATTGTGAGGCAGTTGTACAAGCGGTTAGAGTGACTAATTGCAAAGCGGCAGACAGACGGCACATGAGCTAATCAACCCGGACATGGAGCTGCACTTGCCACACACACACACACACACGTGGTTGCAAGTGCGAAAAAGTGTCGCCCTGGGGTCAAAACTTAACACACTTTGTTGCTACAACAATTAAACAGTTGCGGTTGCAGGTTGACTGGGTCAGCAACAGCAGCAAAAGCATCGTCTGTTTGAAGCACTTGAGCACAAACAACTAACAAACAAAAGGAAGGAAGGAAATTAGTGTGCAATAGGCGCAAAGATTTGTGAAGACAGCATCACGAAAAATGCAAAAAAATGAAAGGATGTGGCTTACTCTGCATGGTGCATGTGTGTCAAGATTTGTTGTTGCTGGCAATTAGAAGCTTGGCAGAACATTTGCACAATTTTAATTGGCCCAAAAGACATTGCCAGCAGCTGAGACATAACTAAAGCTACAGATCATTAGGCAAATAGCCAAAATAAAAATTAAGAAAATGTGCAATAAAAAAACTTTTTTTTAAGTATTAAAATTTATTTTATTATATTTTGCAAAATCTTTGTGAGTTTTTTATTTTGCCATTCTGTGCGATTCTTAATAGTCTATGTAAGCTTTACCGATTTTTTTATGCTTTGATGATATTAAAGCAAAGTTTTTAGTGAGCTCCAATAAAATATGTACGGTATCTTAAAGTCGTTCTTGATACTTAAGTCAAATTTAACAATCTTAGGTTACGAAAAATCCCTATCTTAATCAAATATAACTTTCAAATGTTTGCTGTTAGGTAAAAAAATAAACTTGTGTACATAAAAAAAATGTAAATCTTAACTTTCTAGATTTCTATCTTTTTCTTTATATCTCTTTAAAGAAACTGTAGCTTCTTTTTGGCCTTACTCTTTTTTTGTCCATCCATTTCACTCTTTGTTTGCTTCTATCCATTCCTATTTCTCTTATCCTCTATTCTCTTATTCTCTCCCTTTTTCCCAGGCTCTTTCTTTTTTTATTAACGGCTTTAAGTTCTATTCTAAGTGAGCTTATTCCTGATCTATCTCACTATCACTTTACACCAATCTGTATCGATTCGTCTATCTACCCAACTTTTACTTCCTCATACTCTAACTCTCAACTTTCTTGTTTTCCCAACAACTATACTATTTAAATGTGTTCTGTGATTTATTTACAATTTAAAATTAACAAAGTATTTATATGCAGGAGCCCTTTATGTCTCATCAGCCACGAGAAGTTTTGTTTTAAAAGTTTGTTTAAATGATTCACTTTATTTGCTGATATTGTTGTTGTTGTTTGCGTTTCGCGGTTTTCTTTCGATGAGGCATCTTAAATTAATAACATTAAATGTATCGCATGCAATTAGCAAAAATTTTTTGTTGTTGCTGTTTGCTGTTACGATTTACTGCAAGTAATTTTGCAAATTTTAAACTTTTCCGTATTATTTTGGATGAATGAACTTTTCAACGAGTTGGGAAACCAGTTGTTTAAGATGTTGTTGCTACTATCACGACCAGCATTTGACAATAACACAAACAAACACACACAGAGTCAGATACCTCACATAAATTGCATTTTAATGGCAGCACCAAAAAAAATAATATTTTTATTATAATTTCATTTAAAAATTTATTAACACGTTCTCAACAAAATGCAATTATACTTAAAATTCTTTTAAAGCATGTTCAGCTCTGTGTGTTTTGGAGTTCAGTTTTTTTTCAAGTCTTATTTGGATTTGAATTCTTGTCAAAAGCTGCCGCATTTCACTTTCGCTCTGTCAGAGATTAATCAACTGGTTAGTGTTAATGTGAGCCAATCAACGCATATATGCCGTTTGTTATAATCGTAAATCTTAACTTAATTAGCGCCACGCGCAATGCCGCGTCTTAAAACGCGCCTGAAACGCGTCGTTGCCGCTGCCATTGAGCCACATCTAACACATTCGAATTTAGTTCCGCTATTCCATGACATTTCTTGGGGATACACTTGAAACAGAAGTCGTAGTGAAAATGGGGATCAAATGCAAAAGATTTTCATCTTAAATCGCTGTCTGACTTCTGCTTAAAGCTGCGTTTTGTCTGTTTAAGGAAACTTTGTACAACCAATAATTAAATGGCAAATCAATGCACAACATCATAGCATCGGGTCGTACATAAAAACTTTTTTATCAAAAAAAAAAAGGAACCCAAAAAACTTATTAAAAACTTAAAGAACGTTTGCCAAAAAAAATCATTACTCTACCTTTCTTTCTCTCTTTTCGACTCTTATCTGTTTTGCAACCGGCAAGCATTTTTCAATTGCATTAAAAATGTTCGATAACCAAACGATATCTGAGAAGATTCAAGGTTATATTGCCAAGCACGAGTCTTATGCTCATTTGAGACCCCATCACCCCCCAACCCGGAAAGGTGACAAGCATTGAAATAGTACGCAGTGTTGTACGTTATGATATCTTATCTGTAGACTATATAAGAATACACGCACACATACACATCGAGAGTGAAAAAAGTGCGAGAAATGTGACGGGTTGTGGCGAATGAGCGGCGGAAGAGTGTTCAAAGCAAAAATATAATAAGTAAACAGACAAAAAACAAAAAATATTATATCAATAATCATTAAAATGTGACACAAACAAAACAATAACAAAAACAACGAAGCAAAAATGCAACCGACTGCGAAGTACCCTGATACCCGTATTAAAACGGGTGGTAAATAGTTTGTCCACAAGGGGGGCTACGAGTGCGGGAGGTGTGGGCTTGAGCTTTAAACTTTTTTTGAAGCAAGTCTTTGGGTTACGTTGCGAGCTATTTTCCGACTCTAGCTCAAAAACTGATTTTGAAAGACGGGTCGGATGGAGGCGGCAGTGATGGAAAGTCATCAGCTATTTTCCCATTAGCCACTTGGTGAATTTAGCTGTTAAAGTGTTGGCAATATGCGTGTTTAATCGATTTTCATCGCAAGCTGTATCGACTTCTTAGCGCTCTTTTATCTGGCGAAGAAGCGTGCCAAGATATTTTCAAAGTTTCAAGTCTCTAGCTTTAAGGGTGTCGATTAGACGGACATTGCACAAAACCCATATACTCTTTTCCTTCGGTTTCAGGGCATAAAAATCATAAGCTCAAAAGCAGAAACAATAACAATTGGCAAATTTGCATGTGTAAAATATGAGTACAATAAATGTGTGTATTTTTTTAACCATGTGTTTGTTCGCCTTTTTTTTTTGTCCCAACAAAAAACTCTCGCTCTCATTTGAGATAGTTCGGCAAACAATAGAGCTACAACAAACCTTATCTAAATAATTTGAACAGCGAAAAGCACAAAAAAAAAATTCGATTGCAAATTTTGGTGTTATCAGAAAACACACAAAAAAGCAAAGTGAAAGAAAAACAGTTCACAACGTAAACCACACACTTCAAATTTTTGCCAAATTATTGATTGATAACAAAAATTCGGTTCGCTCGTGCTCAACTTTTTCACATGTTGTTGTTTAATTTGCCTTTTGTTTTTGGTACAAGCCACACTCAGCTGTAGGCCCAGGGCAAAGGTTTTGCCTTTGTGATGCGTAGGTGAAACCCCGCCGGCCTAGGCAAACCCCTCACCATCCTACATAAAATCTTTTTCTCTTATATTTTTGTTGGCTATCAGATGTCAATTATTTGTTGGGTAAGATTAAATAACATTTGAAAAATGTTTAAAATATGGCTATAAATGAATTCAAATCAAAATTGGAATACGCTTCAATTAGTACACTGAGCGAAGAGCAGATGTTGTTTGACTGAAGTGAAGAATAATTCCAGGTGATCGAATTTACTTTGAAAAAGAGTTAGAGTAAATATAATTTTAAATAAAAATATATTAACTTTAAGATCTCTTTAAAGGCATATCAATTTAAAAGTTACCGAGCGAAAGTAACAGAATATACTTTATTATTTATTGGTATATTTCTAATTCAAATAAAGGACTATAAAATCTTATTAAAGTAAAATATAATACTTACATAAATATGTCGAGAAACCTAGCAAAAGTAAAAACTATCTAAGTGTAAGTCGTAAATTTTTCATTTAAAAAAAATTCGAGGCATAAAAAGAAAGTAACCCTCTCGTTTTTTAAGGTGTTTTAACATGTTGGACATTACTTGGAAGTGCAATGTCTTATTATGCCCATGGCTGGATGTGATAAGGCAGACAGAATTTGCATTTAAAAGGCGCTGCACAAATGCAGCAAACAAACAGCAGGGCAATTATCAGACAGAGTCAGTCAATCAGTCAGACCGTTTGTCAATCCATCAATACATATTAAGTAGCAATAAGAACTACATGCAAGAAGTGTGCTGATAACGTGTGTGAAAGTGGAAATGGATTTGAACTTCGCTGGAAGCGTAAATTCTATATATATGAATACATAAATATATATTTATGCATACTTCGTTCACATGCGTATATGAATCTGTATTGGCTGCTTATCAGTTTTGGCAAAAGTCGACACACAAATACACAGCAGATGCTTGTGTGCGTATCTGAGGTTTGATACTTTTGAGCATTAAATGCAAAAAAATAAATAAGTAATAACAAAAGTAAAAGGCGCGATATAAATTGGTGTTGTTGTTGTTGTGTGTGTGTTCGAATATCTATCAAAAATTTGGTTGCAATGGGACCCTGATAGTTTGGGGAATGATGTCAGACTGCGTCTAATAAATCACAAAACTTTTAGCTCCTACGCATATGCAGATATTACACAAATTCCAAATTGCATTTTAAAACTTACATGATTTACAAAATTCTCAAAAAATCCTCGACAATTGTGCAGAAATGTTTCTTTTGTTAATTATATCTATTTGTATGCTTTAATTGTTGTTTGTCACAAAAATGTCTGAATACATTAGCTTTTATTTGCATATAAAATATATTTTGTCTATATTTTTTGCTGAACTTAAAAACAAAGTTGTCTCTTTTCAAAATTTTTGTACACAATATTTGCATTTGTATTAACTTTTTGTATTTTTTTTATTATTTGTATTTCAAGTATTTGTTTAAATTTTTTTTTATGTTTCTTTAGCAAACAAACAAACAAAATTGCTTGAAGTCTGGTGAGTGTTGTTTTGTTTTGGTTTGTAAAACAAATTTTAATTGTTATAATTGTAAATATTTATAAACAAATTTAGAATTGGCAGACACCGAAGCGGGGGAGGTTGGACGGTGAGGGGCGACGGACGCCTCGCGAAATAAAAGTTAAAAATAAAATGTTTTAAGTGGCAAACGCATTGTTTTTATTTACATATATATTTATTTATTCTTGTTTTCAAATATTACGTATTTTTGGAAATAGACGTCAAATTGTTTATAGATTGGTGTAAAAATAAATTATTGCTCGTGTCGGCATAATTTGCCTCATTTGCTTTGCACCTTTTTTTTTTTTAAATAGTTTAAAGCATTTAACTTTTTTTGGTTATTTTAATTTTGTTGTGTGTTGTATTGCTCCCAAAATGAATGAAACAATCGCGCAAGAAAACGCGGAATAACCGCGAACGAGACGCGGAGATCTGAAACCTATAGAAGCGGCGCTGCGAACGCGTACGAACGTACTGACGGGTACGCAGAGCCGTTGACGTAGTCGCACGGCGAACAGACACACACACACACACACACACGGACACCAAACACGGTGCCGACGTCGACGGCGAGTATCTATCGGTATTGGTATCGCTCTGACTGCGAGTGTTCGTATGTGTGAGCGTGTGTTTGTGTGTAAGCGTGTAGACTCCTCACGAACTGCACTGAGGATGTCGAATGAATCTCGTAATATTTGCTTTATGCCCGAACGAGCGTAACAAGAACACACTCATACAAACATAAAGAGCGCACTAAGTGGGCAAAAGCTTACACACACACAGACACAGAATAAGGCGGCATTCTAACGGTTGATATGCGTGTGTAGGTGCAACAGATTTCTGTTTTGTGTAACAAAATATCCCACTCACACATTGACACACACACGCTCTCTCTCTCTCTCACTCACACTTATTCTCTCGTTCGCGCCCACACTCTCTGTTATATGACGTGCTCTCGCTCACTCACTTAGTTATTCATTCGTGTTTGCACTCAGGAGCGCGCAGGCGCTGTATTCTTGAGTCACTTCTCCGTTTGCACTCGTAACGAAAGCAAAATCCTCAGCTTCGGGCATGAGGAGCAATCGCAAACAAGAAACATATGGTTTTTGTTTGCGCTCACTCATGCTTACACGCACAGAGGCAGACACTCACACAAATAGAAAACAGCCGTTCGCTTCTGCTGCTACTGTTGCTGCCATTGTTGTTGTTTTTGTTGTTGTTTGCGGGAGCAACAGTTATTTTTCCCGAATTCCTTTGCGGCTCACTTCCATTGTTATAAACCTCCTCTCTCCGCATCATGCTCGTTGAGCTTTTGGTCGCTTTTCCCGCTCTATTGCCTGCTCATAAATGTTAATTATCCATTTGGATGTACAGCTGCCTGCTACCCGCCTGCGGCAGTCCAAACCCCTCCCCCCCCACTAAACGTCCTCTCACCACTTCTCTCATTCTCTGACGCACACCCGACGAAACGTAAAACGTTTCTAACGCGTCGCCTTGGTTTTTTTTCTCGAAATGCCGCCGCTGCCTACCGACCCCCGCTTGCCCTAATTTAGTTAGTTCCTGTCTGTTTATTCGTTTATTCGTTTTCGGTCTGTTTTCCTTTTTTTTCCTGTCACACCGAACACATTGTCCTTGTTGAAGTGCTTTAGGCTGCTTCCTGATGTTGGTTTATAAAAACTTTGTTAACCTGCGTTTGGCATCATGCAGAAAGAATGAAATAAAGAGAAAGAAAAAACAAAACATAATAATTACAAAACAAAATGCTGCAGTAACAGAGAGTCCTCTACTCATTCTTGATTTTACAAATTGAATTCGATCCATAAACGTTCTCTAAATGTTAGCGGTGACCTGACTTTAAGCCTTTTGTGTGTTAAGGATACGGTTTAAGCTGTCACTATCAACCTCAATCACCACATTCCTAGCCACAGGATATGTGATATTTATTTAATGATATGTAAAAGCATTTTTTGAAAAAATATTCTTTAATGAACTCGAGGTGATTCAACTCTATAATTTTAGATTGAGCTATTTCAAGTTCCAATCCAATAGGTGGGCACAAATATCGATTTCATAGCCCAATATATAATTTTCAGAGTCTATCAAAACCATCAACTGCTCTAAATATATCTCAAAAACTTCGTCATTTGGCCTAAAAAATAACCTTTGCTGTATATGGGACATTATTATGTTGCACCAATGTACGGCCATGTAAAAAGAAAACATTAGATTATTATCGTTTGCTTATAAATTTTTGTTAACTTTTTAAGGGATGCTATTCAAATACTTTAAAATAATGCTTAAATAATTTATTTGATCTTTCCAATCTCATTTAGCTCGAAGTATTGAGAAAAATATAATAACAAATATTCTTTGTTTTTTCTAACTTTTTCTTATTATTTTGGTATTAATGGCGAAGGAGGCGAACTCAGGTTTGATTCCCGGCAGAGGCAATGGTTTTTTACAATCGGTGAGATAAAACAAAATATTTTCAATCATATTTCGAATGTTTCCAAATGCTTGAGAATGATGTCAAAACAAAATTTTATAAATTATGAACAAAATGTCATCACATTAAGAAAAATATAAAGACCATTTGGTTCTTAAAAGAAGAACGGCGTTCTTTAAAAATATGTTCTTCATTGAAGAAAAAAGTGAATATAAACGGATGCTGGAAGACTATGTTCTTGATTATGCACTGAACAAAACTGAATTGCTTTGGTGAGTGTACCCATTTCATATGCGTCAACAAAGTCGAGTTACTTTTGCCTTTTTCTTCGAACTTCTTCCTCTCGGCTCTGTACCTGCTGATCATGCGGCTGGCCTCAGAGATGCATGCGACGCATTTATGGAATTTCTGTAAAAATCACGCATCGTCTCTCAGAAGTGTGCGAAGCAAGTTACTAGTTAACGACTGAAACGGCGCCACATTGTTGCAAGCGGCAACAGCAGCAGCAGCAGCATTAGCATATGGCAACAGCCAACGAATTTGACCTCGAAGCAGTTTCAGTTGCATCTGCAACTGCGACATCAACTGTAAAATGTGCGTGTGTTGTGTCCTTGTGACTTTTAACACCCTTTGCTTCCAGAGCTACTACGACTTATGGCGACAACTGCCAGTCAGTCGCCCTTTATTTGCGTGCGTTGGCTGTTGGTGTTGCATTTGCAATTGCAGCTCTGCAGTTAATTCAATAAACGCCGGTCGCATTTCGCGCATGTCCACGTTGTCCTGATGTTAGTTGTTTCTCGGTGTTCAATTTTGAGGCTATGCCCATGTCCAGAGTCAGTTCGGCGTAACGTTGCCTGCACACACATGTGTGCAACATGCGGCGACACATGCGCACTTTTGTGGCAAATGATTTTGCTGCTGAGTCCGACTTGGATGGTGGATGCTATTGCTGTGTCGGCACTTAACCGCTTTTCCTCACCAGCCTCACTCACTCAAGTCAGGTCTCTTTCTGGAGACCTTTAGTTGCTTTTGTTGTTGCTGTCTTTTTGCCACCACGCAGAGTGGCACCCCAACCAAGATCAACAACAACTGCAGGAGAAGAGCAATAAGAATTGAAAAGTACAAGCCACGTGAAGTTCTTGTTGTTGTTGTTGTTGTAAACACTGCGTAGGTAGTATTCATAAATTTCATTCGAATGGCTTTGCTTTTTGAGTGCAGATGCAGTTAATGATGTTGTTGTTGTTGTTCAGGCAAATTGATCTGAGTTCATTCTTTTTGAGTTTTCAAAAGTATTTTATAGAGATCTTAAATATTTTTAGCTCAAAACAAGCTTTCTTTATGAACATTGCTTGTATTTTTCGCAACCAAGTAAACCATATTTACATATGCCTATAATAGTTTGCTCTGACACACAAAAGGTTAGAGCTACTAAGATGGAATATTTCAAACTTTTGTCGGAAAATAAATCTGTTTTTGTTGGCTCAACTTTTTTTTAAACATATACATAAAAATTTTGGAATCCATTCAAACCTGCACACCGATTTTCCAAAAAAATGCACTAATTTCTGTAGACTAGGTTGTGCAGAGTTGTAAGAATGACATTTTACAAATATCAATGCCAGTCAAAAACTAACTAACCTTTTATGTTTTTTAAATGAAGTTAAAGAGAAGCGAAATAAATATATCATAGACCGAAGATAGAAGGTGTATTTTTGCCAGGAAAACTCTTTTATTATAACCTTTGTTTCTTTTAATTTTTGACTTTTGTGTGTTTTACAATAAGGACACATATTATAATAGAAATAAAAATACAATAATCTTATAAGAAATTAAAAAATTATTTTTATTAATTATAATAGAGGTTGATGTTGCGTACTTTATGTAAACCATTTGGCATCTCTTATTCAACAAAGTCTCTGAAATTTCCCAAACAACAAAAAAACAACACGGCTTAAGTTCAATTTCATTTCCATTTGACCAAATTTTTTTCTCAAACGCAAATAATAATAAAACAGAGGCAGACGCAATTAGGCCAGTAATTGCTTGGCTGTGTGTCAAATTGAAAAAGAAGCTGTCTAGCTTAAGACACCCCAAAGGATCGAGACATTAGCATTGGCTAATTACATTTCAATCGCATGTCTTAAACTCTCAATTGTTCATCAAAATATGGGCAAAGCATTTTTTCTTACTGGGTAGGTGTGTGTGTGTAGAAGTGGGGGTGAATGTAAGGGGTGTGTGTGTCGTTAGGGTGTGCTTTGAGTGCAATTAAAGTGTGATTAAGTTACTGGTTAAATGATAATGTCACTCGACTTATGAAAATAGAAAGAAAGCCAGGTAAGAAGTTTGGAAAAGGCTCGAATGCAAGATTCTTTGTATATTATTTAAGACTTATCCGAGTAATAATAATGTTTGCATTAACTTAAATAATAATAAGATAAATAGCAAACATTGAGGCTCTAAAAGCCTTAAAGTTTCTTGGCATTGACCGCAAGACAAACATGTTTTTGACTTTAAATAATTTAGTAACATCCCTTTTAAATTTATATAATTCCTTGTTTTTAAAAACAAGTCTGTGTTCTCAAATTGACTTTTATCTGTTCCTCTGGACTGTATACATTTTTCATTCATCAAATACCAATCTTATGCTGGTATATGGCTTTTGTTGTTGCTGTTGCCGTGCTTAAGCGTTTCTTAACGTGCAACAAGGAGACACACTCCAAAATTCAACTCGCAACGTCCCCAATTCTGCCCCTGGTATCTACCTGCACATACCCCACTATCTCAAGTGCTTGCCTGCTACTACAGAAAGTGTATAAATACTTCATGGTTTGTTTCGCTTTTACCTCGGAGTTGCCTAATCTAATCAATTTTGCTCAATGCTTTTGTGCTTGGCGTATGTGTGTGTGTGTGTGTGTGTGTGTGTATGTAGTGTGTTGCGCCGCCCACGCAGCGAGCATGCCGCCAGCCAGGAGCAGCATCAGCAGCAGCAGTCGCAGAGCGAGAGAAAGAGCAGATAAGCAACAGAGCAAAATGAAGCAATGCCAAGCAGCGTGTCAGCTTCAATAAGGCTACGTTAACATGTGTGCCAGAGGGGGCGGCGGGATGCTGAAGGGAGGCTTATGGTGGCAAGAGCTGAGCAGACGGTGAAAGCATTTCACTGTTTGCATCAATGATGAGCAGTTGAGGAGCGACGTCTATTGTTGTTAATATTATTGTTGTTTTTGTCGTTGTTGCTGCTGCTGCCATGGCGCTGTTAAAGTGGCCAGAAAACGTGGCCGTGACAGCTTATCAACCCCTACCGCTACACTCAGAAAAACAAACTATGAAACTTAATAATTTTAACTATAAAAAATTTTGATTTAACTAAAAACATAGTTGAACAGCTTAACGAACATCATAGTTGCTAACAATAAGTTTGTATGTTCCCTATTCAAATTAAAGAGAAGACATCTTATTTTCGTCCTGAAGATTTTCGTTTAACTTCATTTTTCGTATTCGGTTAGTTTGATCTAACAAGTTTTCAATGTACTTCTAGCAATTTTAATAAATAATAATAATTAATGCGAGTAAACAAAAATTGACGAATGTCATACTTGGTTTAAATGTAACCCAGATGATAAAATAAGAAATTTCATATTCAGTTTCAGTATGATTAAAACCTGAATCTAATATTTTCGTGTACCAACATTAATACGTCAATTATTTCATAGTATTTTTTGACTTAACATGTGCACAAGTAAAGTTAAGCAAATTCTTGTTAGGTTCAAAATCATACAAGAAAATAGTTGAATTTAGTATGAATACTCTTATTTGTACTTTTTCTGAGTGTACACTTAGCTCCACAGCTCATATATGTAGTATATACGTGATGCTACCTTTTGTTTTGTATCTATATAAATTTGTCCGCCCCAGTGTCAGCTGCAGTTGCCAAATGGAATTAGTTTCAGTATTCATTGTTCGTTCATTCATTGCAATATCACAAACTGAAACTATCGACCAAAATGTCTGACATTTTCACTTTCACACTAGCACTATTTGCTTGAAAAAGTTTTTTGGAACACATTTTAACCCAATTTATTCATTTCCCAAAACAATTATGCTGACAGCGCGCAAATGGCAAATAAAAGTTTTTGGCCAGATATTTCATGCAAATGTTTGGCAAGGACACGGTTGCAGTTAAAAGGTTTTATAGTCCCACACTTTCTCTTTACAGCCACTGCCACTGCCACATACAAATTATAATTGAAATGCATGCTTTCAAATAGACAGCTTCACAAACACAAATACAAATATATCAATTAATATTGTACATTTTCCTATATAAAAAGCATCACATGAAACTTTTTCAAGGTGAACTGCAAAAGGATGGGAAGTAAAAGGGAATATTCGTGGGCAGACAGAATTAATTGAATTGGACACACGGATAAGTGAGTTTCGTTTCTATTGACGATTTCACATCATGTAAAATTTACTGATAATTGATAAAAAGTGAAATCGAATCTAAGTTGTTCTTTATGCATAAATTATGTGAATGGCAAATAGGAAATAGGTTAGCATTAAAGCATTTCCATGTTTATTTAGTTGTTCAAGGTCAGTTTTGAAATTTTCTCTACATTTAATGTCGTTTAGTTTGAAAGCAAATACAGCTAACCTAGTTGCTAAATCACAACACAAGTAGAAACTCTTTAAGAACGCAAAAGGAACTTAAACATAACTAAAACATGTATCTAAAAAGGATTGGAATCTAAAAACCTACAAAAATTTTAAGTGTATTAAGCTAAGTAAAAACCACAATTACCGAGAACACCCATTTCGAGGAATCATAGTTTTAAGTCCTTTTCTGATATAAGTTACGAACAACATTGCATGAATTGGACTACATCAATTTAATATACAGATATGTAATTCATAATCTGTGGTTACATTTAAAAACAAAAACAAATCGACCTTTAAGTTATTGAATTTTTTCAATATACATTTGTGGCAACTGAGAGACATCTGGTAATCATTCTGAAATCAGTTTCATATTCAGAGATGGCATATCAATCAATATGACTATGCTACTTTACGAGCCTGTCTGTTACAAGAGACACAAACGTAGTGAGAGAGAGAGAGCAAGTGAAAGTGAGAAAATGGGAGAAAGTGACTATAATCCTGTGTGCGGTAAGTAAGGCATAGAGAAAACCTTAACTGAACCTGGGGCAGTAAGGAGGAGAGCATATAATGCACGGTTCGATGGACAGGTATAGGACACAAGAGATAGACAAAAAGAGAGAAAAAGAGGTGGTGGGATGGAGTACGAGTTTGCCACCAGGCTAGGCACACATTGAAAATTGACAACTTGTGGGGGAGGTAGGCGTGTGAGGGTGCCACAAGCAAATATAATATACTTGCAATCGCATCCCAGTTGCCTTACTTCACTCACCCACCGAATATGATATATATTTTTAATGTCTTTATTATGTTCCATTGAGTGTAAATATTTGGCTTGTGCACAAACACAACACGACACTACAAACATAAAGATATAGCAGAGAGGATGCTTCATAATACGCGGCACGTGCTCAGCGTTTCAACTTAAGTCATGAAGAAACACGGCTTAGAACAAGTACAAGAGGGAAACATAAAAAAATACAAAGTTTTACGTAAGAAAGTGGAAAACTCACCTTATTAAAGTTTCCTTTTGCGTGCGCAAAACAACAGGTACAAAAAGTTTTGCTGCAAATACAACAGAATACAATGAAAAAATATAAAAATCATGTTCGAAATTAAATCCACTAATGAGTGCGTATTGGGGCACTTTAAGCGAAACATTCTATTGGCATGACAACACTGGCAGACAATTAATCCGGACTGTCGAAGCGTTCTCGATAACTTCTCTTTTGTCCGCCCACCAAAAACCCAAAACAAAAGCATATGGAGCAACAAACTGGCGATTTATGACGAGCAGTTCAATGCACACGCGTTGGCCTTAACCTCCTGCAAAGGGGTATGCAGTATACAAAGAGTTGCCCCCCTCCCTTGAGCTGAATTAGTTTTTACAAACACAAAGTTGCTCTGCTTGAGTTCACAACTTGGCGAGGGGCATTGTCAGCTCATGCAGTCTTGAGCCAGACCAAATGCGAGTTTGAAAGTTGAAAGGATACGATAAATCTTGGCACCACTTGCACTCTCACTTGCATTCTCACTCGCACACTCAATCACACAAGACGCATGCTTGACGGCATTGGGCTTAGCTTGTCTTTCGTTTTACTTAGCCCAGCCAAGCGCACATACATATGAGTGTTCCTCTCGACTGTTCTGTATAATATCATTGCAAAAATAAAAGCAAAATATAAGTGCGCAACGTTTTTGCCTTATGGTAAGACTGATGTGGCATTAGGGAATTATTGCAGACGCTTCTCTTTGCTTATCAAACTGGGAATAACATACTTATAAGCTTTATGCACAATGCGAGTAATCTAATTCTAAGTCATTCTCTGTTAAGGAATTTAAGTTTGCATTTATGTAGACAACTAAGTACTTGTTCTGAGAATGATATTGGCTTCGAATGTTGCAGAAATCTTCTTAACAAGTAAGTGTGAGCTTATAGTATGTAATAAGCAAGCATTTTAATGAATACCTTTTAATGAGGTGAACAAATTATTCCATGTGTTTTCCTTTTGAGCATTTTTACTTGAGCTGTAAAGTTAAAACCTTAGGAAATTAATAAACAAAAAGGAAATGCACATCATTCAGCACACAATCGTAAATCATCCAGCCTTTATACCTATATACAAAAAAATCAATTGCCAGCTGTTCTCTCACAGTCTTCAGTCTGCAACAGTTGTGACGTCATTATTTCTGCTGTTGATGGATAATATTATACACAGTTAGCCACCTCCATATTGGAAATCCTGCACACGCTTATATACTATTAATATTTATGCCGAATTGTGTATGCTCAATCAGCTGTTGGCTTTGTGTCGCCTTACAAAAAATAAATACAAAAAGTAATGAGAACTAATAAAAAAAATCCAGCGACTGCTCGAAAAGCAAACCAAAACACCCGAAAAAAAGAAGAAAACATACGCAACATGTGTGCACAATTTGTTGTTATTGATGCTGTTGTTGTTGTTGTTGTTGGCGTGCAGCAGAGCGCATGGCATCTGAGATTCGGCTCGTTAAATGAACCGTATATGTGCCAAAAAGTCAATGATAGACCAAAACGCACACACACATACAAATATATTCTTATACAAATCGTATTTGTTTTTCTCAAGCAGGCACATTTCCCGGGGCTCAAGTATGAACATCCTTTAGCTGCTTCCTTTGATTGCTGCTGCTGCTAGAGGCATTTAGCATGTAGCGCAGTGGCAGCAATCGCATATATGAAATGCAACTTCAAGTGGCTTCAAGCCTCTAGTAGTATGTATGTTTAAAAATCTTTATGACCCCCGGACCAAGCTGTTGTGTATGTGTGTGTGTATGTTTGTATTTCTCACCTAGCAGCGCCAGAAAATCTTTATCGCATTAAGATCTTGAGAAAAGTATATACATATATACATATAGTATGCATATAGTTTTTGTTTCCTTTGATTTTCGTTATTGGGCGCAACAACAAAAACACACACAAATAATTCACCATGTGTGTGTGTGTGCAGACACAAATGTTATTGACGTCGCCGTCCGGGCACCGTCAGGCACAACACAACGACTGACAGACAGAGAAGTGTAAAGCAACGCAGTCAGCAGCCGAAGAGCAACACAGCATAACCCATACATTGACTCAGAGAATGGCAGCGGGAACTGGGAACTAAGATCGAGTACAGTAGTCTCTTAAACATGAGCACACCCAGAAAAAACTTAATCGCATTTCATTCTGATACAACAAAATTTAAAAAAATAAAGTACTTTCTTATAATAATACTAAAAGATTTGCATTACCATGATAGCAAAAGCATAAATCTCTGGCTTGTTTCTGCTCGCAAAGTAACTAACTTATAATAATAAGTATTGGATATGAAACTATATCTTGTCAAAAACAAAAAAGTTCTAATAGTCGAGCGTACACTGTGATGCCTTTTGGGGGCTGGGTTTGACTTTGCTGTGGCTGATGTTACCGTTAAAAGAAATGCAATTAAAATGAATCTCCAGACCCCTAAAAACTTCAAGCAGCAGCCTTAGCCCCTAAGCAGCAGCAGCAGAGGCGTAGTAGCGGAAGCAATTAGTAAACTGAGCAGTCTTCCCATATAATCCCATAGCAAATCTCTTTCGGCCCGACTCACGCGTGCTCTACGTGGCATTTGTTGCCGCGATGCGGAGATGCTGCCAGCCGTTTTTTTAGTAGGTAAGCACTGCATTGGGGAAATGCACTTAAGGAAATACATAATAATACATGCACATACATACATACAAACATGTATGTACACACATGTGTATAGTAATCTGTCTGTCTGTGGCATCGTTTCGATCTGCTTGAAGCCCCCTTTTACTTTTTCCTTTGCTGAGCAGGCACAATCGGAACACATTTACGGCGTAGTGTCGCACACATGCAATCCTTTCGTAAGGGTCTTCCCCCCATGTCCCACCTTCCCTTTTATTCGTTACGCCTTTAGAACATAATTTTTATAATTTGTTGATGTTGCATTTATTGGATTCCCTAATTTGGTTATACTTTGGCAACGGAGGGGGTAAAACGACAAGAAATAGAATCTACTTATTATTGAGCGTGAAAGGGAAAAACATGAGAAAACTGACAGTTCAAACTGATGCTAAAAATCTTGTTAGAAACTCATAAATGTATAGTGCTAAATGATGTGTGATATCAACAAGAATACATCATAATAATAAATCCCAAGTGCTTGATTTAGTACGGGGAATTGAAATCATCATACAAAATTAAAATATTATATATTAATATGTATTTACATGACTATTCGGTTAGTTTTTAAATCTTAAACCTCTGGGTAAAAATGCGTCACAGGAAAAAGATACTGTTGTATAAAATTCAATTTTGCACGAAATCAGTCAGAGACATAAACGCCGTACAATAAATAACTACTCATATTTCCTTATATAATATATTCTATGTATCTAAGATATAAAATTCTTGTGTCGCATGGTTGGGTCGAAAACTCTTCCGAAATGGCTGGATCGATCGTGATGAAATTTTGTGTGCTTATCGGGTAGGTCTGAGAATCGGCCAACATCTATATGTCATACTTCTAAATGTTAAGAGGTTCTTTATTTATTGAACAAAGTGGCACTCGACTGTATTCGTTGTAGTATTAAATAGATTTCATGTATAGTTCTATCAACCAACACGTTCCTCATGTCAGGAGTCTCCCATTACCCTTGCTCAACCAGCATAAATTTATTTAGAGAAATAAATGGCGATGGGAAATTAAAAAAAAAAATATCGAGAAAGCAAAGTTTAGTTAGAACTTCTAACATTTATTGTCAGTGAAACTAAACTAAATTTGAAAAATTGTCGAAAACAGATTTTTGTGTGAAAAGTAGTTTCAATTGTATTACAAAATTCAACTCTTGCTTTAAAACTACGTCTTTGGTGCAACGAATATTGTGAGGAATATTCAGGGTTCAAAACTCTAAATACATTTGTGTTTTTACTTTGACTGTTTAACGCATAAGGTTCATAAATACTCCAAACAACAGTCATAAAACTCTACTGCATAGTAATTTGAGGGCAAACGTGGCTCCTTTTTATTCCACAGTTGCCCATTCTCCCTCCCTGCCAGACATTTTGGACCACCCAGCTGTAACATGATGCATCAACAAAATGCAAAAAAAAATATATATGAAAACAGCCAATAATAACAAACATTCAAATTCAAAAACATTGATAGGATGATGCTGACATCCATTGACTATCCTATGTATAAAACTGTCAAATTGTCCGACTGTCTATATACAATATAGTATATGTATGTTTGTGTATCTAAAGTCTGTGGCGCTGCATAAATAAAAGTTCACATTTAGCTGAGGCACGTGCCAACTTGTTAAAAATATGTACCGCACATAAAAATATCTATAAAATACTATATCTGCTGAAATTCGAAAATACAAATTGTGTAAAAATAAGCGCAGTGGCCAATAAGCACGTGTATAAGTCTGAAAATCAATTGCTTATTTCAATTGAATAAAGTGCAAAAAAAATCAAACAATTGATAATTTTTCAATAGTACGATTCTCTTACTTAACGCGTGGGCGGGGGGCAGGAACAGCCGAAGGGGCGGCAGAGGGAGTAGGAAACTGTGTGTGTTTGTGGTAGCTGTAAGTATTTATAAGCTGCGACCTGTTGTCTGCCATTCATTCATTCATTCATTCATTCAACAACAAGTTGGCCAAAATAACACTGGCAAAGTTAAATATAAAACAAAAACAAATGTTAAATTTAGTTATGGATATTTTTGTATTGCAAACAAACACATTCACACACACAAAGTGAAATCTATAAAAATTATCCTTTTTATTTATAAAGCGTACAAAAGCGTACAACGAACCACCCTAAACACACAAATTGATCGGAAACCGCGTGCCAAAAGCTAAAAATGCCACAAAACTCACGAGCGGTGGATGGTTTGTTTTTCTTCTGTTTTTTTCTTTCTTCAAAATGGCCGACGAGTGATCGCATAGAGAGAGTGAGATAGCGCTGAAAAGCGTCTGCGCAAAATGCTGCCAACGTTTGTCTATGTGTGCGTGCGACTCACTCATTTACCTTCTCACTCAAGTTCTGGCTTTCTCTTTCTTGCTCACCTTGCTGTTGTGCTGCGTTTGCCGCCATTTGCATTTTCGGTCTAAATTTAGACAAAGACTGCGGCTGCTGTGGTCGCTTTTGCTACTGCTTCGGCTCCTGCTGCTGCTGCTGATCGTCTCATAGGTAAACGAGAGAGTGAGAACGCCTGTGTGAAGCGTCGCTCATATTACGTGGCGCTGCTTTGGTCTCGCTACGTACGATACGTCACTCATTTACTCATTTGCCTGCCTTTGTGTGAGTGTGTGGCACCCCCTCCTGAGCCCCACAGCGTTCTCTGCTTGCTGATTAAATTACAGTTCTTTTCAACATTTTCGTTTTGCTCTTGCTGTCGTTTCGAAATTTTCTTCGATCCCCCCACCGCCCATTCCCCTTTTTGAATAAATATTTTGCAACTCGTTCGGATTTTTCGGCTAAGTTTCGGCTGTTTGGCCTCTGTAGACAGGTGCTGCCGAAATGCGTTACGAAAACAAGAAAAAACGCCGCCAATATGCCGTTGCTCGTTTTGTATGTACAGTTGCAAAATCAGGCATGATCCCGTTACCCTCGCCACTCTATCGTTCTTGGCCCTTGCCATGCTGCATCTGATGTCTGTCGTCGCCATTTGCGCAGCTGCCTGAAGCCAGAACACATTCACATACACACTTATATGTATACACATATCATACAGTCATACGTGTATTTACATGTTACTCATGCATTGTTTTTTTTTGTACTGACATTTCGTATAAACATTTCTGTATACAGTAAATTGTTGTACAATTTGTTGTTCCTCTTTCCTTTACTTTACGAACACATGGGCAAATACAGTAAATATACAAAGAAATTGTAAGAACGCTACATGATCTTGGTAATACACACGGGTCGGTCTGTATAATATGTAAATTTCGTAAATTGGATAAATTTTTAGTTCTTGAAAAAATAAAATGATGCACACATTGTTCGATGTACATTCAATGCGATTTCTAGACTCGTTTATGATGATAAGTGTAGATCAAAGAAGAGAGTGTAAAGATAAATGTTGATGACTGAATTTAAAATGACGAAATTGAGTCAAAAAGCTTAAAAGGTTGCTTGAGCGATGTAGAATAATACAAACGGCTGTTAAAATTATTCCTTTTACTAGCTAGTCAAAAATATATTGTTATTCTCAATAACTGAAATTGATTTCAAATTTTATAAAACTTACAAAAAAGTACGTCAACAGTTGTCAAATATTTATTGAAATAAAAAATTAGTTAAGCGAATTATTAAATAGATTTATCGGAACAAAAAAAAACCTTTCACTTTAATAACAATAACAAGCTTTTGAACATTAAATAAAATATTAAATAAAAATACCCAAACTGCTTAAAATAATATCTGATAGAAACAAATATTAAAGCTAACTTGCTTTTAGCTTGAAAGCAAATAAGTAAGATCCATTAATTTTCCTTTTAAATACAATGTTTGTCTTGTCAATAAGCCAGAGAAAAAAAAGATTTGTTAAGATCATTTTGGGTACAGTACAGTACGCAAACATGAAACAAGTATTTTAATTTGCACACAACAATTTAAATTTGCAAAATCTGCCAGAAAACAACTGCAAGAAGAACAAACAAGATAAACAATTTCTTATGCAAAACAGAAAAAAAAAAATTAAAAAAAATCAAGAATGAAAGAAAAACAAGCGGAAAGTGTCGCCATTTTGATCATCGCCAGCAGCAGCAGTAGCTGCGATTTTTGCCTAGTCTTATGTGAGATGCTCTTTAGTTTTTTGCTCTTTGCGTTCGAGTCGAGTAGTTGTTGGTTGCTGCTTTCTGATGATGAGTCTGATATTTTCACGCTTAATCACTAACTGTCCTCATGAGCAGAGCCCCATTGGATGATGGCGGCAGAAGAAACAGAAACATTTTGGAACATGGCCAAAATACTTGACGCTGCAAATTAAATGGCAGAACGTCGAGCAAAATGCAAAATGCACAAAATGTCAGGCAACAAAACGAATTGTGAGGGGCAAAGGAGCAGGACAGGGGCTGGGGTGCAGCAACATAAGAACCGAGCCAAAAAGATGCGACACGGACTGACAGCAAGAAAATTGAAAAAAAAAAAAACGTTGCAACAACAACAACCAAAAGGGAAATACTTTAATTTTCTTTTATTGCGGTCGTCGCGGACAATAATTGCGCGTAAAAAGCAAAGACAGCACACAACAGAGGTAAGAAGATACCAGTTCAAAGTGGTTGATTAGCAAATACCCTGCATACGAAGTTTTTCTTTATCGAAAGTTTAACTCGTCTTAGATATTTAAACTGATCTCAATAAGCTTTAGAGGATTATTATATCAAGATGCAGTTATATATAATTGGCCGGGTGTATAAATTGAAAATTGTGTATGCTTTCCATAATCTGCTTATCGATTTACGGGGTAGTTATCTATGAATTAAAATACAAATTTGAATTTTCTTATTTAATAGATAATAGATTTATCGATGTGTAAAGAATATTTCGATGAAAAATATATATTAAATATTATTTTTTGTTCTTAAAACCATTTCTATAGTCACTGCGAACTGTCAAGAAACTTATATATACTTATATGATTTCTTGAAAATGTATATTCTGCACCAAGCATGATTAAATCCACTCAATTACTGATGCAGAACAAACATATATATTTATATATATATATGTATATATGCTATTTGGGGTCAAAAAAGCTTTTTTCTGCTTGGAACTAAAGTTGAATATACCCTTTTTAATCGTTTGTAATGGTTTGCGTCTCTTAGTGTGATGAGATTGTGGCGGCTGCAGGTTCACACCCAAGTACAATGAAACTGGCAGGTGAAATGCGTGTGGCACGCACGCACACACCACACACACACACACACACACATGTGTACTTTTACAAGACGCGTGCTTAAATTGCTGATCATTTTAGCACACACGCCAGAATATTTGATAATTTCCATAGAACGTAAGATATATAGTACAAGAATTTCAAGCAAATGACGTTCAATATTGTTCTTGTCTTTTCCCTTTTTTTTTATTCTCGATACCGAAGGTAAAGAGTATATTGGGTTTTATGCAATGTCCGTCATGGTGTCTGTCCGTCTGTATGTTCGCAACTTTTTCCCACATCCTTCAAGCTAGACACTTGAAACTTTCCAATTCTCTTTATCTATGGGATAGTAAATTAAAGTGTCAAGATGGGGGTTCTACGATAACTGGGGGGCTGGCAAATCGATAAATCCGATAACTCAAAACCGATAAACCACATATTTCAAACATCCTTACAGCTAGAACTACCAAATTTGGTAAGAAGATAGCTATTATCAACCCCCAAAAACTGCATCAAAAGTTTGGATGCCACGCCCACAAATACATCCTTAGCCGCCCCCAGCTGCCCCAACGCTTCGTCAAAAACGAGAATGCGTATATATTCCAGAGTAGTGGAGCTAGAGTCACCAAATTTGGTGGGAAGATAGCTGGTAATGACCCCCAAAGAACTACATTTTGGATGTAACACCCACTCAATCCGCCCCCAGCCCGCTTTCCCCATCTTTTACAAACTTTTAGCTAGAGTCACCAAATTTGGAAGGAAGCTAGCTGGCGCCAACCCCATCTGCATCGGAGAATCTTTAAGGCAGCGTACACCCCTGCCGCATCCGTACCCCTTTGCAATCAGGCCTCTTTTTACCGATTTTAATTCTGGAAACGAGTATACCGAAGTCGGTTGCGTCCGACTGCAACGTTTCCACTTATATTTTTTGAAAATGTTTAGCATGACGCACTTTTGCTTGTCTGCCTTTTGTTTTTGATGGTTGTGTGTTCAACAGTTTGTAATTATATTCAAAGGAAAAGGGAATTTTCCTGCAAGATTATTAAAAAAATTTTATTCCGAGAAAGTTAAGGAAAAGCTTTTGAGTTGAGAGCCAAAATTGAAGCCATTGACCTCGCGCTTATTAAAATTAGGCCCTAAACGTTAATTAGTTTTTAGTAGTGAAATACAACGCTTTATATATTGCCCAAGCATTTTTTTTTTATTTATTTAATTTTTTTCGGCGTTGCTCTTCGCGTTGTTGCTAACGAAGCTACCAATGAAACAGGGGCGAGCCAAAAAGACTCAAGAAAATTCTTGGCAAATGTTTTACGTTAATTGAACGCCAAGAAATGCCAACCGTGCCGTGTGTATGTATGTATCGATGTACGTGTACAATTTAAACACAATACATACTCAGCTGTGGTTGTTGGTCTCGCCTGCTTTTAGAATCAGATACAAAACTACGATATCTGTTGGTCTGTACAGTGGATACTTGACCATTGAGACAGTGGCTATAAAGGCCTTAGTATGGATTAACCGGCAAATACTAAAATGTTATGAATTTTAAATCATTTTAGCCAGTCTCAAATCCATTTTAAATACTTTTAAATTTGTTCCGAAATGGATTTCCATCTCCTTTCCAATAACTACTAAAATAGCTAAAGAAAATATTCTATTTCAATTTAATTAATCAAAAAATTTATAAGTAAAAATAATTGCTAAAATAATGTATTTCATATAAGAGTAAATCATGTTTCTTACCTTTAAAATGCCACTGTTGAGCAACATCAAAGAGTCACAAATAAAAGTTTATAATGCCCCACTAAAATTGCTCAATGGCAACTCGTTAACATGTTGACTAAAGTTGGTATATAATTTGTGTATGGCAATATTTGAATGCTACTATTAAGTGACTTGATTAGCGTGTTGTGTACTTTTTAGGTGTATTTTATTTCCTGATGCTGGCTTATTGTTGTAGTTGCGTTGCGCTTAACTCAAATTGACTATGACGTCCTCCACCTTCGTCTCTTATGTGGCAGAGTTGTGTAACTAAAATCAGATAAAATGAAAAACACAAGTGTTACTCAAGCGATACATGAGGTATTATAGTACAAGTAAGCTATATTTAGAAATGGCAAGTCCTTATTTGCGTCATGTATGCATGCGATGGTTCCCCGTGGACTCTAAGCCTATATAATTTATGTACACACTTATGTTTGTCTGGGAATCCTTTCAGATGCAACAAGTCCGAGCTTAAGTCAAAATCACAAAAAAAAAAAACATTTCGGCATTTAAAGAGCTTTCGCCTGCGGTTTCATGCAAGAGAATATTGAGTTTGAAAATGTTTGAACGCAAAATACCCTGTTTTCGAGTTTCAAAAATCTGACAAATGTCCTTGGGTTAAATATTAACAATGTTTGATTTCTTATCGAATCACGTAATTTTTTTATGAACACTTCAAAAGCTTAACTTTTCTCAGATAATTTTATTTCATGATTTTTTTTTTTTTTTTTTTGCAATAATAAAGCTTTCTGTTTAATAAACATAAAAGTCTTCAACAGTCAAAATTACTTGACGTATGTTATATCTAAACTTTTTGTCAGAGAAAAAAGCTTAAATATTAGTTTTAAATATATTTGATATTAATACCAATTTTGTATCAAAAACAAAATATATTTGTAAATAGTTTCATAGACTTTTATTAATATTACAGTATTTCTCAAGTTAGAATTAAAAAAAAAAAACTCAAAGAATTTGACTTTTTATCGTGACAATCAATGATTTAAAGTTTCCATTATAAAAGTTATAGAATTTTATTCTTGATTTATTTACGGAATATTTGAAACGTCAGAGTTCTGAAATCGAGTCCGAAAATTCTCTATTCAAGAACAAAACTCGGGCTCTAATATTTTTATAAAAAATTTTGAAATTTATTATTGCTTTTCAAAAAGGATTAAATATGGAGAAGTTTTTTTTATTAATTGTTCTTATTTTTGTAAAAGTCATTAATTAGCTTAAATATGCAAATAATTTGAGCTGTATTAGATTCATTTTTTGTTTTATTTTTATTTATTTATTTTTCACAATGAATATCCGACAATAAAATTTTTTTAAATTTAAATATAGTTAAAATAATGAAGCTATAAAAAAAGTATTATTATTATTACATCAGATCTGAAAGTTAGTTCAAAATGAGGGTACAAAAATTTGAAAAGTTAACGTTAAAGCTCTGGGAGCTCAAAAAGAAAATAAGTAGTCATTTGTTCCGTGGATTGGGAAAAGCCCAGAACAAACCGAATCAGACCAGCGTTAGATCAGTAATTAGTTTTTCGATTAGATAAAGAAAACAGGATAGAACTTTTTGGTACTGGAATTAAGGCCTCCAAGGAGAGCATAAACTACGACATTGTTCATGAATTAAATAGCAACGGTCAAGGCTAAGGGTTAAAAAGTTACGGGAAGATCTAATTGGGACATTTCATTCGACTCAATAAAACTGATGAGTCGATTTAACCGTTATATAGATTGATATTTAATAATATTCCATGCATAGTTCTAAGCTTTAAAGTGGAGAGAAGATTAATTAAAGGGAGTCTATTTGAATAAAAGGGTATGGCAACTCTAGGACCCTAGTTAAAACTTCTAAGGGCAAATAAAATAAATTTCTTCTGCACATATTCAAATCTATCCATAGAATTCCATAGATTCAAGATCCATACTCAAAGATGGAACATACTAGGGATATATAAAGTGTTTTAGTGGTGTAGGGATCATTAAACTCTTTCGACCACCGCTTGTTGGAGCCAAGGACACTAATGGCCTTATTGACCATAGACAATATATAGGAATCAAACTTTAATTTTCGATCAAGAATAATGCCTAAATCATTAATTTCAAAGACGGAGTCATGTGGTGAACCATCAAGCATCAAGAAGTATGGGGAGTACTTCTATAAAAAGACATGACTTTTCATTTTGAACAATTTAAATTCATTAAGTTATAAAGGCAACAGGCTGACAAAGCACCAAAATTCGACAGCAGTAAGTTAAACAGTGAAGCATCCTTATAGATGAAACAAAGTTTCACTTTGTCAGCAAACATACATATACACCCGAATGTTAGTAATAACATCTAGAAGATCGTTAATAGCAGATTAAATAGCAAACGTCACAACATTGATTTACAACTTTTTACATTAGCATTGACTGCATCAAACACTAGCTCAACAGCCGAAGAGCCCACCGCATTAACGAATGATCTCAGATCAAGGTTAGCTTAAGCAGGAATATTTATGATGATTTAAAAAAGTTTTTTTTTTATATCTAGCTGAAACATAAGAATGCGTGGAATCATTTGAAATAGCTCTACCTGCGCTATGTATCCACCTTGGAATTTGGATCAAGTACACAAAATCTTGGATTCAAAAATCCAAATATTTAAGTAACCATTTTTATCATATAACATTCGAAAAACTTCAATCGTATTGATAATAACTTGAACCAAAAACAGAAGAAAAGAACGCAAATCAAATGAACCAAAATATATACATTGATATACAAAATAAATAAATAAATATGATTTTTATCTTCACGGATGTAAGAAGCTTTCACTTTATTGCCTACATCAAATTATATATACCCTATAGAGCACCTTGCTGCTTAGGTATACATAAGAGAAAAGCGCGCGTGCTGGTCTCAACGCCCACATGTCAGGCAAGCATAACTCTCGTTTCTACTGAGTGTGTTGCATGAGTGCTCTGCGGTTTTGGTCTCACTGTGTGTGTGTGTGTGTGTGAGAGTGTGCGTGAGTGTGCGCAAAGTGATGTGTGTGGGTGGCTAATGAAATGCTTCAACAACAGCAGCAAACAGCAACAGCATCGACAACAATCGCATCCATCCACAACCACAAATACACACACACACACCTAAGCACACAAGAACACATTCAAACATGCTTTGCTAACATTGTGTCTGTATCTGTGTCTATGGGAGCATGCAATGTAACTGTATCTGTGCATTATTGTATCTCAGTGCTGCATTTGATTCTATCAGTGTGATTGTGTGTGCGTTGCCATGTCACCTCACAAGAGGAGCTTTTCCAGTGGGTCCAAATTGTCTGCAGCATTTTATTTTTTTTCACTCTTCCCAAATTAAAAAAAAAAAAGAGAAAAGAGACAGAAAGAGGGATTGAGGAAATGGCAGGGGCAAACACACACACAGACGAACTGAATTCTGGCAACAGCAGTTGTCTATAATAAATTTGGTTCTGTGTTCTGTGTGTGCACCCCTCAGGCCCCCTCTCTCTTTATGACTTCTCCCTGGTCTTTGTCATGATTTTCGACATTTTTTGTCCGTCTTCTTGTGGCGCTTTTCACTTGATTTTCATGACATGCCCTATACGTCGCATACAGACAAACAACTTTTCAGACAAAACGCCCACAAAACCGAAAGAAAAAAGAAAATATAAATAATAATAGGAAAATGAAATGAAAATTTTTAAATTCAATGGGGTGACAACGCATGGCACCCCTTACCTTACCTTACCTCACCTTATACCCCTTACCTCCCCTCCCCCAACACTTTGGTAATTCATGCCTCAGGCACACACTTAATGAATAAGTTACCAAATATTCTTGTAAATATATATTTTCCATGTTGTTGTTAAGTTGGTTTTTTGGCTGGCATTTTGAGAATTTGATTTTTTCTTTTTATTTTGACTTGTCGTTATTTTGCGTCGCATTTAAGGCTTTTCGTAATTCCTGGCAGCTCGCCAAAGTCTACACAAAATTTGCGTAAATAATCAACAACATTTTGTTGCAATTTAGAAAGAGTCGTTTATGCTTCTAGCTGTTTCTGTTCAGTCGCGAATCATTGCACGAAGTTTGCCTCAAAATATGCACTGCGGCTCGAGTGCCAAAAAACTAAAAAATAAACAAAATAAAAACAAATAAAAGGGGACACACACTGCCTGCTCTCATAGAAAAAAAAACTAAAAAGTATATATAAGTACAGATATGTATATAGGTCTATGAGCGGAGCACAAGTATGCTGTTTATATGCTTGGCTGGCCTGCATTTTGGAGTCATGGCAGCTGTGTGCTTGTGTGCGTATTAGGTTTCAACGGAAACGGAAACGCTTATCGCATACGCTTAGTATGACAGACATGTCACTAACCCTACATTCACCACCCACCGCCTACATTCACCCAAGGCCTACACACACTTTTTCCTTCTCTGTAAGCAGCCTAGGCTTAAAGCCTGGCCCCTGGGCTATGCAAAGTGGCGTCGTTTGGTAATCGCGTCTTACACTTGAGGAAAAACCAACAAAGCTAATTTCTTTACTAAGCTGAGAAGTTTAGCGTTAATCCAAAAAATCAATTATTCGTACAATTCAATTTGTATTGAAATTTATCAAATAAATATTCTTGTTTGCAAGATAATCCTGACTGTATATGTTCTCTTTTTTTTTAACAAAATACAATATGCAACATTTACCAACTTTTTTCTTTTACGTTACGTTTTACATTTGCTTAAGAAAATTCAAATTTTTATTTAAAACATTGAAGAATACAAATAGAATAATTTAAGTTAAGTGGCCAACAAATAGTTATAGATAATATCAATCTTCAAGGCTACTAGATACTGATGTATTAACATCATCAACAATTTTTCAACACTCTAAACACTCATTCAGTGTTCTAAGGTAGAAAGACACTCAAAGATTAGTTGTAACAGCTTTCACACTTTTAATGTAAAACCACTTAAAACACTAGCCTTCAGTTGTAGTATCACAATACACAAAAGATAATAGATAGATGCAGTGCCGACAGGCTACCGACTTAAACGATTAGTTTGCATCAAACTAAGAAGCCTAACAGCTTTTGAAAGCCATCGAGCAACAAGTGGTTGTTGAAAGGATGCTAGTTGTACAAATTTACCAGGTATAATCATTGACAGCAGTTGACTGGCAAAGCAAAGGAGCTTAATTGAAAAAGAGTACCGTATTGTTAAAAAAGTCCCGTACTTTATTTACTTGTGATTACTTTTGATTTCAATTTAAGCGTTAGAGTATTGATATTATATAAAATAAACAATAAAAAAAGCTTACAATAAACCGTAGCATTCAGAGTGGCGCCATCTATATAGAAATAGTTGTAGCTGATCGTTTTTTTGGCGCTGCTGTTGCCGCCATCTTTGGAAAGCGATATTGGCGTACGCCATCTGTTGGTCAGCAACATGGCTTGGCAACATTTTAACTGCACTCGTAAACATTTTAACCTATCGCCCGTTTAACATTCTGTTAAACACAATTTGTTGTTTTTTTTCGCTACTGCTGTTATACACTTGGCCCGATATTTGTAGGAAACAAACAACAAAGAACAGATGTTTCTACTTTATTTTGGGAAATTTTATTGCTTTGACAGAATTTCACTTTTCAACACGGAACGGCACAACATTGGCGATTTATTTTTTTGCTTGTTGACCCCACTTTAAAGCACTTTGGAGAAAGGAATGTGCTATTTCATTCTCTTCACTTTTTTTAGCACTTGGTTGTTAATTATATTTTTGACGAATTATTTAGCACAGAACAATGATGATGAGAGATCCGGAAATTTGCATCCTTTTTGGTGAAAATTCGTTAAATATAAATTGCACTTTAATTTATTATGATTTATTGTTAAAATTTTTGTGTTATTTGATTTGCATTTAATTAACAGCGCGACGCACACGAGCGACCAGAAAATGGAGAAACGGTTGGGGATTGGATTCGAATCGGATCGGATCGAAATGAAAATATGTCTGTGCACGATATTTCCGACACTTCACTTTACTGGCGCAGAAAATCGCATATACATTGAGAATGTATAATTATAAATAAATGTTCTATAAAAAACGCTTTTTTGTTCGTTTGTTTCGCTCTTGTTTTGTTGCTCTTGTTGTTGTTGCTCTTGCTGTTGTTGTTGTTGTTGTTGGCGTCGTGTGTTTGTGTGTGTGTGTGTGTCTGTTGGTCTTGTGTTTTTGAGCCATTTTAATTTTAGAGGTAACCCAAAATAAATAACCAACCATTCCGCAGAACGCGGCCAGAAGCACCTTTTCAGAAACAACAACAAAAAAAAACTTAAGAAACAAAAATAAAATCCTACTGAAACAATTGAAAAATTCTAATTGAAATTGCAGGTGGCAAAATCCCAAAAGCCACGTTACCCTAAATCGTTTCGCCTATTATATTCATATATGCCTCCATCATGTCTGATAAGCTTTACGAGCTAAGCGTTTTTAAAGCGTTCTAATGGGGTTTTCATGCGCATTTCGTTTGCGCCTTATTTGTAAGCAGGATTTACGGTTTGGCTTTCTCTTTGACTTGGGGCTGAGTCTGCAACCCATCAAGTTGGTTGAATAAGCAAAAAACCTTATGAAAAAGTACAAGGGTAATATTCTTAAGCGCCACGCCACCTAATGAGAATATAACAGGCATCGTCATTGCTAATTTGTGTTTACTAGTTAAATAAATATTTATTTTAGGACAATAATTTTGTTAAGCAATTCAGTTGACTGGGCCAATTTAAGTACAACAAGTAAATGTATTATATTTGCGATTGCCACACAACTCTCGCTTACAACAGCAATAAGAAACAAGAAAACGCTATTCTATCATTTATCGAAATGACACTGCGCGATAACTTAACAAGGCTTAAAGGAACAGCACACAAGCTTAACAGAACAGGAATCGATTCCTTATTTTTTGTGTTATCGAACCGTTACGATGCGTTTGATTGCTCGACTGATGAGCTAATAAAGCTCTTAATTCTATCCGAACGCTCGAAATAAATGAATCAAAAGGCCGAGAGGCGCACAACTCGCACAACAGCACACAGTGAGAATAGCATATTTTAAAATTAAAGCAATTTTACGTATTATTTTTGGTTTTTCTTTGTTTTTGTTATTGTATATGTATGTATTTTGGTCGATGTGTTGTGTTGTGTTGTGTTCTTGCTTTGACTGCCGATCTCCTTTAACTAAATGAAAGGAAATCTTCTATCTGATGCCTGAGCATCTGTTTCTGCTGTTGCTATTGGCGATGCTGTTGCTGCGGCTGCTGCTGCTGCGGATGTTGCTGCCGAGATGTTACAGTTATTTCGGTAATGTTGCATTTGGAAATGTAAGGAAGAGATGTGCGCATGATTTAAAAAAAAAAAAAAACATATGTATATACATATATCACTTATTTGTATAATCAGGTTGTAGGTACACAATAACATATAGTACTTAGTCAATACGTTGTTTCTCTGTTTAGAAATTCTTTGCCAAAAAATACCCGAGTGTGTTTGAATAAGTTTTAAAATTAGCACACAAGTGAAAACATCAATATTTTTACATACTATTTTCAATATGCACGATTTCTATGGAACATTCCAGCAAGGAGTTATTTTTAAAACGTTGCCGGGCGACCTCGACGGCTGTGTGTATACTATTGTTAATTAACACAGATGTCCGAAAATATACATTTTAAATGCGTCTGTTTGTTTTCAAAATCCTTTTAACAGCGTCAAGTGATTGCTGCGCAAATATATCTTCACACACAAAGTCTAAACAATTGAATAATGCAAATGCACTTTGGCAATTTGTATCCAGGCTATAAATTGTATAAAATATAAAACTCTGGTCACGTGCCTGCATTACAATTCATGACTTTTTCATGAGTCTAAAAGAAAAAAAGAAAAAAATTAACTTGCAACTTTTGCGCCTCAATGTATGCAACACTCGGAGCGCAATGTCGCGGCGAATAAGAGTTAATACATTAACGCGATATTCATTGAGTTTTACACAAAAACACACACGCTTAATTAATGCTGCACAGTGGACAAGGCATTATTGTCTCTTTACCTATTGGAGCGATAAACTCTCTGTCTCTTTACTACTTGCGGTCCATATCTAACGCACACACACACACACTCCTATACACACAAGCCATGTTGTGTGTGTATGTAAGCGTATAATTTTATTGAAAGTGATGAATTAATGAGGCGTTAAATGAATAAATGTGTATTCTCTTGCCGCCCTATTGAACCGGAAGTTGCCGAAACAAAGTAAACAACCGCAACAACAAAATGGCGTTAACCCTCTTAAACACTCGGTAAATGCTTCACCCAACCCCCAACAACATCATCATAGCATAATTATTAAAATTCAGCTTAATCGAGAGTTGTATAGCATGCGTCTGTTAATTTGTGTCATCGTTGCACGTTTTTTCTTAATATGTCACGTGCCACACATAATTCCACAACTGTTTGTGAATATATTGAATAACTTATAAATGATTATGTCAATCAAACGCATCCATAAGCATTCAATTGGAAATTCATTTTTATGGAAATTTAGTTTAAATATTATTCGAAAAGAAATTATTACCTTATTTATACTATTGCTGCAGTCCATGGAACTTCGTTCTTGATAAAAAAACAAAAAAGAAATGCCAATCTGCAAAAGATAAATATAGATAGTTTTTCATATTATATAAAATTGAATTTAAATTAATTTAATGTCTATTAAATGTACCTAATGCTAAACACGTTTAGCAACCCAACATAAGAATAAGATCTTTTTTTAATCGTTGAATCTATTAGTAAAAGACAAATCTCTAAGAATCTGTATAGATAGAGAATAGGGTTAACCAACAGTCTTGGTAAACGAAGTTCGTTTAAAAGAATAAGTCTTAGAATAGAAACATTAAAATTGTTATTGAATTGTATTGAGCTAATACTTTAAATCGGAAAATGCCGTAAATTCGTGAAAAACTTTTGGTAACATGAAGATCAGATTGAAAAACTATTTTTAATTGTCCGTATGAGAATTGATACAAAACTTTGTACCAATTATACGGAAAACATATTCACTGAGCAAAAAAGATGGGCTAGTTTGCATAAAAGTGTGAGAGTGAGATAGAAACAAAGTTACAGCGACACACAAGTCATTTAACATAGTAACGACCCACACGTCATTCAAACATAATAAACAAGTGGAAACGTTGCAGTCGGACGCAACCGACTGCTGCATACTCGATACCAGTATTAAAACAGGTAAAAAGAGGCCTGATTGCAAAGGGGTACGGATGGGGCAGGGGTGTACGCTGCCTTAAAGTTTCTCCGATGCAGATAGGGATGCCACCAACTATCTTCCTTCCAAATTTGGTGACTCTAGCTGAAAGTTTGTAAGAGCTGTTGAAAGGGGGGCTGGGGGCGGTATGGGTGGGTGTGGCATCTAAATTTTTACTGCAGATCTTTGCGAAATGTCAATTGCTATCTTCATACCAAATTTGGTGACTCTAGCTCAAAGTTTGTAAGAGCTGTTGAAAGGGGGGCTGGGGGCGGTATGGGTGGGCGTGGCATCCAAATTTTTGCTGCAGATCTATGTGGAATGTCAATTGCTACCTTCATACAAAACTTGGTGACTCTAGCTCAAAGATTGTAAAAGGTGGGGAAAGGGGGTGGAAGGGGTGCGCGTGGCTCCAAAACTTTGATGCAGTTTTTTGGGGGTCGTTGCAAGCTATCTTTCTGCCAAATATGGTGGCTCTAGCTCCACAACTCTGGAAATACACGCATTCCCGTTTTTGACGAAGCGTTGGGGCGGCTAAGGTTGTATGGTGGGCGTGGTATCCAAACTTTTGATGCAGTTTTTGGGGGTGATCATCACCTATCTTGGCATTAAATTTAGTGGCTATAGCTCAAAAGCTGTGGGAGATATAAGCTTTTCTGATTTTAAAATGCGGGGGGCTGGGGGCGAAATGGGGGGCGTGGCTCCAAAATTTTTGATGCAGTTTTTTTGGGGTGCTAGTAGCTATCTTCTTACCAAATTTGGTAGTTCTAGCTGTAAGGGTGTGTGGATTTATCGTTTTTGAGTTATCGAATTTATCGATTTGCCAGCCCCCCAGTTATCGTAGAACCCCCATCTTGACACTTTAATTTACTATCCTATAGATAAAGAGAATTGGAAAGTTTCAAGTCTCTAGCTTGAAGGGTGTGGAAAAAAGTTGCGTTCATACAGACGGACAGACACCATGACGGACATTGCACAAACCCAATATACTCTTTACCTTCGGTATCGAGCATAAAAATAGACATGCAAAACAACCCAAAATAATACAATTTGAAACAAGTAAGAAGGCTTTAGTCGGTAGAGCCCGACTAGAAGATACCCTGACCCCAGTTGCAATAAGTATATTAAATTTAAAAAAGATACTTCAATCGATTCAATTCGATATCTCCGGTGTTTTTTGACCGATTTGGACGAAATTTTCAGAAAATTTCTATCATTACCCATTACTTCAACCCTCATTTTTAGATTTTCCAAATTCGATATTTTTTTGTTATCGATTCTATGTGTATATCCGAAACCAGAATAGTTATCGATAATTTTAAGCAAACTTGTTCCGCTCATGGTATAGGAGAGCTTATATACAAAATCTGAAGTCTCTAGCTCTTGTAGTCTCCGAGATCCACGCGTTCATACAGACGGACAGACGGACGGACGGACAGACGGACATGGCTATTTCGTCTCGGCTGTTGATGCTGATCAAGAATATATATACTTTATGGGGTCGCAGATGCTTCCTTCTGCCTGTTACTTACTTTTGCACAAAACCATTATACCCTTTTTTACCCATTTTATGGGTTAAGGGTATAAAAATCATTAGGCATGAATCACGAAGGAAATGTTTATGCACTTTTATCCAAACGGTCAAAAAATCTAAAGTAAGAGTCAGCTGAGAATGCTAATAACATAATCAGGACAAATAAGAAAAGTCAAGAAATCACTTTACGAAATTATATACTACATATACATATCGCTTTAGAACAGAATATACACCAATGTACTCACAACATATACAAATAGGCACTTATGCATTTATGTATATTTATGAAGTTATAAAAGCACTAACATATTTACATGCTTTAACAAATATTATCCTTGATGTTTGTTTGTTTGACTTTTGTGTTGCTTTTCTTTGTTTTTTGTGTTCCTGTCTGGCTGTTATTGATGATATGCCATCAAAAATGAATTTTCATGCGCACACAACACGCGCTATTAAAACCCAATAACTTGAACAGCCTGTCAAACATACACACACCCATCAATACGCCAGCATTCACACACACACCTACACGCCGACTTTAGTTACAGGATAACGCGATTTTATGCTATAACAAGCCATTAGCGCCAAGAGCTAAATCAAAACGAAATCCTAAAGCCGCACCAGCTAGTGCCAGGCACGCCAAAAGAATTCTCAATGTGCATTTATGCAAAATTTAAAAAAATGAAATTCAAAGAAAATGCAATTTAGGTTTATGAGCTCGCCGGCGCTAGCAAACTGGTTAAATAAAGCCAAATAATTGTTATGATAGATACCAATTTGTTTGCCATTCGAATGTGAAAAGGGAAAAAGAAGTGTTGAAGCGAATTGACTATCAAAATGCAAGCTGCGTGCAACGCCATGTCAATCCCTCAAGAGTTACGTTTGTCAGTTGCAAGTGGCAAAGTGGCAAGTTACCACATAGTCAACAGCACAGAGCCGCATTGCATTTCCGCTGCGACAGATAACAACAACAACAACAACAACAGCAACGACAACTTCAATCAGAACTTGCTGTTATGCATATTTACAACATTTGCCAACAAGGTTCTTAGAACGAGAAGCCCAACCCAAAACCCATTCACTTCGTGACTTTGGTCAGTTGCGTCGCGGAACCAAAGTGGCAACAACTTAAGTTTCGCTTTCGCTTTTGCTTTTGCTTTTTAACTTCTTCAAGTTGGCGAGGTGCATTCAATTAGCTAAGGGAATAGTGTAAAATTGACTCTGCGTGTGGGAGAAAAACTATTTAATTGACTCTGTTTCAGTGAGTTTCAAACTTAGTTTTGAAGACACTTAAGTGAATTGTGCTTAATAAACTTAGTTAGAGCACCAAACCAAACAATTTAGATTGACTTTGAATGTTATCTCCGTTCAAGAGCATGTTTAAAGACTCCGATAGGCAAGGAATTTTTCTTAAAAGTAACAAAATTATTCATATTGTAGACGTCCGATACTTCGCTTTTGTTCGAGCTCTTTATTAATGTCTATATCCACGATCGACCGCTCTTGTTGCTAACAGACTACGAACTACAGTTTTTCATCTATTTGGTTTCAAACTTCTTCGTAAAAATCAACCCCAACAGGATAGAAATTAGAGATAATGTTTATACATACAATAACGTTAATTTCTTAGCTTTTTTTTCATTAATTGTTGTAAAATATATTTAATAAAGACTTATAATAACTAGATATACTTAATAGTAGGATCTTAAAAAACGCTACACTGTGAATTTAAACCAGAGAGTCTTAATATACTATAAATTGTTTATTATTATCTAATTATTTAAATTACTAATTTGCAACAATCGGTTTGCAAAGCATTGTTTGGTTTGATAAAACAAAACTTGCCATTATTATTTGTGTTAAAAATAAGTGTAAATAATATTGATTTAAATTATTAACCTATTGTTAATTATGGAGCATTCGCTGTCGGGGCATTTGGATCGCATTTATTATGCACATACATATATATAAAATGAAAACCTACAACAAACCCAAGCTTTAGGAATCGTTATATCCCAGTTTAAACATTAGTTACAAATGCTTTAAACGCCCCTCGCTTTGTATATCAAAAGCCATGCAAATACTTACTGCATTTATTCATAAGCATTTTCACATGTACAACATGTCCTTGAAATGTATGGCCACAACGACTTGTGGCAAGTGCAGCGTTGACTGTGAACCCGTCTGCGACTTTGGCAATGTGCCTGTAATTGATAAACTGCCCGCACCTCTATCTGCACTTCACCGCAATGGCGCAATGCAACGCCACCCACTTTAAAAAAAAACTGTCAAGCGTATACTAGTGAATGCTATTTGCATTTCAAATCGAGCTGAAAATGTCGCCGGAAATGGTCGCAACCATAAAACCAAGCACAACACTTACATCTTAACAATATAACAGCTGGGAATAGTGACAGTTGCAGTTGACTTTAGCGTACTTCGATTAGCAGCTGGCAGCAGTATATTCGGACTGAATTACACAAAACACAACGTAAACGCCATAAAGTATGCAACAACTTTTGTAGCAAAGCCAAAAGTCAACAACAAACAATTTAGACGAAAAAAAAAACTCAAAAACACCAACTACAAGTCTAAATTTGTAATTCATTTTTACCGCTGCTGCTTTTTTTAGTTCAGCTCGTTAATTTTAGATGGAAAAGTTTAAAGTTGAAAGCATTTCCGCATTGCATGTTTGTTCTTTCTGACGTCAGCAGCAGCAGCAGCGCCGCAGCCATTTTGTATGCAATATTCAAATGTTCGTGGATGTAATTTATGCAAACTTGAACAAAGGGGAAAATCCCAAAATTGTCCCGCGACAGCTAATTGTAAATTCCGCTGCATAGCTCTCAGGCGCATTAAACTTTACTCTAAATTGAGTGAATCGCCCAAATGAGCGTTGAGTGAGTGAGCTGCACACGCATCGAGTGAGTGGAAATGCAAGTGTTGAACACGCCCCCTGGCGTTCAGCAATTGCAATTCACCATTCAGTGCGCAAGCCAACCCCCGTTCAAGTTCAATGCAATGCCAAGTGGGCAGTGGCGCTGTCCTTGACGTCGACGTTGCCTATGTGAATCGTGTGACAAGTTGCCAAGCGACGATAAATGTGGCAAGTGGCATAGCATGCAAAGGTGGCTATCGCTTTTTTTTATGTTTGCGTAATATGGGCGTGCGAGGGCGTAACGGTCAGTGCTTGCACATTGTGCAAAAGAGCAAGGTGATAGCTTGAGTAAATCACGCAATGGTAAGCAATAGGTTAGGGTAGGTAATAGGCAGAGTTTATAACAAGAAGATGCTATGCAATAAATATGAAGTATACGACTTGCTATCACACATTGCCTATTGCTACCTGGCGGGATACCAGTCTATGATTTTCAGAACCATAACTGGTGCTTCTTGGTAAATGACTAATTCTGATATGCCAAAGATCTTAATGTACCCCTGGCCAAAGACGAAATAAGGGCAAATGCATAGAGAAACATTATAAGGCTACATTATTAGGCTAAACAAACAGATAGTTAAAATTATATAAATCTATGGATTGGACTAACTGAAGCTCACCTTTTTAGTCATTGTTACTGTTTGGTAATTGTTTTCATAATAAGAAAGATTGCAAATAGAACATAAATTAGAAAACAAAATTATTGGACAATATTCAATGTACCGAGAAATGCGTTTTTTTGCACTTGAATAATAAGAATAACGAAACTAAGACGTTGAGCCCATGTCACTATTGTTTGTTTGTTGTCTAATTAGTTTAGGTAAAACGTGAAAGGAATTGCACAAGAAAATAAGATTATTAGTCTCAATGCAAAAGGCAAAAAGAAACATCTGAGAACATGTATGTTATCATTGTAGTTTAAATAATGATCTTTCATTTGCTTGTGTTTATTATTCAACAATTTGTCTAATAAGCCAATAATAAACTGAACATGAACTTTTAATCTGTTCAAAAGCCATATAAAATATGTAAACTTTACTGCTTGTCAATTTTTAGATATTAAAATTGTATTTTTGATAGCCTTAAGAGACACAACATGTAGTATACGCAATATTTCAATAACCGAAATTATTACTACAAATAAAGCATTTTTATTGGCATCACATGCAATACTCTAAAAAAAGCCAAGAAAATTAATATGTATGCCTTGCAACAATCACTAGTGTTAAACAAATAGCAAATAAACAAAACAACAACAAAAGGCGCAAAGTCGTTTAATCAGCTCAGCAAATAAGAAAAGCGCCCAGATAAATGACACCCAAATTGGCAGCACTGTTCGTATTGTTCTTATTGTTTTTGTTGTTATTTTAGGCTCTTTATGCTACACATGCTCGTGGCAGAATCAACAAACTTAACTAAAGTCACGTGTAAACATTCGAAATGATGTAAATTGGTTCTTATTGCAAGTGGCGAATCGAGCATCAAAGCAAAGATAAAGAAACAAAACGAAATACACACAGGCACACAGGCAGGCGAAATGAATAAAATGTGATAAACACAAAACGGCGAAAAGTCAACAAATTGTGAGTTCAACTGAATAAAAAGCAGCAACAAGTTCATATACAGAAAAAAAACACACACACGCTTAGATTTGTTTGCATGCGCTAGCCGGAATTCAATTAGAATAAAGCGTAAAGCTCTCTCAGCGAGTGCGAGAGCGGGAGCAGTTATCTGCAATGCTATGCAGGCAGCATGACATCACAACAAAAACAAACCAGACCAAACCAGACGCTGCGCAGTGCGATAACAGCGCATGAGAATGTCCAACTGAGAAACAAAAAGAGCGAAATAATAAAATTGAGAGGGAGAGAGCGCGCACGAAGCATGTATGACATCAGCGTGAGCACGATTTGTTAACAGTTAATCACACGATCACTTGGCATGCCAACATCAGGTATGTGGGGGGGTCATAAGAGTGGTGGCATGCTCGGAAATACATACTTGATAATCAGTGGCTGCTTGTGCCTCTTTGATTGATTCGTTATTTTTTCTCGCATTTTTTGTTTTGGATTTTTGCTTTTGTTTACTTTTATTCAAACCGATTCCTCTCAGTATGGCTTTAATTTTTCATTTTTATTACGGGGACTTAATATAAATGTTAACACGTGCCCAAACATGGAATGAATTAGTTAAGTGTACGTAGTTACCATCTCCTGATCGCAGCCCAACCAGCAGAACAACACTTATTAAAAATTAATTGACGCTTCATTTGTTGGCTGGAAACGCGTGAAATCTCTTGAAAACCGGTTAGATGGAGCCAATGTTTGACTTGCCAAAAAGTCAGCGCGACAGCAACAAGAAAATAAATTAAATAAACTCAATACCAAAACCACCAAATCATACACAATACGTACACTCACACAAACAGAGCTTAACTGTCGACTCTAGCATAAGTTTTGTTATTGATTTATTTTCTTATATGCTTTATCAAGTTCCAACTTCTTGTTTGAATTTTTTTTGTGTTTTTTATTTTTTTCACACTTTTCTGTTTCTCTTTTCAGCTTTTATTTTTGGTGCGTAACATTTTATTTGGTTTTTATTTATTTTTGTGCCATAAAACTTTCGCAGCAATTTAAAAACTCATGTATATTATTTATTATTTTGTGTTTTTGTGGCTCCTAATACCTTTAAAGCCCCCAAGTTGACACCTTAATCATCTGTCCACATTTAAAGCAGACAATTCGCAATGTTTTAAAGCTGTCAAAGTAAAATTCTTCACATTAATAATATTGTCTAAGGGCTTTCTAATGATCTTTAAGCATAGATTTAATGTCGCCTCGGGGTATTTTCTATCTCTATTTTAGATGCGTCATAGATTCTAACACTAGCGATTGATTTTTGTCAAACAATAGGAGATATGAGGAATTAACTAGCGAGTTAATTTATTTCAAGGTAAATGTAAAATCTTAAATCTTGTGTTGAACTTAAAGTGCTTTCAGTTGAACCCAGAAAGTGAGAATTCCCAGTTTTTAGTATCATAAGTGAAATTAAAAAGATATTTTCTGCATATTAAATCATTCATCTCATACTAAAACAGCTCTTATTGACACAGCTGTCAATCATCCAAAAACTGTCAAATCAACCATATGTTTAAACATATTAAATACATGATTAAAGACTACGTTTTATTCTTTTATTTCCTGCATCACGAAATCGAAAGCGATCTTACCGATGTAAAGACTCATTAGCATTAGAATAAATACATCTCTCATAATAATTCAAGGTTAACTTTCCATCAAAAAAAAAAACTAAATTGCTTTCGTTTCAATCGTAGAACAATTTTAGTAATTTTCTATACTTAATTTCTTCTACCTTTTGAATTCTAGTCTACAATTTAATTTTATTATTATTTACTTTTGCTTGTTGAAAGCAATTATAAGTATCAAGAGGGTCTTTGAAGTGGCCACGTCTGGGAATTGTTGAGGCAGCTCAAAACAGATTCAAGCCAACGTCTACAAGCCATGCTAATGATCTCAAGGCAAACTTAAGACGAAGTTTTTGTTTTTCTGCTGATTAATAATTTATTCATACTCGTAACGAAATGATAAAAAACTTTATGAAATTTGCACGGCAAATATTTATTTTCATATATTTATCGTACACACAAAATGTTGGCCTTTTTTATTTCGGCTGTCAACAGAGATCATGTCATCATGTCATCCTCATGTTCATCATTGCTTTTTATTTCGCAAATACAAAATAATTATCAAGCACCTAAAGTATTGAATATACATGCTGGTCAGATGATTGTTCAGTTTTTGGACAAGTGTTTGTGCCACACCAAAAGCTCAAAAATTGAACAGCGCGAAATCAAAACAAATAAATGATTTGCGCTTCAATTAAATCGCAATTACTTGAATCAAAATTGCTAAACTTGCGCATAGCTTTAATTAATTAAAAGTTTTTCTGTAGTTTGGATAAAAGAACCTTTCCTTCTTGTTGTTCTTGTAGTCAATTTAATTAGCCAACATCGTTAAAGAGCACAAACTTCTGTTGTGCCAAACTTCAAAGCAGCAGCTTTTAAAGGACTGCAAAACAAAACCATTCAAACGCTGAACGAAAAAACTTATTTAGTAAAGAGAATATGCTGTAACAACAACAAGAAAAAAGAATCGTACAAGCTGCTCATTAAAAGAATTTAAAAATCATGCGCCGGCCAACGTTGCGTATGACCAATTCCATTATTAAGAAGGAGGGAGGTAAGTGGCGTTTTCAGGCATTCTTTGTGGGCGTAAAAAACGCAGATGCCATACTCCCACAGATTCTTTCAACCTGAGCCAATAATTTACAAACTGTTTGCCTGTTATAAACATTATTATTAAATATAATTTTATGCATTCAGAATTTAACGATTGTTATTAAGGTGTTTTTTTTTTTTTCTACTTTCAATGTGGCATTTCATCAATGTCTATTTTTGAAGAGCTTTTGAAATACCCTTTATACAAAAAAAAAAAAATAATAACTTCCATTTGGTTGACGAAAAAATAAGAGTTTCGGATTGACTAACTAGAAGATACTTGCTTCCTATTACTGTTATTCCTTATAAAGTGTTGCTGTTTAAGGGTAAAATGATTATGAAAGATGTTTTTAATTGGACGTCGGCAATGCAAATTTTTTTATTTTTCTTCCATGATTGCCAAACATTTTTACAATCGAAGAAGAGCCATTGAAGTAGAACACCTTCTGATAACTGATAAGAACAGAAAGAACAATCTTAATCTCCAGTTTAGCTTAATATAAATATTAAACTAGTCAATAGACCCGTCTAAAACCGTTAAGTTTAAGTGTATAAGCCCACAAAAAACCATGCTCTATATCTCTCAATACATGGAATTAGAGTTAAGCGGCTTAATTAACCAGTTGAAAGTTTCACAGCCATCATTATGATGTGTGCGATATTTTGGCAATTCAGTGCCACAAGAGGAACAACAGATTTTCGGCTAATATTTTTTTTTCACCCAACATATCCAAATTGCGGCCATGGCGATATGTATATGTATGTAGACTAGCAACAAAATAAGTTAAAATGAATGCCAGTTTTAGGTTTAAATAACAAATGTTATCCAATATGAAAAGAATATCATAGACAACATAAGCAATAATAACACCCGACACAAAACCCGTTCGCGTTGCAACCTAAAAGCAACACAAAACGAAGCTGCAACAGCGCTGAGGAGGCACACACCAATGGTAATGATCTTGCAAAATAAAGCATACAACAACAAAAAAAAAAAACTAAACAAAACCATGCGCAAAAAAAAACAAGTAAAAGCAAAGCGGACAAGTTTTGAGATAAACAACTGATGCCAAGTGGCTGCTGTGTGCTAAAGCTCTCTTTCGCACACACATACACACACACAGATGAAGCTTGGCCTGCTGCACGGGACTCTAAAAATAGATAGCGCTCATTAGAAATGGCTAAAAATAGCTGCAAGTTGAAGCGCGTCGACGTCGCGTTGAACAAAGATAAACACAAGAGCATCAAAAACATTAAAGTAATCGTTATAAAAGAGACGCTGAAAGAGTAGCGAATAAAGCGATACTTGGTGCACCAAACTACATACTACTTTTAAGCTAACCCATCAACAGTGAACTAAATCCTTTACTTTTTCTTCTTCTTTGTGTTGTGGTTGCTTAGAAAGAATTTAAGGAGTTTGTTATACGGTGATCGAATATGTAACTTAACGAAAAGAGCTTTAAAAATATACTTATAGGGACAACAACAACATTTTTACATGCTTTTATTTAACTTGACTTGTCTGTCTGTTTGTTGTTTTGTTTGTTTGTTTGTTTGTTTGTTTGTACTGGATTCTTGTAATCAAATTTTCACCAATTTCCCGACTAGCTAGAGCTCTGAAATTTTCGCCTTATATGTGTTTCAGATGACAATACACGCTTTTAAAGTTTTTGGCACTATAAAATATGTAATATCATGTAAAAACCACGAAAAACTGTTTTCCTTTTTGATTAACTTACTAATTTGACTTGTAAAATCGACGAGCTCTGGTGGCATAGAAAGAAGACTTCCGCTTCACAGGCCGAATGTCGTAGGTTCGATCTCTGACCGAGTCATACATCTTTTTCATATTTATTATTTTATTATGTAAACTTTTTTAAACTATCGATTACATATGTATGCAACAAAGCGCATAAAAGCATGTCTTCAAATTTTTTTTTTTTGATTTACTTGTCTTACTTCTATTTTACCAAATATTTGTTAGATATAAACCATTTTTGAACGATTTTAACAATACTTTAAGGTCTTGCACTACTTAAGTCTACAGAAGAACAGTTTAAACAGTGCATATACCCAGATGATGTAAAATTTCAAGAGTAAGGTGTTCAATTTGGTAGCGTATAGAAGTAAAGTAAAGTAAATCAAACTATCTTTTTTTTTTGCGTATGTATTTTTTGTATTTTATCCGGTATTGTTGCAAATATTTTCAATTTAATTCTACATATTTTTGTCACAATATAACCGAAATTTTGTTTTCGCTAGAGCCCCACAGAAATGAGCGTCATCTTAATTGCTGGCAATTTGGTTAAATTCCAATGGTATTCTGGCCATGTTTACATGGCAAACAGTTTGGGAACGCACAAAAGCTAAGATCAGCCATGGGCAAGTAGGCGGTGCGGAGAGGTTTGAAAGGCTGTTCAGTAGCAGACAATGTTAAAAGCCTGTAAGGGGTGCCATGGTGAACCAAGTAAATCAAATAATACAGGTGCCAACAACAATAACAATACCAAATACAAAAATAAACAACAACAACGCCACTTTAAACAGACAACAAAAAGAAACCAGACCAGATGGGGAGCAAAAGAACCAACAGCAAAGAGAGCGAGAGAGAAGAAGAAAAAATCGCAAGAAACCCAATAACATAAAAGCTAAAGAATTTTTGCGCTAAAAGGATGGAGGAAGGCGACTGTGACTCAAACAACTATGGGGACTTAGCATGAAGTGTGTGTGTGTTTGTGTGTGTGTGTTTGTGTGTGAGTGAGTGTGTGTGTGTAAGTAGAAAAACCCGCTTACGCAGCAAAAACGGCGGCAGCAACGTCAAGTGACGACCTTGATAAGTTTCACACACACACACACAATTGTACTAGGCGTGCACACAGACGCAAAAACTGCCCACGAAAAAAGGAAGGGCTGACACAAGGAGCACAATGAAAAAGGCCCGCGCACACACATTAAAGGGTGTTGTTGTTGTTGCTGTTTGTTGCTTACAAGAGAGGAGGAGCAAAAAGAGGTGGCGTGAGTATCACACCATAATCGATGTTCAAAGAGCGCATGCATGGTGAGTTTCCCCAAATGTGTGTGCACTCTCTCGTATGCAACTGCTCTCTTTGTCATCAACAAGTGGCCGCTGCTGCTGGTGCTGCTCCTGCTCCTTACTCAATTTAGATTTGTGTGTCTGTGTGACGCGCTCTTTAATCAACAGCGCGTGGTGAGCTTTTATTTTTCTTGTTGTCTAATGTTGTACAATTGTACATGTTGTACTTAATCTATATACTATACAATAAATGTGAGCGCACATACATACATATTATCAGGGCCTGTGTTTTATTATTGAATTTCTTAAGTCGCCTGCTGACGCATATAAAGAGCGGCAGCAATAAATTCAACCGCCCGCTTGTCTGCCTCTGTTAGAGAGCTGTCTCGCTCTCCCTATCATACACTCTCTCTCTCTCTCTCTCTGCTGTTGTGCGCTCTCAATCAGCTGGAAATCCACTTGAAATTGAGATTCAATTTATATTATTGAATTAATTCGCATTCAATATTGACATGACAAACAAGCGAACAAGTGTTTAGTTTTTTGCACTCTCTACAATGTACAGTACGACTTCGCTCAAGGCAGCTTTCGTTACACGCAACACCTCGATAATGGCAACACCCGAATTCTTAACTTCCTAAGGAAATCGTATGTTTTAGATTATTTTACCACTTTTCTAAATAAGTTAAATCAAATTCTTGCTTTGAACACAAATCTGCTTTAATTTAGTGGTAAGCAAAAGCATCTTGTGCCTGGCCGAAAGAAAAATTTCCCTCGGTTTTTGCAACCCCCTCATTTTTTGCAATTGTCCAAATTTTAAAAGGTTGCCTTGAGATAGGTCTTACTGTATGTATTTGTACATTTGTATATTAAGTGGAAAATTTTTGTAGCCCATTCGGGAATGTAGTGTATGCAGCGAAATCAAAGCAAAACTTCAGCAACAAAATGATCGCGCAACGTGCCTGAAATTATAAAATACAAATCAACGCGGAACCCGCGATCAGAAAAACCAGCGCTGCACTTGCTTCCAACTGTTGCCCCTGCAACATACGGATACATACACACACAACCTGTTCAGATCAGGAGACAAACTGACAGACTATTGAACAAACGAACGTCTAGTTTGAGTTTTGAACGACAGGCGAACACAAGAGACAACCCATAATTAATCAGGCTGCCTGGTAAAGTTTTTACAATTTACAATGTACAGCCAACAAATTGCAAATTCCAAGCAGATCCTTTACAAAAGACAACATCTAAAACAACAACATAACTTGTTTTTCTTTCTATTTAGTTTATTGAGTAAGTAAATTGGCATAGTTCATATTTTAATAATTTACTCTTTAAAATTAAGTTTCGATTCTTCACTCAAAAACAAAAAATAAAATAAAATAATAAATCCATAGTTGAAAACAAGTTTTCAAACATTAATTCGCATATTTTTACAGATTATACTAAAGCTTATACATAAAGACAGAACAATAACAAAAAAACAACAACATAAGGAACAAGCATTTTGTTTTGGTGTATGTACTGTGAAAACAAGTTTTACTTGTAAAACTATCAAACAATTGTGACTCCAAAAACATACAGTAAATACTTTGATACAACATTTCGTAGGTCAATAAAGATTTACATAGTATGTAGTAATTTTCCTACAACTCTTAAATCACAACAAGAAGAAGCTACTTAAAATAGAGACTTTGAATACCAAAACTTTGAACATTAAAAGCTCATTTGTTTTAAAGATGTATAAATAAAGTGAATAAATTAACAGATTATAGTTTTGTGAAAATATTTTAATTTCATTTTCCAAATTAATAAACATAATTTTATGCATTGACCACCTGGCTTCTGTCTATTATTTTATTAAAGACAGCTTAATTACTAAGATATGACTAATATAATCGTTAAATATTGAGTTGCATTAACTTTTAGACTGAGCCTCTTACCCGTTCGATAAAATAGCATGAGCATTGTGTTTGTACTTATACATTTAAGAACAACTTTTGTGGCATATCACATCACGCTATGCATATTTAAGTGTTTATATATGTACACTGCAAGAACCTGAACACTTAATAAGCATTTAAAAAAACTAGGCAAATTTTTTTTATTACTTATTTGTGCTCGAACAACTAATAAAAAGCAATAAAATAAACACTGTCAAATGTTTGGATTGTTTGACACTTGCAGTTTTCGTGCAGTGTAAGCTAACCAAACGGAAAATTTGTATACTTTTGTGTAAAAATGAATAAATTACAATAATCATATTACATATAATAAATACCCCGAGTAGGCAACAAAGTTGTAATTTAAGTTACACTATCATTTCATATGTCTTTGGGTTTTCTCACTCAAATGATGTAACTTTTGTAAAGCATGTGTAAGTGGTGAGTACATACGTAACTAAATAGATAAAGAACCACAACAATTTTACTAAATCTAAATAGAGAACTCCCTTGTATGTGTGTTTGGTGTAGATAGTTTCTGAGATCCAATTAAGCCTCGTCTTTACGCACAGAACACAAGACGAATGCTGCCGAAGTCCCGAACAAGAATAGCAGCTTGCACAAAAGCATAATACTTGCTCTACTGTTCTACTACACAGCTTCAAAGTGACATTTTAAACACCAATACAAGCGAACTACCGATGTGTATCTCTCTTCTTACGCAGCTCAAGCGAAAAAAATCTGAGCGCACAAACGAGAGCAGGGAAATGTCGTTGATCCATTCTCGCTTTTGTCTGCTATCAGTTGCCGCTATCCGGCTATTGCTTGCTGCGAGTTTGTCACTTAATTTGATGTAATATGCTGCAATCAAAGTTAACGTAAACACACACACACACATACAATTACTGAGCTTGGGCTTTTTAAATATGCAAAACAAAACTATCAAAGTGGATAGACAAGTTTTAACCAGTGTGCTGATAAAGCAGTTTGCGCTGGTCAAGCACACAATAACAGAGACAAAGACACAAATATAGAGAAGGGATGGAGAGCTAGCTTGTTGGTGTGCTGCACATAGAAAGCAAACTGCAAGCAGCAATAAGTTTAGGCTGAACCTAAATATCCAAAGAGACTTCGATAAAAATAACTCAACGTTGCCTGCAATCAATTTTAAAATAGACTTACAACAAGACGATGATGGAGAATGGTAGGAGGAGGTGGAAACTAGCCAAAGGCAGTCAAGAAACAAGTCGATTTCAACTTACCGCTGCGCTCCCGCGCCGCACAAGTTCAAGGCCAAGTGGCCACGGCGCCTCCTCCTCTCTGTCACTGCTGTTCTCGCGCTCTCTTCTGCAATTTGCGAGCGTGTATACGTGCGTATTTGTGTGTGTGTGTGTTTGGATGTTTTTTCTTTATGCACAACCGTTTGCATGCGAAGGAACTTTCGTTTTCAAGTACCTTTAGCGCCAGCGCCTCCTTTGCGTTTCTGCTTTGGTATTGCACTATTGTTTTACTGCTTGTTCTTCTTCGTATTGTTTATTGGCTGTTTTGTTTTGGGTATCGCGCGCGTGTTGAACAAAAGGGGTATTCGCATTTGTTTATTGCACGCGCTTAATTTTGTTTTTAAGAAATTCACAAATATATGTACATAGATGTTATTTGCAAGACTCCACTCAGCTCTTGAACCAGAGGCTGGCGGCTTTGTAAATTAATTAACAGCACTAACACACACACATACCCAGACGCACACACACGCATACTTAGCCATAGCAAGCGCGCGCCGAGATTAGCAAAGCAATTTATTTGCACTAAAATTTACTTTTTGCACGCCGCAGCTGTTGAGGGGCAGGTGGCGGACTGCTGGGGGAGCAAAATTCACCACACACACAATCACAGTGGAATTCAGAAAACATACACACATACGCGCAATCCGACGTAAGCGCACGTTCCTGTTACACACTATACGAAATTATTTTGGAATTTTGTTCACTTGCCAGACAAACAGTGACAATATGCGCCGTAATCGCGTTCTGATAAGTTGAATATTTTGTTTAGCGAGTTACTGAATTTTTTAAAGAATTTAGAAACAACCAGAGACAACGGAAAACGACGACACCGCGATTACGAGGCGCAACAACAAATGGTGAGCATTGAGAGAGCCACATGCCAGAGTTGCCTAGTTGGCTGTATTTTTCTTACAGCAAAAAAGCTTATCGACAGTGCTGAAAAGCGTTAAAAATGAGCGCACATCATAAACATATGTGAGAGAAAACGTAATTTTATTGTTAATAAATAAATTTAATATTTTGCTGTATAACCTAAAGCATAGGCAAATTGGCCTTTAGAGTATCGAATTCTTTGCGGTCCAGTGGTTTTATATTGGTGCCTGAAAAAGGTGATTTGAACTCCACATCGCGATGTTTGTTCACCAGAATCTTTTGCTCGGAGTATATTAAATTGATTTCCTGATTTATTTGCAGTTGATCTGCAACAATATTAGTTTAAAATTATATATACACATATCGGTCGTATAAAAAATACGTTTACCTTTCTTAAGCAGCACTATTGCTTGTTCGCGCTTCATTTTAACTAACATGCTGCCAATTGTGATCCACACTTTTGGTTCATCAGATTTCTCAATTAAACGCAATGCCTCGCGAGTTTCTTGGCGCCGCTTGTCCAATACCGTCAGCTCTCCTTTATTAGAAAGGATTTTATCGGCCAACTCCTCCGTTTTGCTTATTATCTCAATGCCTTTGATTAAATTGGTTTGTGACATTTTTGCGCTAATAAACTAACAATAGTTTGCTAAAAATTTGAGCAAAAGTGTTGACGGAATGTAAACAAGTTGTTAAGGTGACCAAAACTATCAAAAATGCGCCTTTTAAACGACAATGCTTCATCTTTTCACACAAACAGCTGTGTAAGCTATGTTGTTGAAATGGTCACCCTTTTTGAAAGTTACTTTCATCTCACGTAAAATTGCGCGAAATTTATATTCAAACAGAATTACTAAATAAAAGAAAAATACAATTTAAAAAACCCATTTATGTTCAATTTATTTAAGTATTTGATCCAATATTAAAAATATACGATTAACAAATTTGAATTCGTATTTGAATTAGGTAATTAGGTAATTCTTAATTTTTAATGCTTGTAGTGGGTCAGATGATCAATCATCTCGTACAACCATCTAGGCTGATCATGTGGAGCCATGTGGCCAGCATTGCGAACCATAATCTCAACCAGATGTCCGGCATGCTTTATATAACCAGCAATCTCATCACCAACGCGCCAAACATCGCGTGGTCCATACTTGTACTTCTCCGCACCGGGGAATTTGAGCTTTTTCAGATAGTTGCGAGTGAGGGGATAGGCAACAATAATGTCCAGTTGGCCACTATAGATGCAAACGGTGTAATAATGCAAGAGCTCAGCTATCCAAGGTGCCACACTATCCATAACATCCTTTTTCAAATGAATCTCCACTTTGTTTTCTTTGTCCAGATCATGGAACGCCTTGTTTCCTACATGAATAGCTCGACGCGTGACTCCCGACTGTAGAAATTCACCCAACTTCTCACTAGAATTATCTGGATGTGTGATCAAATAGTTGTAGTACCAGCTATAGCCAGTTAGATTGCTAAAGATGGATCCATTGGTCATGTCACCATTTATAAGCGAATCAAAGACATCAAAAGCGCAATCCATGTCTCGTTTCTCAATGCAAGCGGCACCTTTTGCTTCAGCTTCGTGGAATTGCGTTAAGCCATTGTCATCAATCAATCCTAGTTGATACAGGTAGTCGCCATATTTGAGCTGATGCAAAGGATCAGATAAGCCATTGCCAATTGCCACGCCCTTGAGCGGCACATTGACACGTGTCTCAATTGAATTCTGCACCTTATGAATGTGATAGGCAAGAGCGGGGACATATTTGCCGGCATAGGATTCCCCGGTGACCCAAAAGCCCTCGTTGATGCTCCACTCGAATAGCTCATACAGTTGCATTACAGCCTCATGAAGATTGCGTCCAACATCCTTTTCGTTGCGAGCATAGCCTTCATCATGATCCGTAAAGCTAAATCCGGTACCCACTGGATTATCAATATAGATAAGATTGTGTGTTTTGCTCCAGGTGTAGTTGCGCTTCTGCAGCTTGCCATGCTCATCCAGCTCAAAGGGGCCGTTCTCTGTGAACAGGCCAAAGAGCGAAGAGGCGCCTGGACCACCTTGCAGCCAGAGCACAACGGGAGCATAGTTGGGATCGGTTTCGCTTGGGAAATACCAGAAGAACAAATTTGAATTGAATCCCTTATCCACAGTTAGATAACCTGAGTAGCTCTCAACGCCATGGAACTGGGATCCGACAACGCGAGCCATTTTCTGCACTTCCTGCTTGGGCAGCGAATTATTATGGATGAGCGGTGTCAGAAAGAGTGGCTCACCAGGATCGACGCCATCTTCGTAGAATTTGAAGCGCGGATATGGATTGATAAAGCTACGTCGATACGGCCGATCGGCAGCAGCGCCAACAACAGCAGCAGCGGCGATAATTAGAAGCACGCAATGAATTGCGTTTTTCATTGTTCCACACTTGCACTATTTATATAATATGTAGGAATGTAATATGTAAATCAGTTTACTTTGATTGAATGCAGTGTCAACGCCGCCCCACTTACCACTTTGTAGATAAGCAAATTTAGTACATTAACTTCTTCTCTTTGTGAAAGTTAAAAGCTGTCTGAGCCGGCAAAAACTTACTATGCAATCAATAGCAACAAATGATTTTCGCTCAAGTGAACCAGCTGGTGTGCTAGTTCGTGCAATCCAACGAAGTTGTGCAAGACTGCTATCGATGATAATTGCAGCGCTACTTTTGAATCAAATTTAAAATCAGGTTAATTAAAGAGAAATTTCATGACATCAATCGAGTAAGTTAAATATAGAAAAGTATGCAAAATGGATAAGCGCAATAAAAAGGGAATACGGAAATATACAGATATTTACCACATGCTGGGTTTTTGAATTGAAAACAAGTTAAGATTTAATACAATAAATGTTTTAAAACAAAAATGGTATATCATAATTCGTAAATGCTTTTTTGATTGAGTGAACTAAAATAGTTCCTGTAATCGAACTGTAGTAGTATCGATTAATTTAAAATCAGCTGTTGATTTTAATGCAAAACAATTTTAAAATGTTGCTGATGGCAAACCATCAAAAAATGGTACTTTACACTTAACTGATTAGTTGAAAGTATTCTATGAATAACACCTAAGTAATTTACACTTATACACACATTAAGCAACTATCAGTTGAAGCAAAATGGGGACAAAAACACAAACAACGCTGATAATAGTGAGTCATAAGCAGCGAAGCCGACGTGGGAGCGGCGCTGCTTTCGCTATTTGTTGTGGCCCCAAAGCGTCATTTTAGGCATTCCAGTTAAGGCAGCTGAAAGTGTTGGACTACGGGCTCTCTCTTTCTCTCATTTAAAAGCAATTGCACGTACACATAAATCGCTTAAGTATCTCTAGTTAAACAATGTTCGATTTCAATTTGCAATTTGCTCGTGGCGGCGCCGCCTTCACCACCGAACTGTTTCAGCTACTGGCCGCTGGTAGCGTCAATCAAAATATTGTATTCTCGCCCTTCTCTATCCAGGCATGTATTGCCTTGGCTTTTGCTGGAGCTCAGGGTGAGACTGCGGATGAGATTGCAAAAGGTTTGCGTTTCGCGTCCAACTTCGCGCCGGAGGTGGCAGAAACTTTCAAGTTTGTGCTAGACAAATACAAGGATAGCCATTTGCTCAAAGTGGCCAACAAGATCTATGTGCAGCAGGGCAATCAATTGAAGGCCAGCTACGAGGAATCCATCAAGGAGGATTATAACTCGGAATCAGAGTCTATTAACTTTGCACTGAGCGATGCAGCAGCACAATCCATAAACAGCTGGGTTAATGCCAAGACAGAGGGCAAAATTACCGAGCTGGTTCAAGCCGATAGCTTCAATGAAAATACCCGTTTGGTGCTTCTCAATGCGCTGCACTTCAAGGGCAGCTGGGCACACAAGTTCCTCGAGGAGCGTACCGAAGAGGATGATTTCTGGACAGGCGAGGAGCAAAGCATTAAAGTGCCCTACATGAATCAAAAGGCCAAATTTGGCTATGCTTACTTTGAGGATTTAAATTGCACCGCCTTGGATATGCCATACCAGGATTCCGATCTCTCTATGTTTGTGCTGTTGCCACAGGAGCGTGAGGGTCTCAAGGATCTTTCCGAAAAGCTAAAGACTGTCAATCTGCTCGACTTGGCCACAAAGCTTGTCGTCGAGGAAGTCCATGTTAAATTCCCCAAATTCAAAGTGGACTACTCCATCGAGTTGGCCGACAAGCTAAAGCAGGTAAGCAACAATTTATTCTATATTTTATTTATGAGCATCTTATGCTTTGAAGTAATTTCACTTTGAACTAGAAATATTTTGTTTGCTTATCATGATAATGTCAATGATAAAGTAGATGGTTAAAGTTCTCTTTAACTTTTTCACTTGTTTTCAATCTTTAAGCGTAAATTCACAAATTTGGTTTTTCCAAAATCCTTAAGCTAAAGGTGAAATCATGAAAAAACCCCAATGTCATTTTCCCTATACAGTTCACACAGGGTTTTTTTTTCTTTTTGTGATAGTAATTCAATGTACTGACACCACAATTCTGTGCTTCGTGTTTAAGATCATGTATCACTGAATATTTTGTAAGACCTTTCGGTGCTGCACATAAGGTTATAGCTTATCTATCTTTAAAATCGCATATCTTATCGCTAACATCCCGATTGAGTGACCTCATCAATCAATATAAGCGAATCTACAAAATTGTATTAAATCATTGTTTATTTAAAAAAAAATGATTATGTATTTATGCACCTGGTGTTTGTTTGTTTTTCTTGTTCTTTGCAGCTGGGCATCACAAAAATGTTTAATGATGGAGCAGAATTCAATAATCTGCTTGAATCACCGGAGGGAATTTTTGTGTCAAAGGTTTTGCACAAGGCAACGATTGTAGTGAATGAGGAGGGAACGGAGGCAGCGGCGGCCACTGGAATGATAATGATGATGCGCATGATGATGATGCCGTTGGAGTTCCAGGCCGATCATCCCTTCCTGTATGTCATCTGGAATAAGAAGAATATTGTATTCGCTGGCGCTTTTGTCAATGCACCAAATGCTTAAAATGTAAAGCTCATTAAATTATTGTTATTTAAATATTGAACGGATTTTTGTTTGTTGATTAAATGCAAAGCACATAAATGAAAATGTAATTTAAATTTAATGTTAATAAAAGTTCAACTTTGATTCACAAATTTAAAAATACTTTTAAATTGGCAACTGGGGTTTAAGTAAATGTTTTGGCAGCACTGTCTCGATGCGCAGCCAACCTTAGGCAAGAGCGAATTCTGCGCGCAGCCAACTTCATGTATGCTCAAGTATTGAGCTAGTTCATAATTGAACCTGCGTAGTTAAATATATATAATTCGCAAAAAGAAAACAATTTGCGTGCACACATATATGTTTGTGCATATATAGGTGATGCGAGTTGAACAAATCAAGCAATGTCACTGCGTGCACTCAGGAAACGCGATTCTCAACTTACCCCCAGCAGCTCCTCCAGCAGCATCAAAGCAACACTTTTTAAGAAAGCCAACAGCAACAACAACAATATCAACATCAACACAGCGACAACGTCACCGAAATTTAATAAGTCTTTAACTTCAAACAGCAGCAATAAGCTTAAATTATTACGCCAGCGTCAGCTGCTTGGACGCTCAACACATTCCAATCCGGAACTAACGGCATTTCAAAGGACTTCCAATCACCTGTTGCGCAGTAAATCTGTAGGCGATGTTAGCTCCTTAAATCTGGCTGGAAAAACAGTTGGACGACTGTCGGCAGCAAACGCCAAGTCAGAGGTGTGTCTGCAGCAAATCAGTTCACACAGCTACGAACAACCACGACAACAACAGCAGCCGAAAATTCGTCTAGACAAAGTGTTGGGAGGAGCGCGATCCCATCGCGACCTGAGTGGTGCTGATCTAGAGTGTTCCAGTCGTAGAATGCGTCGCATGAGCGAGAGCAGCAGCATGGTCAGTGGCCGACATGCCAGCTCCATGTTCACCAGCCAAATGACGCTCTCTTCAGCACCCGTCGATCCCAATGCACCGTTGCGTGTGCCCATCATTGGCTACGAGGTGATGGAGGAGCGTGCTCGATTCACTGTCTACAAACTGCGTGTAGAGAATCCGGATACAAACGATTGTTGGCTGGTCATGCGACGCTACACGGATTTTGTGCGTCTTAATGGAAAGCTAAGGCAAACTTTTCCACATATCAACCTGTTGCTGCCACGCAAAAAGTTATTTGGCGATAATTTCAATGCAGTTTTTCTTGATAATCGCGTGCAGGGATTGCAAATGTTTGTCAATTCAATAATGATCAAGGATCAGCTGCGTAAATGTAAATTGGTGCGAGAGTTTTTTTGCCTGGATGAACCGCCTTCTTACTCCGAATCAATGGAGGAGTGTCGTGTAAGTATAGTATAGTCTATGTTCTTCATAATGATAGTGTAGAGAGAGTAAACTTTTCTTTTAACAGGAATTTATACTGGTACCAGCATATTTAAGTGCTTTCATTTACTGTCGATAATGTGTTTACTTTTGAAATTAAATTGAAATTTTTTATTTTAAGCATAGTACAGTCAAACTTCCTTAATGGGAAAAATCGTAATATGAAATTGTTTGAAAACTTATGATTAATTAAATCAAATTTCAGTTAATTGGATATTAAGTCTCGATATGGAAGGCTTAGTTGTACGGAAATCAATAATTCTTAAGTAAACTTTTTTATGTAATATAAATTTAGAATCCATAACACAAGTTTATTTATATAATCACTTCTCTTCCATTGCAGGCAATATTCGAGGCACAGGAAGAGACCATTGCACACTTGAAGCTGCAAATACAGAATAAAAACGATCTCATACTAAGTTTGCAGCATAAATTGCGGGAAGAAATGATCGAAAAGGAGCAGCTTCGAGAAGAGTTTAAGTAAGTTCAGTTAAACACATTATAAACAGCTATATACTAATAGTTTTAATTCACAGAAATATTAATCTGAACTGCTCACATTGCTCCTCGGCTAACGATAGTACGGCGCTAAAATAGCTGAAGGATATACAAAGAAGAACTTCATGGATGAAATTATCTTCATAATAGTGCGTGTGTTTACGATATTATGCTGAGCATAACTATATACAATCGCACGGCATATCAGGCCCCAAGTGCATATCAAGCGCACCCCAAAAAATGCTCACTTACAACAGTGCTTAAGTATTCAGCCCAAATAGCAATATACAAATATATATATTTATATTTTTTATACATTAAACGGGTTTACACTCGTTGAACAATTTAAATTTAGTGTTAGCACAATACAATTTACAATAGTATATATTCTACATTTATAAACTATTGATTGGCTGGTATTACAAGGCATTGTTTCTGGTAAATGTTTTATAAATTAAACTTAGAAATTATCGGTTGAAACAGTTATTAAATTTTTTAACTGTTTAAAGGCTTGTCATGGCTGGTGGTCGTGCATATGCCTTGGGTATAAATCCATATTTGCGTGTTTTAGGCGCATATGCCCAAAGCCAGCCATCCACGGTCTGATTGTTTAGATCCGCATAGATCCAATCACCACGACGCACCGACAGATCATCGGGTGCTTGGGCTTTATAATCGTACAACATAACTAGCTCAGTACCATGATAGCGCAAATCATCAGTACCGATGCCAAGTTGCTGTTGTTGCTGCTGTTGTTGTTGTTGTGCCTGTTGTCCCTGCTGTTGAAGAATGCTTTCCATGGCATTGAGACCTGTTAGATTCGCATGATGTTGCATGTTGGTTTCGTTAAGAGGTGCCGCAGCTGCTTGTGTGGCCTTTTGCTGTTGCAATACGCGAACACTGTCAGCTGGATAAATGAAATTGGCAGGGACAAATCCTTCCTGGCCATCGCTGCGCATTATCCAAAACCAATCGGAATCCTCGCGATTCAATACGGTAACAAACTCGCCACGCTCCACCGACAAATCATTCTCATCGCGGGCAATAAATGTGTACAGAACAATGCAACGACCCGATGGCTCTTTTATAAACGGCGTACACTCCGGCATGGTTACAAGCAGATTGCTTTCTACATTATTTGCTGTTGCGGGATTGACGACCGCAATGGCCGATTCATCGCAGAGCACATCTAGTTTATTGTCAGCGCCCAGCAGTGGTTGATTCTCATCGTGCGGTTGCTCGGGACATTGATCGCGTGGCAGCTTCTTTTTGATGGCCATCTCGGCCAGCTGAGTGTTATATGGAGCACAGTAGCTGAAGGGTATAAAGCCCTCCTGTCGCGAGTCCTGTCCTATTACATATACCCAATCGTTCTCTCTGTACAGTATGTTAACCAATTGGCCACGCTTTACCTCAAGCTCATCATCCACACATGGCGTAAAATCGTGCAGCACAACCATTTTGGAATCGGGACTACAATTTATAATACTGTGATAAGTTTTTAATATTAATATATTTCTTATACCTGAGCCCATGCTCCTTTTCAATGCCTACTCGCACCAGTGTCTCAATGCTAGAAGAGCCTGTTATGCGGCCCATGCCCACAGGCGCCAGATCTCGTTCAATGTTGGCATTTGTGGCTGTGGAAAAAAACAAGTTTGTTGTTTGAGTTGCTTGTATTGTTGTTATTGCCTTTTGCGCATGCGAACCTTTCTTTTTATCGCGCCTCATGCGCACCGGACATAGAAAAGCCATTTGGAATTTATTTTATTAAATTTTATTAGCTAAAATATAACTCTTGGTACTGTTTTTGTTTTTAATGTCCTGCTTCCAATCCCATTGGAAAGTGCATTACAGGTGCGTTCGATTGTGATCTGTGTTTATCGAGCACAGCGTAAGTTTATCGAACAAGCGTGATTGACGAACCACCACAATCTATCGTGTGCTCTTCAAAATTATTGTTTGGTTTGGCTTTTACTGTTTCTGTTATTAATGTTGTTATTGTTTTATGAACTTGCTGTGTCTTCAAGCGTGTAAATATTGGAAAGCTACAACATTGGAACTGTGCATAACACTTATGCAACCGAATTGGCCTTAAAGAGCGCACACCTTGAAGCTGGTTCAATGCACTACTTGCCCGTTAGTCAAAGAGTGCAAAACAATCAAATATTTGCAAATATGTTTTTAACATTTAATGAATTTAAAGAATCTATCTAGAAATAGAGTAAGTCATCCATTATCAATGCTCTGTCAACATTGTCATCAGCAGCATTCTGTCAATGCACTATTTTTGTGCCAAGGATAACGCGTCTTGCATGTCATTTTCGATTATTTGTTGCACCCTTATTACGCCGCAAAAATGGTGTGTGCAAGTGTATGTGCGTGTGTGTGCCTGTGTGTGTGAGTAAGGCAAGCGAAAGTATACGCAGCACTAACAAACTGACCTACACAGCAGCCCATGACTGAACCCAGTCCCCAAGTTTTTTGTACTCAAGTTGGGTTTTCATTGCCAAAAAAAAAAAAAAAATATTTTCCATTAGAATTCCTTCACTACGAAGAACATTTTCCTCGTGTACCTCTTAAAACCTTTCAACCACTTTCCTCGCTCTCGCTCTCTCTCTCTCTAAATCTCTCTTCCCATAGCGGAAATGAGCTCTTTGTCTCGCACTCGTCTCGTTGTTGACTTTTGCTTACTACGCAGTTGATTTCACATCCCATCTCCCAGCTCACTGGCCAAACTGGCAGGCAGTGCCATCCCACCCACCCTCTCTGCGCCACCTCATTCCATGCCCTATCCCAAGCATTAAAAGCTGAGAGCTCGCGCTCTTCTCCTTCTTACAATATGGAATCGATAGAAAGGCTTCTGCGCAATTCATCCACACGTGCAAACCATTCACTAAAATCAGCACAATGAAGTTTTGCCAGAAGACGATGATAATTAACGATGCTCACAGCTCATAATAATGATGATGATAATGCTATAGATGATAATGTGGGTATATTTGGTTTATCCAAAAATGAACATGCAATGCCCAACACCGCGTCGTCTGGTAAAGCAGACAGAACATCCTGCAATAATATGTACTGTTTAAGTAGGTCAGTTATTTTCGGAGTCACATGTTTTTATTTTATTTACGGATCTACCTTACCCAACTGTTCTACCTAACTAAGTACGACCTGTCGACCCACCTTTGTACTCGTCATGCTGGGATTAAATTTCAACTCAAGTGCTGTAATAAAACTGTCAGCGTGTCATTGTTGCTTTGTTTTCCCATGAATTGTGCAATTACAACATTCAACATCAGATGCGTGCACGTCATCCACACCCAGTTTAACCGAGAACCGAGCAAGACCGTCCTTCTCCTCATACATTGAGAAGTTTGTGTATGTAGGTCTAGTAAATCGATTTGGTGAGGCTTCAATTTCATGAATGGCATTTCAATTTCCCCCAACGCAGCAGCTGAAAACTTTTCACACACCAAAACTTTTTGATGGACGTGCCATGCAAGCGTAGGCAATGTGTTTCTGTGCCGTTTTCATTCTATCAATATGAGTAGGATAAAATTAGTGTTAGTTAAAATTTATCTTTTTTTTTTTAATGAGAGGGCTTTTTAGACCTGTGACATTTGAGGGTCGAATTTTTCCCAAACCTATTCAAGTTTACCAAACATACAAAAAAAAAGAAAAGTTTGAATCCTTAAAATCCAACTACAAAGTTTAAATAATAGAATTTGTTCAATCGAGTTCTCGTAAATAATCATTTTAAAACACAAATTAAGATACACAAACTTTTCTGTGTAACGAATTTCAGAACATTGCAATTGCATATATGTATGTATGTATATAAATGTATTTACATAATAGTTTTAATAAGTTTTGCGACAATTTTTTATCTTTTTCGCATTTCAATGTTTGTAAAACAATTTCTAGATAACTAGTTTGACAAATTACCAATTAGAAATATAAATGTTAGGCACTTGTACTCAAATATTGCATGTTAGAAAGTCATCAATCCATAATATCCATATATGTACTTACATACACAAGTATGTACATTTCGAATTTGACTTTTTGTATTTCACATTTTACTGTTTCGCACGATTTGTTTTCGAATGCAATCAATATACATAGGTTTCACAATATTTGCGCATCAAGCAAGAACATTTACGAGAGTTTCTAAAAATGCAACAGCCGTAAACAAAATCAAAACATATGCGATAAGTCGAACAAATACTAGATGAAAAATAATCAAAATAAATAATGTAAAAATATTGCCAAAATCACAAATAAAAATTGGCCAAATGCCAAAAATTATCGAGATGAAAAGATCTCAAAAATGGCGTCTTTATATAAATATGGGAACAAGTTTGAAAAGCACATTATAATGTAATTGCTTGACGGTTATATATAGAGTACTTGTGTATGTATATTAACCAAGATTATAGCCGCATTGCATAAGCCATTTGTCACTTGTTGGCGTTAGGGTACGGAGGACTTTATTAAGTGGGCTTTGTAGGGATTCAGCTATAAAAGCCACATACCAAAATGCCCACGCACAGGTTCATAAAGCCGCAATACGGGACTGAGCATGGTGACGTACAATGTATTCAAGGACAAATTGCAATTGTCGAGGCATCAAGCCGTTTAATGTGGCAGGGCAGAACAGCAACAATTGTGGGTGGTTGCGTTGATGAGATAAAATTGGCGTGTGTGTAATATTTAATTACCAATACATTCACTATGCAATGATTAGTTAATGTCAAACAGCCTTTAAAATGCAGCCACGTCCCTGCCAGGATTTCAGTTGGCTGCCAGCGTTAAATCAGCTCACAGTTCGATGCTCAACTTCTCCAGCTCCTACCGTTTGCCTTCATTGAGTTCGCCTACACACACACATACACACACACGCTCCCTCTCTCTCGCTCTCACACACTGCCAATAGCTCTCTCGCTCGTTCACAAGCGACTAACGTGGGAGCTGTTGTGTCTCAATTTGTTCTCTCTCGTTTCGGTGTTCTGTGCTCAGTTGATATTGGTTCCTCGTACCGTGTGGTTCACATTTCAAATAGAGTTCGCTTGCATTGTGTTTTTTTGAAAACTGTGACCAAAAAAAAAAAACATTTTTCAAATAAGGTAAAAAATTTAAGTCATCATGCAATATTAGCTGCACTCACTTGCATTACAAAAGCCACCCACACCACTACCACTATCGCTGCAACCCCTAAAAGTGCTTATTTAAGCCTTCATTTGCTGCTTACGTAAAAAAATAATAATTTCACAGGTGCTATGGCATTATTTAAGCTTTAAAATTGTGCAGGGCTTCTGGTCTTCTGTTCTCTTGGCGCCACTAACGGTCATAGAAAATTTCACACAAAAAAAACATACATACATGGATAAATATTTACACATGTGTTTGTAAATATATACATTTATTTATTTGCACGTTTTGCTTTTTTATTTTTACTCTTTACTTCTCAGGGGCCATCAAATTTTGCCACCAAATTAATTATTTTCGGATCGTCTGTCATCGTCAAATTTGAAAACTTATATATTCCTTATATGTGTATAAAAAATATACATAAAGCTGTTGCGTTCTTCATGTTTTAATTGTTTTGATAAAATGAATATATTAATTTGGCTCGTTGTTAACACGCAAAAAGTCCATTCGGTTATTATAATAGAGCATCTGCTCTAAAACAATTATTAAAAGCGTTAAATACCCGGTTCTATCTAAGCGTTGTTTTTTATTCAACGAAAAACATTAAATGAATAGTTTTTACACACATTTAATTTTGCTATTAAACTTACGTAAAAGAATCATTGATGAAAAGTTTATAGTTTGTTTGTGGTTTTATTTGTATCAACCTTTTTTAAAAATCTGTCAATCAACTGAGTTTGTTTTTATTAAAATAAATACACAATATGTCCTTTTAGGTCTTAATATTATTTTTTGTTGTGTCCAGGGAGACCAAAAATTCGTTATATAATAATTGTAAAGTAAAATGTATCCATCTTTAGAGAAATATCTTAATTTAAAATAGAATAAATTTCTATATAGCGCATCTCAAGGGGGAAAAACTTCGTTATATAGAAAATTCGAAACATAGAATATTTTTTTTGTTTGAAGCAAATTGCAATGTTCTGGAAATAAGTTCGTTGAAAAGACGGACTTCGGTGCACCGAAGTAATCAAATTTACCTTGTTAAATACTAAGTGTAGGTTGCCTTATAGTCTAATACATAAGCAATATTATTCCTATAATGCGAATCTTTGCCAAATTTTTAAAATTAGTTTCAACGTCAAGGTCAAAAACTTATGAGATCATTTATAAATTCTTTTAGATGCTATATATTTTGAATTTTCACACGTGATGATTAGCATGACACATTTACATACGTACACTTAAGATACAAACATACATATTCGATTCATGAGTCGAAATTTGTTTGTTTACTTATTGTTCTTACAATATTTTGTCACTAAATCACATTTTTCCATTTACTCGAATACCTTTATAACATCAGGTTTATAGGGTACATTTGAGCTAAGATACAATTGGTTCCTCAATTGAACAATTTATACACAAATCACATATGCAGATTCACAGATGTACAATTTGTTGGTCTGGGCGAAGGCGTCGGTTGGTCAATTTGCCATTCTATTTTACATTTTTTCTTTAATAGTATTTGTGTGCATGCACAAAGATGCATTCTGGAATATTCCAGTTTGCAATTAATTGAATTGAAACTTGACAAAAGTAATTGATTACTTTGCACACTTTGCGCCCTTTAAAGCTGCCATCCTGCACCGTTATAGATGGCAGCTGTATATTTTATGTGATTGGGTTTAATTGCTAGAAGGGGATGGGTTGCATTTGATTGTGCAATCTTTAAAAGTTGTAATGAGGACAGGGTGATTTTTCAAGCATCGTAAGAGTTGCTGCAATTAGTTTTTACTTTTTAACCGTTTATTCATAATTTAGCCAAAAGTAAATTCTTTCTCTCTCTCTCTCTTTCTCTCGCTATCCTTCTCATATGTGCGTGTTATTTACTCTCTCCCTTTTTCTCTCTTTGCAGCTATGAATACGAATAAACGAATTGCCAACATGGATGCCATTTATAAAAATGAACCCAGTAAAGTGTATAATCATTAGAAGCCAAATTATGCTATTGAGCATAAAAAGTGCAAAAATCAAATAAAAATTAAGCGCTAAGCTTTATGTGCAACTATTAGAAGCAAAAGTAAAAGCACCAACTCTTTAGTAGAGAACACTCTTCATCAACGAAAGAGAGCGAGTAAAAGAGAGCGCGCGAGCGCACTTTGCTTTTGTTTACACGCCCATTTGTGCGTTCAAGAACCGATTGCAACTAAAAGTAGAACACAAAACTCAATATTAATAGGCTTTGATCAATAAGCAAACTAAGAAATTAATTTGACTTTATTAAAAGCAACGTTCAGCAGTAATACAAGCGGCTTGCAGCGTCTACGCAAAGTTCCAGAAAAAATCAAAGAGTTTGCGCAAACATAAAGAGAGCGACGGCGTTTGCTATTGCAGTGAGAGAGAGGGCACAAACAACACACACACAAGAAGAAGACGGCAAACTCGCTGTCAAAAATACAACGGCAACAAACACACAAATATATATACGTCAACAAATTTCGTTAAGTGCTCCAAAGTCTCGTGCGTTGGCTCTTTTGGCGCTGTGCCTCTGCCTTCCAGATAGAAATTGAGTCTCTTGCGTGACACAACGTGCGTTCAAACGAGCGGAAAGTTTCCTGTGTGTAAAGATTGCACTGTTTTTATTTCTTTGCTTTTTGTTGCTCATTCGCTTGAGCAGCATCAGCACAAGCAGCAGCAGCATCGCCGCCCCCACTGAAATTGTTAGTCGGTCATTAAATAACAGCAAACTTGTAATGCCAAAGTTTTTGGCCTAAGCGTCAAAGTCATAAGCAACAAATAAACACAACATACAATAAGTGATGACAGAAACAGTGCGCAATAAATAAACATTGCCGTTAAACAAACGCGAATCACTAAGCGAGTGCAAAATATTGATTTTTCCGAACACAGCAACGCGCGTCGATGACCTCGACGTCAACGACTGTTAAAACTGTATAAAAGCAAAAACTGTGTGAACTAGAGGCGGCTAACAAACGCTTTTGCCCAAATCCAATTGAGCCACGTTTAACATAATTACTCAAGCGCATAAAGCAAACGCAATAAAACCAAAGCCAAAACTAGCAAAAGCACACATTATAACGGCGTCCGTAAACCGAGTGCAAGTGGAAAAACTTTTTGCTGCTGGCAGAAGAAGGCGTAAAAGTAGCACGACACTCCCAGAGAGCGGCACAAGCAGCTGCAGTCGAAAATCACAGAGACACATGCTTAGATATCGGCTCGTGTCCACACACTTCCTAAAGCAGCCGTAGTCAGCCCACAGGCAACGACGCTAGTGGTATAGAGCGAGTGAGAGAGTTTTGAGCAAACGAGTGTGAGAACGAGTGAGCAACAATCAGAGCTGCCAGAGAGATATATGTAGAGAGAAAGAGAGGGAGAGAGAGCGGTTACAAGCGCAACGTCACTGGAAAGCCGATCGCAGGATACTCAAACGAATTGACATTCGACGAAAATAAAAAGTACGTCAGGTGCATCGGCTGAGCCCATTTACGTGCCGAACGTTGCATTGTGTGGAGCTGCGAGTGGATTAATTGAATTGCCATCAAACGGTGCCCATTGCGTTGGTTGAACTACAGCTTTGAACGAAAAAAGGTTAAGTCTAAACGCCTGAACCGCAACAGTTGCATCAGTTTGCAGCAGTGCGGCATTTAATTTGCAACGAACGGGCATTATAATTCAGTCACAACGTATTCGCTAGGAGTTCTACGACTACTGGGTTTGAGCTGTTATAATTTAGATAGCGAAAATGTGCAGAGATCGCGATATGAGTTTGTCATAGATCAGCGCAATCGTCAGTACAAGGTTAAGAAAAAATACAAACCGATCTTGAACTAAATGTAACAGTAGGAGACTGGGACAAACAGAAAGAGAGCGCGAGAGAGCCTTGGACCAAAAAACAACAACAACAACAATAACAACAGCAACAAGAACATCAGCAAGCCAGGACTTCTTCTCACAATCCAAGCTAAGATACCAAAGTTAACAAATTAAGCCTATACCCATTAGCCATTTATCCAAATCGATAAAAATAAAAAAAATAAAACAAGAAAAAAAATAAATAAAATTAAGCAAAAGGATCAACCATTTGCATGTGTGTGCGTGTGTGTGTGTGCTCTCGCCGGAGTACAAAGAGTGAAATGTGACTATTTTCAACCACCAGCAAGACCAACAGCAACAACAACAACAAATAATCGCGTCGTTTTGCCTCTACGATAGAACATAGAGGCCCCACAAGTGGCTTATTCGCCTTTTGGAGTGTGTTAAAGCCCGTATAGTTTCAACGGAGCCCATTAAAGCTATATTTAATTTGTACTTTTAATTGATATTAGTTGTGCGTTTTGTGTTAATTAAAAAACAAAAACAAAATCCTTCGTGCAGCTGGCGAACGTACGTGGAAAAATCAGCAAAATTGAAGACTTTGCGAAAAATCTTTGGAAGTCCGTTAAGGCTTGCGTTGTAAGTATAGAAATCTTAAAAATTTAAAAGTTTTATACCTATTTATAAGACAAAATATATCAAATAAAATAAGATACATTAGGGGTGCTTAAAGCCTTACAGCCTATGGTTTGCTTGAATTTAAATTTAAAATTTACAAAGTTTAAGAACTTAAAGATCTTGTTTATGGTTTTTCGGGTTGTTTTAGTTGACAGGGTTTCGATGAGGGATATGCCTCGAAATAATCGGGCCTTGATATTCTATAATCAAAGTTTTGCTTAAATGTCAAATGATAAATTTTTCCATCTCATCTGTTTCACTGATCATTCAGCCTGTTATCTTAATTTGCTGCATTGACGTACTACTAAGTCTGTCATAATTATTGATAATCCATTTCACACATTTGTTCAGTTTGTTGCTAATCGTGTTGGATTTCAGTGTTGATATTATTATAAAGAAATTCACACCTTTTTTGCATTCGTCAGTTGAGCGTTTCCAGGCACAAAATAGAAATTCATGCCTGATTGTAGGAAATATGCATTTCAGCTACTCTACAATTACAACTGCAAACAAGCAACTTGAAGCCAGTTGTTGATAAACAAAACATGGTCTTTGTTGGCCAGAATGATTGCTATCCAATTTTGTATATACTACTAGTCTGTCGAAGATAAATACAAACATTATTCTACTATTATTGCAATGCACAGGTAGATAAAAATGGACTCAAGGGGTTCTTGCACTCAAAACTTATTTGTCGATTGATTTTTATTCCATAAAGTTTCCAATGAATCGATTAATTTGTTGTTGTTTTGGTTTCTATTTTTATGTATTTTTTCTCTTTTGTCTACTGTGTTGAGTCATCACAGTAAAGACTGTTCCACAGCGAAGAGGCTAGAACAAGACTTGTATTTATGCTCGGTATCTCTCGCTCCATCTCTCTCTCTCGCCCTCTCGCTGGAAAAAGATAGGAAATTTTTGGGACGCTCGTTCTTCTTCTTCTGCTTTAGTTATAAATTTTCCATTCAGGTAACGCAACAGTTTCAATAGCTATATATATGTGTGTATAAAATTATTTTATCTGTTGTCATTTCTTATTGTCACACTTGCTGTTGTGGTTGTTGTTGCGAGGCAACAAACTGTTGCGTGCTTTTAGGCACGCCAAGTCCCCCATATCATTTATTTGCCAACTTCCAATTGTCATGCCCGCAGGCCCGGCCCTGAAGTATTTCTGGCTGTTGACCCAATAAATGACATGATCTTCTTCTATTCATTTGCTGAATTGGACGAGTCAATAAACCGCAAATTTGTTTGTAATCATATAGACAAACAAATGGCGGTTGCCTTCAACTCCAGCTCTTCGCTCTCTTTTTAAGGGCTCTAATTCGGAAGTGTGAACCTATAATAATTAGTCTCGGAAATACATACATATATTGTTTTCACACGGCTGTTGAGCTCAATTAGCGAATCTGGCAAATAGAAAATGTGTGAATTTTCTATATTTAGTTTAGTGCCAAGAGTGCACATCTGTAAAAATATATTACGTTGTTTATTTCGCAAGTGGTTTAAATTTAAAGATATCTGAGTTATTTTTAGACATGTAGTGCGAAAATAATCAGCAACGTTTGCTTAATATAAATAACAAACCAAATTCAATTCGAAGAAAATAATATTAACAGATAAAGTTTTTTAGTTTTTGCATTTATTCGTAGAATTTGATGTTAATAATAGTTTTAATAGATTAACATCATAGAAAACATAAAATACTTAGAGTGGAGATTTTGCGTAAGTCATTTTTTTTTGAGCTATCGAATTTATCGATTTGCCGTAGAAAACGATATTTGGAAAGTTTCAAGTCTCTAGCTTGAAGGGTGTCACAAAAAGTTTCGTTCATACAGGCGGACGGACAGACAGACAGACGGAAAGATACCATGACGAGCATTGCACAAAGCCCAATATACACTTAACCTTCGGTATCGAGTTTATAAACAAAATCCCAAGCTACGCACCATCATTACCTATTGTTTCTGAGTTGGTCACGAGGTCAACTATTTGTTGCCTCACGAGATCCACAAACAGTATCAGTCTGGCGATGGCACGTGGTATCAGTTAGTAACAGTATCGAATTTTGCAATTTATGCATTTGACAATAAAGAAATAAAAATGCAAAAAAATAAAATAAAAGTCAGATCTTTAATGCTTTAAATTAAAAACCTGTTTGCGTTCAACAAGCACAAAACATAAATCAAGGCAATAATATATATATTTATACATACATACATACATATGTGACGTTCTGGCAATCTGTGTTTTATAAATATTCTTCACTTCAATGCGTGACAAAGTTCACAAAACTGGAAAAAGAAATTGTCTGCCTTGTTTCAGCATAAATTGAACTTGATTGATTTAAACGAAATGCAAGTAAAAATACTTGTATGTACAACATTTCTAAATTAATTGTGAATTAAGCAACAACAAGAATCGACATACAAATCATCAATGAATTGCAAACGCTGATTGCGTCACGTGCTGCCAATCGAAAAAAGCTATATTCGCATAGTTTGTTGTCAGCACATATATATATACTGATATATACATATGTTTGCAGTGTGTACTTTGCTCTGATTTATATTGCCATTACCTATCCCATTTGATTTCTTATTCTCTTGTTTTTTCCATTTATCTTTATGAACTCTCTTCGATATATATATCTTTTTTTATTTTATTGTAACGTTTGTTTGTCGCTTTGTCATTGTTGCTTCTGATTTATATGCTCTTTATTATCTTTAGGCTCTGTATATATTTGTTCCTTATTTACTTTTTTATACGTATTTGATATATATAGTATGTTTGTAACATAAAGAAAATTGATGCAGGCGCACTGACTGTAAGCTGCTTTATGAAATTTAAGCTGATTTGTAAACAAAACTTGTGTAAAATTTCAAGTTTTAGTCTAATAACTTGCTTTTCTTACTATAGTCATACTGTGTCATAGTCATTTGATAGTTCACGCACTTTGATTTAAATATATTTCATATTCTTTCTGTTGTTCAACTTGCTTTTATTTAAATCAATTGGCATTTCCACCGAGAAGTACACCGAGACCAAACACGTGGATATTTCCTCATTTGATAAAGAATTAATTCAAGTTACCTAATCAAAAGTTATTTTACATTTATTCATAGCCCAATTCGAGATATTCTAATTCAAAATCCCGCAACTTTGTTGCATGATTGGTTTTTATACAAATTCTCTTATGAATTGAGGGTTGCTCTCTTAAGTCTTTTAGAAGGTACGCATAGTAAAAAAATAAATGCATAAGGAACTTTGCGATTGCAAACACCTGTTACTTTTTGGTTTTGTCTTATCGCACATTTCGTTGTCCCGAGCGACACCGAAAAACATGATTTCTTATCAGTGCGTCGAAAGTACATGCAGAAATCGCATCAAATTTTGTGTACAAACAGACTCTTACAAACAGATTCTTATGATAAGTAAGTAACAAAGAGCCTTATTGGAATGAATTGAAAAATGCGATTTCCAATACAAAGTTTGTCCACCTGTAAGTGTTTATTTTTTATTTATTTTATCGTTCATTGTGAATATTTACTTGTAATACTTATTTTGTATATTCTAAAGATTAATTGGTTTTAGATAAAAATTAAGATTTTTGTCAACAGAATGGAAAGTCTTTGCGATTTCACCTGGATTTCACATTACCAAATATAACGAAATAACCAATGCACATTATTTTTTAGGAATTCGCACAAGTATTTTGCAACAACTTTCACTGAAACTCCTGTTTGAATAGATCGCCGCGGAAACCACTTCTTGTCCCGTGCGACCGATCATGAATAGTTTCCCAGAATCAACCTTAGCAAACAAATTAAGGGCTAATCAGGAAAAATCATTTGAAGAACCCGTCTTATGTTCGCCCTTTTACCAATTTTGTACGATTTTCCCGTTTGACACCATGACAAGGCCAATGTTTTATATTTATATGAACTAATTAACTTCGTGTTGCTTTTTCTCTGAGTGCTGTCTAAAAATAATTCATCATATATACTTTTAATCCAGTTGGCTTTTAATTTTTATTTATCATGCACAATTCATTATCTTTCTTCTATTTATTCTTCATATCAGACTTTTCTGTTTCACAATTGCATTTGATGCACATGACGTAATTTTTGGTAACATATTGCACAATCAATTTAAGCTTGCAACAAGCAAATGACGCACGTGGCACACAACAAAAAAAAACGCAGAGTTTGTGGTTTGACCATGTCTAAACACAAATTCTATACACTATATACAGAAACGTAAGGTATTAAAGTTTGGCAGTTTATTTGTTTTGTCGATAGTTACTAAATGGATTGTTGTTGCCGCATTGATAAAGCAATAGACAAATACATTGTATGAATGTGTATAAAAATAGAACACACAAAATAGTTATAGCAATAAAAGACTATAATCAATATCTGACAGGCTCTTCGGTTTGTTTTTAGCTGCTACTCCATCAAAAGAAAGTCATTTAAACCAACCCAACGATTTTCGATTCTTATCAAACTGATGCATTGCCACGCGTTCCACACATTAGTTGAACAATGTCTAGATATTAGGGATAATGAAATGGAGCACTTTAAGCATTTTCCAGAAACTTACTCACAACTTAACTTGTCTTGTGTGGAAAGCATCATTGAATCAGATTCTCTAGACTAGTCAGCGTTTAAAAGTGTTTATACAAAATGGTAAATACAATTAGCCCAGACGATTTTAGCATCTAAAGATAACTGCTCCTCTTCTTGTTGTGAGTTGTGTGGTGGGCGATTCAGCTGTTACCGGTTTGAGCCGGTTGATGCTGGCGTTGGGCAGTCTGGTCCGACGGTAAGCCAATTTAACAGTTGAGCCTTTAGCTCGAATCTTATCAACAAGCTGTGTGAGCGATGTGAAAAATGCACGAAGTGCGAGCGCGCCCAATAAAACACAAATAAACAAAAACACATTTGCGATTATGACGCTAAATTTACACGGATTTGTTAAATTGCGCATACGCCGCTTGTTACCATTTTAGCATCTAAGTGCTGTTGTTGTTTTTTTTGTGTGTGTGCGTATGTGTGTGATGCTGTTGCTGTGTGCAATGAGCAACCGAAATTAATTTTTTTCTTGTGCTCATGACTTTGTTTTCGTGCCCCGAGTATTTGGAGTAAACAATTTGATTAAAGCGCGTGTCCGATCCAATGAAATTGTGTACAAACTTTGAGGCCATTACTTTTTCTGTTGTTGTTGTTGTTGTTTTGGGTGTAGGCGTCTTTATATTGTTATTATACCTGTATATATGCAAAAATCCAATAACATTTCTGTGGAAATCCTTGCAATAATAATAATATTATTGTCATAGAATTCTCTGGAAAATGGTTATTTAATACAATTTCATGGAACGGAAATGGATTGTTATTCTTTTGAAAGTTACTTCCATTACATGTGTAAACAATTAGACTTGTTTTTAAATATTCAAATATTTAAGACACCAACATAAAACTTAGACCATGAATCATCATTATTTTGTATTCTTATCAATTATATCGTCTCGCATATTGATTGCTGAAATTGTGTTCCGGCTACCAGTTTATCGTTTTCTATTATCAGCGCTATGGTATTTATTTTATTAAAGTAAAAACCAGAGTTGGGTTTTTTTTTTTGTTAACTTTTGAAAAAATTTGATTATTAACTAATTGAAGAATTGCGTTTGTTGAACTTGCAATTGAAAAACAAGTTTTTGTGTTTCAGTTAAACGATTGCGGCTGTCTTTCGAATGAGTCATGCACAGCTGCCCCATTAAGGGGCATAAGAAGTCAACATATTTGTATTTCTTATAACATAAACAATTAATTTATGGAAACTGAAGCATGAGAGTATTTATAAATATGGTCAAGTGTAAAAGAATCTTTAAAGATGTAATTTTACCATGCAGTAAACTAACTTTCAATACTTAAGACCTATTCAACTCTTTACAAAGAAAAAATGGTTAGGATTTGAAAAGAATGCTTGAGTTAATTTAACCAACAAAAGTAGCAAAAAATACCAACATTTTTACCAAGAACTCAAGTTTTATTTAGTACAATAATGTAGTTAATTGCTTGTCTTAGCATTTATATGATAGATTGATTCCATAGCACATGCGTACTTATCTAGATCATTTTGTTGTCCTGGCATTATTCGGTATTATTATTATTTTGTTTTCTATTTTAATTGCATGCCATTGTTTCACATTAATTAAGTGCTGTCAACGCTTGCAAATCCCAACAATAAAAAATCCCCACTTTCCACTCCGAATTTCAATAACGATACATCGATGTCGTGTCTTACTTTAAGTCTTAGTTGGTCCAATTAATTTGATAAGCATTAATGCAGGGCCTACAAAAGAGTCGAATATTGAAATACTTTGCACGCGCTTTGCATTTTTGTGTAAAGTCCTTTTGGCATTACGTTTGGGGCTCAACTGTCAGCGATCACGTCGTCCAATTTTTGTGTATCTCTCTCTCTCTCTCTCTCTCTCTCTCTCTCTCTCTCGCTACCCCCGCCCCTCTTGCCAATGGCCACACTCTAGCATTGACGTCATCAGCGCGTGGGCTTTAATTGTCATTCGGATGAGATTGTGTACTATTTAATTTTTTTGTTCTTTGTGTGAATTGTTTCTCTTGGGGCACAAACAAGAATATAATTGAATGTGTAACCTTTGAGGCAGGTTGATTGACACAGTTCCATTAGTGCTTAATATGCTGCCCCATATCTCGTTAACTAATTAAGCAGCAAAAACAACTTGTTTATGGTTGTTGTTGCTTTAGTTTAGGTTACTAAGCTAAATCCCCATTTGATGTGACCTTTTTTTTAAATCACATTTTGTTGCTATGACATTGCACTTGAAATTTGTTGAGGAAATAACTTAATTTGTTCCGAGTGTGCATTGCATGCATAACAGAACAATTTAAGGCAAAAACAAAGCCATTGACCATACAAAAGTATAAGCAATTCAATTAAATTTCATTTGAATATTATGCTTGTGTTTTTTGTGCTAGGCGAGTTGGGCTCAAGCAAGTGCATGCATTTAACATCAACCTAAAAATTCACAAAATTAGCATGATTTCTATTTATAAAATCCCAAACAAAATAACAAAAAATGTGATATTTAACAAATAAGAGTGCAAAATACAAATCGATCAAGTCTGCAGTTGAGCAAAAAAAAAAGTTTTTATAGCATGTAGCCATACATTTATGTATTTTATTTTCACACCTTGTCACGCTCTTTTTATTGCTCGCTCTCACGCTCTTTTTTGAGCTCGCGCTCGTCTTGTGATCGATTTCTTTGCGCAGGCGTGCTCTCATTCTCGCTCAGTATATCAAACGCTTTAGTTTTTTTTTTTGCTCACTCAGCCGGCCTGAGTCTGGTCTCTCCAAGATTTTTTCGCATATAATTCGCGAGGTCGACGGAAATGTATTTAATCGTTTTTCGGCGCGCGTAAAGAAAGCAACGTTTTTTAATATTCAAGCGCTTTAAACAACCAAACACACAACACAAAAGCGAACAGCAAAAACAGAAATGTGAAAACTGCAATAAATTTTAATTGTGATTAGACACAAATTAATTTTGCAATATACAAAAAAGAATATAATTAAATCAAGCTATAAATAAAACATTAAAATTCAACTTGCCTGAAATTGGCCACATTTAAAAATATTCAATTGACTTTGATTAATATTGATTGCACCGGATTCAAACGGCGTCAACTTAATACAAAAAAATAAGTTAAAACAGTGATTTCCTTAAACATTTGTGATAAATTTGTTAAAATTTGTGATAATAAATACTTGTCAGTATTAAAAGACTGATACGCTTATAGTTCTAAACATTAGTTGAAATATAAACATGACGCCCAAAATTATAACATATTTTCTGGTAAATATACAAATATGTTTCTTCATATGACATACATAAATATTATTATTGATTTATTTAATAATAAACTCAGAAATTGTATTGGCCGCTTATTTATAAATAAACAATTTTTTAAAAATTAAATAAGAAAAAAAAAAACAAATAGAGCTAAAAAGTTTATACAGCTGTTAAGCTGTGAAGGGATGTTCGTCATTTTAGCCTGTTAAACTCAAAATAAATTGAACATTTTTTTTGTGTATTATGTGTATTATGGACAAAAATCATGAGAGCATTTTCTACCTATTAAATCTTATCCTTTTGTAAGACACATATTACTGATAATTATCCGCTTTGTGTATATAAAATAAAAATTACTTGAAGAAAAAAATATTTATTTATTTTTAGGGATATAAAGGAAATTATAGTTATTAAACGACTTTTTTTTGTATAAAATTTACTTTCTATGCTTCTTCCCTAAGTCGTTAAAATTCTTGCAAAGTAGTTATGAGAACTCAGAGCTTAGTCATACGTGTATTTAGTTATAAGCAAAAATAAAAATAAATAACAAATGTCACTCAACTATTTCAATTCAATTGCAACGATCGTAAATAATTAAAAAGTTTATAATTTTTTACCAGCTGTTTTGTCGATTAGTTAGTGAACAAATTGCCTACTATATTGCAGATAATGAGAACTTACTCATAGCGCTTATATTAACCCACTAAATGGTTTGCAATGACATTTATGACGTTTATTTTTTCCTCTTTTTAGTGTTAAATAGTTTTTTATAACTAAGCGTTTAAGTTTACGTCATGTGCCGGCTCGTGATGCTCGAGCAAATCTTTCAATTAATTGCTGATTTATTTTTTTTCTTCTATATTTCGATTGCAGTGCGGCATGCGCCATCCCACAACTGGCCTAAACGAAGACGACTTAAGTCGTCTCACTGGTTCATCCTCTTCATCATCGTCAACCGCTTCGTGCGGCAGCGGCAAATCCTCCGCCAAATCCAACTCCAATTCGAACTCCTCAAACGCAACATCCAAACTAGCCGCAGAGGCTACGCACCATGACATTAACGATGTGGTGCAAGGAGAGGCGACAACGCCGCGTTTTAATTCCACCTATTTACCCGAAATCATAAATCCACTCGAATGGCAAAAGTCACGCAAACGCAAGGAGCGCTTGGACAGTTGCTCAAAAAGCAGTCAGGATTTCAAATTGCAACGCAGCAACAGCGAGGAACTGCTCACCGAACCCGAACTGACCCCAACCAATACAACAGCATCACCGCCTTCACATCCAACTGCTCAGCTGGCCAAAAACTGCGAGGTCATTAGACGTGTCTCCTCGGAGGATTTCAAGCGCACAGCTAGCTATGCTAGCTATTGTCGTGAGTTTGAACGTGACTCCGACGATTCCGGTGTGCCGGAGCAGGAGCAGCAGGAGAACAATGCTGCTCTGGCCAACAATTCAGAGGCTAACAAGGATCGTGATCGCCTAGAGACAAGTCCAGCGCGATCACAACAAACTCGTGAGGCTAGCGATGACAGCGAGTGTGAGCATGAACGTCGTCGCAGCAGTGAACGTTTCTGCAAATCCCGACTGCCGCCCGTGCGCAAATCCGGTGTTAGCAAGAAACTCAATGCATCTGGAAAATATTTGCCATCAAGGCGCGATGAACAAAGTGCTTACAAATATGATTTGTCTGCTTTAAAATATGAGCGACGTGGTTTTATTAGCAGCAAGAAACAACAGCAGCAAAGCTCAGCAGCAGCAACAGTTGCCGATCACAATGACAACAATCTGATTGACTTTCATCAGCAACAGCAGCAATCAAAGCGCAGCACCAGCATCTCACCCACACCAACCACAAGCAGCTCGTGCAGCTCGGCAGCTGGCAGCGATGACAGCACTCCAAATCCAGCACCTATTAAAGCCAAACCACCACAGCGTCAACAGCAGACACTTAATTTGACCTCGGCACAAGAGTCGTTGCCTTGGGTGCGTGGCGATGAGCCGGCGCCAGTGTTAAGTCGACGTTATGCCCATTCGCGTCATCATCCTGGTGGCAACATTGATGCAGCTGCCAAGTTGTCCAAGGTGATGCCCTATCCACAGCAGTTGCCCAAGCAGGCGTCGAGTGTGCAACAGTTGCTCAGCGAGGATATGGATTGTATGGAGCCAATGGATGCAGTGCGTGCGTTCAGTTCGCTAGAGAATATGCGCACCCGAGATGTTATGCAGCAGGTGGGGCCAGCCATGATGGCCTTCCAAACGCCCGAGGAGCGTGTCAAAGCCATCAATCGTCGCGTGACAACGCTCAAGAAGAAGCTTGTGCAGCTAGAGGATTCGCTGGAGCAGCGTCTTGGCTATCGACCATCGCAGGCAGAGCGTTTAAATGATAAGTACATGAAGAATGCGCTCGCCGAGCTAAGCAAGCTGCGCAAGGAGCGTCACGAGCTTAAGACTGATCCCATTGCTGCACTGGGCCTTAAGGGAGGCAACAGCGGTTGTGGCATTATTGCCAGCGGCCAGGATGCGGCCAAAAAGTTGGAACGCATGAAGAACACCCTCAGCGAAATAGAGCAGGTAAGCATCAAATAACATTAACAATAAATCACAAAACAAATTTTTCACTTCGAGACATGAATGCTTCAGATACTTTATTTGAATGTCTAAAAAACAAATTAAATTAGCTGAGGAAAAAAAAAACACTTTGAATATTAATATGGCAACAAAGTCAGATCTCATGCCAAAGAGTAACCTGTGGAAAATCTTTACAGAATAGCCAAATGACGTAGGAAAAATAGTACATAATTATTAACATGACTAATAAGAGAATAATATAAAAAAAAGGCTTGACATTATGTCAAAAATCATTTGTAGAAGAAAAATTTGCGACATTTGCCTTATTTATCAACCACGTGACAAAATATTTAAATTTACTTAACATTTTTGGACTTAAAAACTAGACGAAAATATAAGTGATTAAGTATGAATATATTCAGAGATAATTTCGAAATACTTTTTCGGCAATAATTTGATAAACGTTTCTTCAAAAAAATGTGTTTTCCATGCGCAAATCTGTTGAAATCAAATGGTGAGCCATAATTTTTGCATTTTCTATTTGCTTTCAAGGTATGAACAAAATTTGCCAATGTAATTAGCACTCACGTTCAATTTGCTTCATTAAATTAGACTTTTTGAAATTAATGCATTGATGTCAGTGTATTTTAATTTCAATCCAAAAAAGGCTTCTTAAATAATGTGTCGAAAATATAATTATATCGACAGCAGCAACAAACGTCTTAGAATGTTTCCATTCCTTAAGAATTTTCATATTTGTGTTTGAACAGCATCATAGTATCAACACATTGTATGAAAATACATATTTAAATATATACACATAAATATTTAACGATTTGTTTTGACTGTGGCGCATGAGAAACCTGTGCTTGTATAAGCACAATTATGTGTGATACGTATTTTGTTTTTGTTTTTTTTCCTCCCCTTTCTACGACAAAACAAATGACTTGAAAAGCTGCCAAAGAGCAGCAGAGAGAAAAAAAACGGGCAAATAATAATAAGCACATATTGTGTGTAGGGGGTGACAGTGCCAGAGTATTAAGTATTATGTATAATGGTGTTCTATTTTGGTGTCGGGCACTTTGCATTTGGCATTTGCCGCGCACAAAGAGCATATCGGAAAATGCCTAATGCATGTCGCTGATTAATTGCCTTGTTTACCACCATGCCTGCCGGCCAGTGTATCTTTTTTTTTATCAGTTTATGGGCATTATATAGGCTTCATCTACTTAGTCTGCTTGAGTGAACACATAACATTTGGTAATTAAAATTTGATTTTCGACTTAAAGCTGATTGATGGAAATGTAATTGCGTCGTTTCATTTTAAGGCATAAAATGAAAGAATTTCATACGTGAACCATTACTTCTAAGTCTAGTTGATGAAACGGTAAACAAAATCTAACTTAAATTTAAACTGCGCGCTTATCGATCTGCTCGGTAAGATTAACCAACACTGCTCACCAGTGTGTCCACAAATTTATGTTAGATGGCAACGCTGATAAAAGTGTCATGATAGCTGTTCACTTATTTTAAGGAAACAATTTCTAAAGAATATAAATTTATTTGGAAACTTTAATTTTTTTTGCAGAATCTTAGCGAAAAACGCACGCAAAACCATCGGCCGCAGCCACTGGAAGAGCTGACATCTGATCAGTTGGTGCAAGAAAAAAGTGCTGTGCAACATGGCTTGCTGTATTTTGAAAGCCTTTACGGCCATCCCATTACAAAGGAGGAGCGAGATGCTGCACGTCCGCTATATGATCGCTACAGGCAGCTAAAGCGTTGCGTTTCACGCAGCATTATGTTCGGTGGCGGCTCCGGAGTGCCCGAGCTGCCTACCATACTGGAACACGAGGCTATGGTCTTTGAGGCAACATCAACACCGCTGCAGTATTCATCAAACAACAGTACTGAGACGACCAACTCACCCAGCGACTCCATGGCCCCAAATACCCTAACACAGAACGCTTCCTCCGATGAGTCTGCCACCACCACGACGACGACAAATACCGCGGAGACGCAGGCGGAGAACATATCGGCACTTAGCTTGGATCAGCTGTGGGAGCAGCTGGAACGTGTGCGCGATGAGAAGACGCTGCTCAAGGCCACCATACGCGAGTACGAGTCCATATTCGAGGAGCAGAACGGACGCAAAATGTTAAAGCCCGATCGCAGATCCCTTGAAACGGAGACATATGCTCAATATAAGGAGAAGAAGGCAACCGTTCGTCTGCTCCAGGCACTGATAAAAAAGCACATTGGACACTAATTGATCCATGTTGTTTAACATACACACACACACACAGCAACATTCATGCATGCATACTTACTATTTATTTCATACAAACAAGAATTGTTTTAACTTATGATTAACCACATCCCCACTTATACATATATACAAATAATAATTATTATTATATAATAATAAAAAAAAAAAAACCATGTAGTTTTTAGATTTACTTTTATCATATATTCTATAATGATACATTTTATGAATATTGTTGATTCCTTATTGTTTTTTGAAAACACCTATACGATAAAAACAAAAGAATAAAAATATAATATAATATAAAATTGAAGAAGCTGCAAGCAATTTGGTTCTGAAACACACACATTGGACATGAGAAAGAAAAACATATAATCTCAACATCCATATAGTATATTATGCAGACTTTAACACGGAATTGATATCTACAAGTAGTTTATTGTTTTCGAATAGCTATTTCTGTCTATCGTCATTGATGTTAAAAAATGAGCATTCGATTTATTAAATTATCATACTTTATGTTTTCTTTAACTCTAAATACATATATGACTGAACCGCTATCAGACATTACGTTAAATTACTTTTGAAAAATATTACATCAATCCACACATTTCCGAACATATTATTTAGTTATAGGGTTTTTGGTGTGTGTTAAAGCATAAATTAAATATTAGAAATGTAATATTTCAAAGAAAACTTTATAAATGTTGTCTATCGAATTGTAGTCAAAAACTTAGTAACGCTATCCAAGTAATCTATATCTTCTATATAAATATATTGACTTACATATATGAATAGCAATAATAAACATTACCATTTATCGTCGTAACGTTTCAGTGTGTGTGCATACACAGATCACACTAACATAATTGATGTTTATAAGTGTGTGTGTAAAGTGGAATCGGAAGCAGCTTCTATTAGAGCGATAGCAACCTTTCGATATCGATACATATATGCATATAGTGAGGCCGATTGCCTTCGTTTGAATAGTGCTAATGGTTTTGAGTTAGTTTTGGGTTGTTCTGCAGGATTTATTGAAAGTAATTACGCATATGCGTATTAACTATATTAATGAGCATTAATTTACAAATAACAAAACAAACATAACGCGTATACAATACATATTAAATCCAACATTTACAAACTTAATTCTTATATATGTATAACGCATGATGCCAGCGTATGGCTCAAAATGCGACAAGTTTTGTAGCGTTGCAAACACCCAAGAAAAAAAAAATAATAATTGTCTAAAATATGAAAGCAAATAAAATATGTCACGTTATAATAAATAACAAAATTGCATTTTTTTTATTTAAAGTTCAGCTTGTATATAATAGTTTAGTCTATATGGCGACAGCCAACCAGCATATCCGGTCCATCTGCAATGAAGACAGAACATAAATATATAAGTATTGTGTTTTGAATTATTCACCAAGAGTCTATATCTTATTTAAATCAATATGCATATCAGGGTTTGTTTATTAATTTAAAAAATATATTGCTGTTAATACTTCATTTAAAGCTTACCTATTTAGAAATTTTGTTGTAGTACTGTCGACAGTAATTCCAATGTAATTATCCTGGCTGCAATTAACAGATAAATATTATTAAAATTTTGCTCAATATATCAGGAGGTAAAACTAAAGTTTATTTATTATCAGCAATCCAATACAAATCGACATTATTAATTCCGACTGGGGCGGTATATAAATCATCACGTACATATGCAAAAATATTATAGACTAATTAAAAATAAATTACCTTCTGCTTTTCCAAATGCCATAACGCTAATTTCCGTGATAAAAAAGCGATATTTTAGCTCTCTGAAAAAAAAATCAAACATTAATATACATATTTTAAGTAACTTATTATGGTAATGATAATTTTATATCAGCTTATTTTATCATCAATTATTCTTATGACAGGGATAACTGTTTGGCTTAAATAAGGTGTTCATCATAGAAGGTTTTATTATTGTTTCAAGCAAAGTGGCGTTTCCACAACATACCTTAGTAAACACAAAATCTTATATATGTTTGGTCCAACCAGCATCATCTGCAAATGAAAAACAAACATTAGAGAATAATGTAAAAAATAAACTCAAAATTAATATTGGAGAAATTATTCAGACTAGTATTTATAGCAACATGAAAAATTCAGTTATATGCTTGTCTACTTTAATATATCATCAGCAGAGATAAGTCATATTAGATTGAAACGAAACCTACCTTGAGTTCAGTCTCCAAACAGATTTAGGCACAGTAAATCTTTAAGCAATTCTTTGTGGTCGCTACAAATAAAATAAAATAAACGAAATTTATTAGTTGTTAGAAACTGTATGAGGCAGAAAGTTAATTAGTTCTTAGATTAACTATCAGCATTTTGCATCATCAATTATTTTATGACAGGGATAACTGTTTGGCTTAAATTAGGTGTTCATCATAGACGGTTTTTTTTATTGATTAAAACAAAGTGGCGTTTCCACAACATACCTTTTTTAACCCAAAAATGTTATTAATTCTGGTACAACCAGCATTATCTGCAAATGAAAAACAAACATTAGAGTAAAATGTAAAAAATAAGCTCAAACATAAAATTTGAAAAATTATTCAGACTAGTATTTATAGCAACATGAAAAATTCAGTTATATGCTTGTCTACTTTAATATATCATCAGCAGAGATAAGTCATATTAGATTGAAACGAAAACTACCTTGTGTTCAGTCTCCAAACAGATTTTGGCACAGAAAATCTTTAAGCAATTCTTTGTGGTCTTTCGCTACAAATAAAATAGATGAAATTTATTAGTTATTAGAAACTTTGAGCCAGAAATTTAATTAGTTCTTAGATTAACTATCAGCATTTTGCATCATCAATTATTTTTATGACAGGGATAACTGTTTGGCTTAAATTAAGTGTTCATCATGATGTTTTTTTACAATCTTAAATATTGAATTTTTTTTGTTTTAACTCACCTTAGGCAAACTCAAGACACAAAAGAAGCTCACACCCCTGTATTATCATTCTGAAATAACAAAATTACATATTTCTTTTTTAACACAACTTATCGCAAAATATTAATTTTCTACATTTTCAGAAATATCAGTAACAAAAACCAATCGACATTATTCTTCCGACTGGGGCGGTATAAACAAACATCATGTTAAATAGCAATTATCTCTAAAAATTTATGTATAAACTTACCTTAGGCATAACACCAATGAAGCGCAAGCACGTGGAGTTTACATTCTGAAATTGGTAAAACAGAAATATATGTTTACTGCTACAGTCTTACACAAGCAAATAATATTAAACTTCTTATGAAGTATCAGTAATAAAAACCAATCGACATTATTCTTCCGACTGGGGCGGTATAAACAAACATCATGGTAAATAGCAATTATCTCTAAAAATTTATGTATTAACTTACCTTAGGCATAACACCAATGAAGCGCAAGCACGTGGAATTTACATTCTGAAATGGGTAAAGCAAAAATAAATGTTTACTGCTACAGTCTTACACAAGCAAATAATATTAGACTTCTTATGAAGTATCAGTAACGAAAACCAATCGACATAATTCTTCCGACTGGGGCGGTATAAATAAACATCATATTGAAATAAAAGAAATATATTGCAGGCAAAAATTGATGCTGCAAAACTAACCTCACTATTTCGAGTCACACGTGCAATATGGTTCATGGAAGCACCACAAAAGGTTTAACATGTTCAATGCTCTTCCAATATCTCCATCATCTGTAAGTTATTAAATGGATGCATTTAGATAGTTTCTTAGGATCAAAAAACTAGGACAAACACGTGTGCCATATTTTTATCAGATTTGAAAACCAATCAACACGTCTTTTCTGACTGGGGCGGTAATAATAAACATCATGTAAAAAGGGCACACGTGTTAAATACCGGAATATATTAACTTACCTTTTTATTGCACGGCATATTTATAGTTTTCATGACAATTTAAATGACACTCGGGAGCGATTGAAATACTCAACTGTTCTCGGTCTATGATTTGATGGAAAAGAAATAGTAGCAGCAGTGTGACTGCCGACTGCAAAACGATAATTGTGTGACACAAATTATGTGGCGGTTGGACGATATTGAATCGACACAACTCTTGTTTACGTATTATGGTAATGTCAATTATCGACTCATGATACTCGATAATAATATTAAGCCGGTGCAAAAGCGCGGAGTTGTGAAATTGCAACATACATATTGTTTATTTATTATTTACATTTAAAACTTTAAACATGGAGACTACTGTTGATGCAGAACAGGAAGAGGAATTAGAAGTAAGCATAACATTTAGCGAGTTGCAATGCTTGGACTGTGACGACTTATCCACATGCGTTTCAAAGCAAAATGCTTTAAAAATTTGCAAGAGCAGCTTGGAGAAACTAAGCACTACAACCGTGAACGTATTAAGTCTGTGGCTTCGAAAACTGCTTAGAGCCTATTCAAGTGAGGGCGACTTTTGTATGAACGTTTTTAAGTGCTTATATGAGTGGTGCCTTCAATTGGTATGTGCGTTGAAAATACATTTTTTTCTTAAGATTATTATCAGCTAGCAACTCTTTAATTATTATAGAAAGAAAATGTAACTTCAGGGGATAAAAAAGCGTGCGAAGACTTTATTACGTTGCTTGCGGACGCACTTAGCTTTGCCGAGTGGTCGACGCAGCATTTGCTAACCGAAGTCGCCTGCCGGCTTGCAGCGATATTACTGCTTGGCATTGTCTACAGCTGCCTGCAGCTGATGTAAGAGTTAAATCAAAACACATAAAAACAATCAAAAACTATCTTTGCATCCATCTACAGCAATGAACATAATGTAGAGACTCTGAAGGAACATGAACCAAAAGCCATAGATCTGCATTTGAATGCATTATTCCTGCTTGAGAAAACACTGTCGACGTCAAAAACAATCCACCCCCAAATTTCGCCACGTAAAGTTTTTTATTTTTTTAATTTGATCATGATGTAGACCATATAAAAATGTTTTTATTTTTTATTTTAACAGTGGTGCGACAGCTTGTGGATATTGCGGATTTTCTAAATGTTGAAATGAGACAACTTCATGTCTTGGTGAAGACAAGCAAAGCTATAACAAAAATTTGCACGCATTTCGCCCAATGCGACATGGTAGGCAAAAATAAATTAACAATGGCTGATTTGCAGGAGGAGACAATTATGCATTTATGCGATACAATTCTTATACAGCTGGATACTGTGCACAGAGATGTAAGTGAAAATAATTAATATCAATAGTAGCAATTACTTTAATAGTTACGTTTAATGAACAGGACATTCTGTCAGTTCCAGTGGATAAAACTGAGGAGTATTTGAAAGTTGCACAGGTTTACTTAATCATGTTGCACAAAGTATTATGCTGTGATATAAAGCGAATAGATGCATCTGTTTTGAAAGATATAGTTCAAGTATTAAACTTGGGTGAAACGTAAGTTACACTCCTTTTTGTTTTACAGAATCGTGACTTACCTTGATTTATTTCTTAGCAAGCCAACTTGTGATTTAGGTCAAGAACTGCCAAAGTTCATTGGCAAATATGTGCGTCCATATACTTTGCATATTTTTGAGATGCTATATCAGCATAAGGATTTTCAAAAGGTATGCTTGAAATTTGTTGTTTTCAATATTTTTCATTAATATGCTTCTTTTGCAGTATCTGATTGCTTGGCTATCCGAGTGCATAAAACTGGATGTGGATTACTCTGAACTCTGCTTGGGATATATTACTGCGATCATTATCGATCATACCGAAATAGACCAGCTTACCTGCCAAACAGTACAAAAGACATTTGAATATTTGTTCAAAGGTACAAATTAATTCTATTTATAAACTCATGTAGTTTAACGCTTATTTTTTTTATACAACTATAGATGCATTTATCTTTACCAATACCGAGCGGTACAATCGAATCCTAGAAGCATTCGGCACTCTCTTGTACGTTGCCTGTTCCGTATCTTTAATCAATTACTTTAGCACTGGATTATTTCAAGAGGATATAATAAAGTCTCAAGTCTGCGCCGATATACTTATGCTTCTCTTTCGGTAAGCATAATATTTTGATTCGATTTGCAGTTCGTTTGATAATGAAGCTTGGGGCTTTGCAGACTGGAAGAGACGACTCAAAGCTGGAATAAAAATGATATCGAGCAGGCAACCAAATACTGGATCAAGTGCAATAACTCATATGCCATGTTCTCACAGAACTTAAGCCAATTTCATGTACAGCGCATGCTCAAATATTTCCACAAATTAGGAAGTCATGAGATGCCCATATTTAATATAAGAAACTATCGTTATCTGCATTGTGTGTCGTCAAGAACTCATACGCGACCCTTGGGGCTGCGCCTTAAACGTTTAATAGAGGTGCCTCTGAGCAGTATTGAGCAGTATTACGAAATAGTGAGTGCATGCAGATTAAATAACGCAATTCTCTTTAACTTAAAATCTATTTGTGTAGATGTCGCTTATGGAGCTGCTGTTGTCTGGAGGGGATGCTGAGTTTCTGACTTACGTGTGGAAACAAGTAAAAGAAACTACACTCCGCAATAAATGCAAACTCTTAGCCAACACTTTCTATAAAATGGCTTTGCAGTTTAGCCCTGCTGATAAGTTGTGCATACTACAGACAGCAAAAGCATTGCCTGAAAAGTCTGTTGCCGACAGCTGTTGGTACGTGCAAAAATTTCTTCATGCTTGCAAAAGCAGCGAAAATACAAAAATTAAGTCTCTTGCTGAACAACATACAATTGATACAAAGTTGCTGGCACTTTTGGATGCACTTCAATCAGAAGCGGTTAACAAACCAACCACGAACAAATTTCAATACATAAACTATAAGTTAAACTATAGACGGCAACTAAAACATTACTGTAATTTGAATACTTTGAAGCGCAAGCGAACACATGTCGAGCCAAAGGAGTTAATACAACAAATTGATCAGAATTTACAGCAGATGATTCAGTGTTCGGATAAATTGAAACCAACTGATGTTGTTCAACTGAGGAGCATTGTTGATAAGTTAAACCTTATTTTGTCAGCCCATTAAATAATTATTATTCATACTGAAGAAAGACTTTTGAGCACCGATTAAATATCTTTGATTCAGGTGTAACAAATCATCTTCTTGAATTAGAATACCTGTGGACGGAATGTTAAATATGTATTATTTATCATCTTATGCATAAATAAAGACCCGCTATTGATGCCGAGGTGAAACTGACAATACTACCAGCAAAAAATGCTCGAACAGCTACTCGGGTTATATCTAAACGTCGAGATGGAGCCATAGCACTAAGAGATGCTATCAGTATACCTAGAGAACCTGGATTTGCAAAGCCACAAAGCGCAAAAGTAGCAATGCCAGCGCTACTAGGCTGTAAATTGAAAATAACTTAAAAATTATATCCATTTTAATACCTTATGCATTGTACACTTACCAGAACTTCATCGTTTTTAATCATGTCACCCAGGTGCTTATAGCCAACAAACTCGTTAACGAGGGTCTTCTCAGCGACAACCAATGCCATCTTTTCGCAATCTATTGGTAACACGCCCATTAAAAAAACGAGCGGTGTAAACAGCTTGGAAAGGATCCAAATTAAATTGATTCCATCGGCGCCAGCCAACTCAAAGATCCATTGGACAAGAGCATCAAAGAAGAATGTAATTGCCAAAAAGGCGATTATATTGGATACAATACCCAGAACGATCATTAAAGCAGCTGCAGCACCAGAAGCAGCGGCATCTAATATAGACTCGTCCTGACTGCAGCAAACAATGATCGACGATTACGCTGATATGGAAACCAGTTGGAAAGTTAACTTACGATTTCTCCAGTTCAATATTAGTGAGTGTCGTCCGAGATCTCTCAGTTTCAGGATAGAATAGTTTAGAAAAAGCCAACGAACCAGGCGCCGCCATAACACTAGCTGTGATCAAATACGCTGGCGACGCACCAAAGGATATATAGGCACCCAGAACACTGCCGGCAACCGTCGCATAGCCAGACACACAAATCGAGTGCAGTTCACTAGATGTTAATATTTCTATGTAAGGTCTTATCATGAGAGGACTCTCCGACATGCCCAAAAATATGTTTCCCACAGCATTAACGCTCTCGCAAACTGTGGTGCCCACCACCGCCTGCAGTAGATAGCCAAAGGTGCCCAATATAAACTGCATGACTCCCAGATAATACAAGATAGCAATGACCACACTAAAGAAGAAGATAACCGCAAGTATCGCAAAAGCGAAAACGTAGTCTTCGCAAATGCGTTTACCATAAACGAAGAGTGCGCCATGTTCGGTAAATCGTAAAAATCTTGTTACCTTCTCACCAGCACAGTCAAATACAGATCTACCGAAGGACAACCGTATGCAGAAAACACCGAAAATCAATTGCAATAGCAAGCCATGCACAACAATCCGCCACTGAATATTCCGTCGACTTTTGGAGAACGCAAAGCCCAATAAAATAAAAAGTATGGGTGCACTTGCGCCAACTAACTTTCGGGGATTGTTCCGACACTCAAAGCCTAAATATGCGATTACCAGAGCTATGACTATAACCAGCATTACAATCGAGACCAATCTGCAGAATATTTGGGTGTCAATATATGTACATAAATCTATCTGTTAATATAGATACGAACTTTTTGCGGCTAAACTCAATCCATTTATCGATGCCTTTATCAATATAATCGTCATATAATCGTTTTCCAATCAGCGGCTTAAATACCCAATAATATATCCAAAATATATAGAAGAAAACAAATAAGATGATAAGAAAGCCGTAACCTGTGCACCAATGCATTTCGCATAGAATGTGCGATTGAAATTTTGGTTTCTCTGTTGTCGACTCGGTGACATTGGATGCTTCAATTGTTGATTCGGTGTTATTAACTGCTTCTGTGCCATTGACTGCTTCTGTGCTTGTTGTGTTATCATCCTCCGGCTGAGGTCGTTCTTTACACTTGAAACTGCCTTTATCTAAGGCATAAATGTTCTGTAAGATGTGGCTAAAAATCTAAATTTTAATGTATATAGCTACCATAGCGTATAAATACAACAGTACACCAAATAAAATAACATATGAATATTATATGAAATAGTATGTGAAGAACAAGTTTTGCAATTTTCCAGGCACGCGATTCTTGCTTGGGTTGCTCCTCTTCTTCAGCCTGGTCCATTAATGCCTATAATTTTATAGCAAATTTCAAATGTTCTAAAGTCTAAGATGAGTGCTTGGGTGCATGGATTTTTGATATCAAGTTTAAAATGTGTCATTGAAATTGTTAAAAAATTATTAGTCATAATTTTGTTTGAACCTGACGTTTATTAAACTCAAAACTACTTGATGGATTATATTAAATTGTATTCAAGCGTGAATAAATAAAACTATTAAATGACTTTTGTACAAAATTGTACATCAGTCGTCGACTAGACCTCGTACCGATCGGTTGTGTTATCGCAGAGTTTAGTTCAAAGCTTATCAATCTTTCAAGCGCCTTTTCTTTCTATACACTCATACTTCACCTTTCAAACTATACACAAGCATTAAAGCATAAGTAAGTCAAAGTTACAGCTATGCCCACTGGGCACAATAGTCAAGGGGCGAATCGCTTTGCAATACTAAGCGACAGCCCCAAATCCAAAAGAAAAAAGCCTTCACCACTGTCAGAAGCTTTCCCAGAACTCCCTACTCCTAATTTACCTAATCCCAAATTCATTATTATGTCAGCTACCGACAATAAAAACCCAATCTCCACATACTCCTGTTTTGCTGTAGAGCGTGCAATTAAAATCATACACAAAAACATATTAAAAATTAACCAAATGCGTGATGGAAATCTACTAATATTCGTAGAGAATACAACAATAGCAGAGAAATTCATCGCTTCCAAAGAACTCCATGGTATCTGCCAAATATCATGTGAATACCACAAAAATCTTAATTACTGCAAAGGCACAGTATACGCCCCCTGCCTCAACAACATACCAAACGAGGAAATACTTAAGGAACTCAAGTCTCAAGGAGTTGTCGATGTATATAAATACACAAGACTCATAGATGGCAAAACAATTCCGTCTGGCGTGGTGCAGCTCACCTTCAATCTATACCATCTTCCCCAAAAAATACAAATATCATGGCATGTCGTAAAGGTTAAAGAGTATATACCAAACCCAATGCGCTGCAAAAATTGTCAATTTATAGGCCACACAGCAAAGTATTGCAAAGGCACAACGGTTTGTGACCCATGTGGTCTACCAACTCACAAACCAACTCAGTGTACCCGTACTTTCTGCGTGAACTGTAAGGGAGAGCATGCGGCCAGCAACAAAGACTGTCCCAAATTTAAAGAAGCACAAGAAATAATTAAAATAAAAACCACCGAAAAATGCACTATGTACGAAGCCAAAACGAAATATTACAAACAATTTACACAAACACCGACAAATATGAAAAAAACTTTCTCAGAAATAGCCGCTACACAAACACCACCAAAAGAAATCAAGACAAAAATCCTACCATCCAACTCCAATAAAGAAAACAATTCCAAAGACAAAATAAAAACTAAAAGCACACCCGAAAAACCTTTTGACTTCACTAACACAAAATATACTAAAGCAATGCTAGAAAATAACCTAAGCAAACCGAAAAAACAAACACTCAAGATAACGAAACACTCAACTGACACAGAAAAATTACCTCAAGCGACTCAGAAACAGACACAAACATCAATTACGAAAGAAATAAATATAACAACAACAACCAATATCACTCAACGCTCTCTGATACGGATAGTATCATAGCAGATGTTGAGTTGTGATAAAACCTCTCAAAGCCCTTTTAGGCTGTGCTCGCTCTCTTTCTCGGTCCCCGCGAGGGCCTATAATGATCTAAGCATTAAAGCGCAGCTTCGCTGAACCGAGGGGGAGACCGAGCAAGAGAGAGATTATAAAAACAACACATAAACCAATACAAAAAGAATTAACACAACTCACTCACTAACATAATGACTCTAAATATAATACAATGGAACATAAATGGTTATAAAGACAAATACCATAATCTCTCTCTCTTAATAAAAAACCAAAACCCACATATAATAGCCCTACAAGAAACCCATATAAACGATCCTAACACAAAAATTCCCATACCAAACCAATACTCACTATATCATAAGAATGATATCAATTCGCAAGCTCCTAAAGCTAACAGAGGAGTAGCACTTCTAATATCAAAAAATATACAACATAAAATAGTAAGCCACCAATCAAACATCTTAGCTACATGTGCAGTAATACAAGCCAAAACACCGTTCATAATTATTAACACCTACCTTTCTCCCACGGACAAGTTCACAGAGCAAGACCTTCACAACCTAATAAACAGTTTCAATAAGCCAGTTTTATTGCTAGGAGACTTTAACGCCTGGCATTCGCTCTGGGGATCACCCTCAAACAATCCAAGAGGAAATATTATAGCAAACTTTGTACATAACAGCAATCTAATTGTACTAAACAAAGGAGACCACACACACTACTCCACCCATAACACCTTCACACACGTTGACCTAGCGTTTTGCTCACCACCACTTAACCTAAACGCCACCTGGGCTACATATGAGGATCTCTACGGGAGTGACCACTACCCAATACTTATACAAATATTTCCCATAGCAAACACAAAAACAGCTTACAAAACACATAGATACAAATTTCATTCAGCGAACTGGGAATTATTTCAGAAAAATATAGACATACTAACACAAAAACTAATTACAACAAATAACACCAATCAATCAGCAGCCAAATTTCTTAAAATAGTTAAGGCATCTGCTAACAAAGCAATACCCACATCCAACCCCAACAGAAAAAACAATAAACACGTATACTGGTGGAACCCAGAACTTGAAAAATTAAAAAAAGAAAAAATAAAATGTTTAAATAGTCTAAGAAAACACCTAAGCACAGAAAACATGTTAATGTACAAAAAAGCGAACGCAAAGTTTAAATATACAGCAAAAATAGCACAAAGAATTAGCTTTGCTAAGTTTACAGAAGATATAAGCCCTAGCACAACAACCAAAGTACTCTGGGACAAAGTTCATAGGCTCTCGGGAATTAGTAAAATCACACACATTCATGCAATACAAGCAGAAACAGGAAACACATGCGATCCAACAAAAATAGCCGAAGCATTTTGCAAAACATGGTCAAATTATTCAAACGACTCAAATTTCTCAAACACCTTCATAAATAACAAACAACAACACATAGCCCAAACATCCATCACATATACTCCAAGAAACAGAGCTAAAATCATTGAAAAACCCATAGCCCTTTTAGAATTGCAATCTTGTCTTGATACCCTTAAAGGATCCACTCCTGGACACGACAATATCAATTATCAAATAATAAAAAAGCTCCCACCATCTGCAATAAACAAACTCTTAGACCTCTATAATACAATACTAGACACCAGCAATATCCCCCATCAATGGAAAATTGCAACAATAATACCAATAAACAAACCAAATAAACCAAAGCACTTACTTAACAGCTATCGCCCAATATCCCTGCTCCCTTGTATTTCCAAAATACTAGAGAAAATCATTTCAAAAAGAATCATGTGGACACTTAACCAAGAGAACCTCCTATCTCCTAATCAATATGCATACAAGCAAAACAGGTCGACCACGGAACCCTTACTTATTTTAGATAACTTTATTTGTAACAATTTAGCCACAAAAAACCACATATCGGTACTCTCAATCGATATGGAAAAAGCTTTTGACAGGGTGGGTGCTCATTGTATCATACAGCAACTATATGATTGGAAATTTGGCCGAAAAATCATTAATTACATTCGAAGCTACCTAAACAACCGTAGAATACGAGCTAAAGTAAATAACACCCTATCTAATGAAATGAACTTAAAAAACGGCATCCCACAAGGCTCCCCACTTTCAGTCACGCTCTTTCTCATCGCCTTCAATAAATTAAATCACTTGATAAATCAAAATACATTCTTTAAACACACTATGTACGCAGACGACCTTTGCCTCTTTTTCAAACCAAACCCCGGCTATAACACCCAAATAAATAATCTATTCACTAAAATTCACGATTGGTGCAATATCACTGGAACAAAAATATCAGCGGAAAAATCCACTCACCTACATATATGCAGGAAACACAATTGCTCTAACATAGATATAACAATAAATAATGTAAACATACCGAAAACTCAAAATTCTAGGTTTAATATTCGACAATAAATATAATTGGAACGAACATGTGAAAGGCTTAACCAGCTCATTAAACAATAGACTTAATATAATTAAATGTTTAAGTAGCTATAAGTTAAAAAGCAACTCCTCATCCCTCATCAATATAGCTAAGTCAATAATACTCGCCAAGATAGACTACGGTCTTTTAATTTACGGTAAAACAAATAAAACAAATTTTTAAAACTTTCCACTCCCTACCACTCCTCCATCCGACTCTCATTAGGCGCCCTCCGCACTACCCCAATAAAAAACATGCTGGCAGAAACAGGACTCCCCGACTTAAACACTAGATACCAATGGAGCATTGGACGACATATTAAAAACATAACCAATTCACACGGATCTTCCTTACAATATTCACTCCTCAGACAACTTAAACGGAAAAGAGCAACAAAAAAGCCATCAAGCCTAGAAATGATTATCAAAAAAGCTGCAGCTCTAAACATATTCATCTCACCAGAACGCAAATACAAAGAAAAATCTCCACCATGGACAATAAACGGGCACTCTACAATGTTAGAGCTCGCGAAATACAAAAAGGACAGTACCCCATGCGAAGTTTACAGAAAAGGTTTCGACAAAATCAGAAACGAATACAAGTCATGGACTTTCCTATACACGGACGCATCAAAACTCAACCACATAACTGCCTTCAGCGTTGTCACAGAAGATAATAAAGATTAAAATCAGCCGTCACTCCTTGGCACTCTTCAATTTTCACAGCGGAAGCGGAAGCGATTCTCTGTGCGGTAGAAATCACTCAAAAAGAAACAAAAACTAAATTTGTTATCTGCACGGACTCACTCTCCACCTTACTGGCAGTCATAAACCCAAACACAAATCAACCCACAATCGCAAAAATTCGAGACAATCTCATCTCAAATCACAAACGGATTAAACTACTCTGGACGCCTGGACATGTCAATATAAAAGGAAATGAACAAGCAGACACAGCAGCTAAATTAGCTACACTTTCACCATTGCTCTTACACAACATAAACAACAAAAAGGACATAAAATGAACTTACAAAAGACACTCAAACAATGGACGTTACGCACTTCTACAAACCTCAACCTGCAAGAGAACCTACACATCTACCAGCTAAAATAGAAAGGAAACATGCAATAAAATACACAAGATTCAGACTAGGACACACAATATTAACACACCAACACATCTTCAACAAAACACCGGCACCCTATTGCCCATTTTGCAATAGCGATACCTTGACAATAAAACACCTAACACTTCAATGCCAACACGTAATGAATATCTGCAAATCCCTTAATTCTCCCACACTCAACATCCTTATCTCAAATCCCAACATATCAAATATAGAAAATTTTATAAAAATAATCAACACATAGAGATATAATGTATATAATGTAAATCTATAATCAAATAATATAATTTAAATATGAATAATAAGACTGCCTGAAGGCCTTTGCTGCTCTGGCTTTACAATAAATTGATACTTAGAATTAAATTCTCGGTAACAATTAAATAAATAAATAAAATAAATAATAAAGTCTAAGATGAGTGCTTGGGTGCATGGATTTTTGATATCAAGTTTAAAATGTGTCATTGAAATTGTTAAAAAATTATTAGTCATAATTTTGTTTGAACCTGACGTTTATTAAACTCAAAACTACTTGATGGATTATTTTAAATTGTATTCAAGCGTGAATAAATAAAACTATTAAATGACTTTTGTACAAAATTGAGTAAACATAAAAAATATTTAATGCTGATTATTTCTTAATAGAATTGTTCTTAACACGAAGCTTTTCGTAAGCTTTAATTAACACCTAAACTGTTGTCACGTTGCGCTGTGATAGTTTTTCAAAAATCTTGTTGTAGACAACTTCCTCCTCCTCAGTCTGAATTAAAATGCCTGAAAATGGATTGATGAAAAGTTCGTTTAGTTGCATGTTGATTTATATATTTTTAACAGCTTACTCACCTGCAAAACTGGCTGATATAAAGCATACAATGCTGCCCACTATAAAGGCCCGAAAAGCTACAGCAGTTATGGTGGGCCTTCGCTGTGGAGCCATCGCGCTCAAGGAACCAATGAGTATGCCCAGGGAGCTGGGATTGGCAAAGCCACAAATTGCAAAGGTGGCAATGCCAGCGCTGCGAGCCTGCACAATTGAGAGAGGTCAGTTAATGGTTTATCCAAATTTTAGTAACTTGAAATACTAACTGTAATTGTGTGATTTTTAATGAGCTCGCCCAGTCGTTCGTAAGCTACAAATTCATTGATGATGCTCTTTGTGGCTATAACTCTGGCAATATTATTGCAATCGTCTTTGGGCACGCCCATTGCCCAAGCCAGAGGTATGAAGAGCTTGGAGAAGATCCATTCAAAATCGACATTCTCGTGACCGATCAAAAAACCTAACCAGCTGACAATGCCATTTAGAAAAGTGACGAAAGCCACAAACGCCACAATATTCGCTATAATGCCCATAACAACGGGAACGGCATTGGAGGCGCCACTCGATGCCGCATCTAACAGAGACGTATCCTGGCTTTAATTGTAAGCAACAAAACAATATACAAAATTACATAAGAAGGTGAGACATTTAAGATCGAGCAAATAGAGACTATTTTACTGCCAGCCCATGCAAATTAATCATTTCAACGTCACAAATAGCAAAGTTTCAAACCTTTGCCAAAAAAAAAAAAAAAACGATATTGGTAGGACTAACAATATTGGCAGAACTATCAATTTAAAAGATGAGGTAAGCCTCAAAAAAATGTGTATCGTTTTTTTATAACTACTTACGATTCCTCCATTACAATATTATCGCTGGTTGTTTGACTGATTTCCGTTTCTGGCATATAGAGCTTTGATATGGCCAGTGTTGCCGGCGCTGCCATCACAGATGAGGTTATTAAGTAAGCAGCGTTCGCACCAAAGGATAAATAAGCGGCCAGGACACTGCCTGAGACGGTGGCAAAACCAGACACCATAATGCTGTGCATTTCGGACTTGGTCAGCTTATTGATATAGGGTCTTATCAACATTGGACTCTCAGACATGCCCAGAAAGATGTTGGCAGCAGCTGTTACGCTCTCGCAGACCGTTGTGCCTAGAAGCTGTTGCAGTATCCAACCCATCTTGATGACTATCCACTGCATGGTGCCCAGATAGTAAAGCACCGATATGAAGAAACTAAAAAAGAATATTACGGGCAGTATGGAAAACGCGAAGACATCGTTCTCAATGAGAAAATCACCAAAGACAAAGCGTGCACCGGTCGTGCCATAGGACAAAAACGTGGCCACCTTATTGCCCAAACACTGAAATATTTGGCGTCCCACCTCCCAGCGTATGCAGAATATACCCAAAAGAAACTGGCACGTAATGCCAGTGACCACAATTCGCCATTTGATTGCACTGCGTTTTGTGGAGAAGACATAGCCGCAGAGTATGAAAAAACAGGGTGCCACTAGGGAAACCAGTTTTTGCGGCTCCTCCTTCGTCTCAAAGAACAGAAATGTTGCCAAAACTACTAGTAATAATACAATTAAGGCGGCTGAAACAATGCTACGAAAAAGATAACCGTTAAATTTGTAATTTTAAATAAATCAATTAGTTTAATCAAAGTAAACTTACCGTTTCCTACTGAACTCATGCCACCGAACAGAAGCTGGATGTAGATAATTCTTGTGGAGAAAACGTCCAAGTTTTGGCTTGAATATCAGATAGTAGAAGAGCCCAAAATAAATAAAGCAAAAGAGGAGAACAAGCATTCCATAGCCAGTGCAAAATCGTATGCCACACATTGGATGGTACATATTGATAACATAATTGCAATCATATTTATCTAATAAATAAAGACAAGTGTGAATTAGTTAATGTTGAACAGTTTTAAGGTTGATAGTACCTACTCCATTCCCTATAGTAATATGTGGCATAGGAGAAATAGCCCACGGCAACAAAATGTAAAGTAACATGAAGTCCGATTTTAATCCATTGATGCAATTTATTGTTCTCTTGCTCTCTTTGTTCTCCAGTCTGCATCGGCTCGTGATCATTTAAATAATCAACTTGATAATCAGTCTAAAAGTAATATGTGAGTAAAACACTTGTTCACCACAATGCGGAACAATACTCACACACCTTATTCGATTCAGGATTTGGCCTATTTGGGTCAGTCTGTAAAAATGTAAATAACACAAATATTTAAAGTTAGCTTAATAAATATTATTTGATTTAAATACTTACATGATCCAGCTCATACCCAACGTTAACTTCACCTTTATTTTCCATCTGAAATTACATAAAATTTTGTTACATATGATAACGGTACAATGAACGCGATTTTGACTGTGCCAATGCACTTACGTCTATAATAACTGATATTTATATACTTTTAACCCAAGTTCACCTGTCCAATCCAAATCTCGTTTCAAATAGGGAAATACGATTAGTTTTCTTTAGTTAAGCTCCTTGGCCAGTACATTAAACAGTTGAAATATTACACATAACTTGTAGCGATAAACTATTCCGCACGTGTATTAAATTCAAGTGTTTTAAGAGTTTGTGTTAATATTGTTGTTCGCAGAAGCGTTAGGTAAACGCCTTTATATTAATGTTGCTTATCGCAAATCAAAATGAAAACAGCTTGAGGTGCTATAAATCGATCAAATAGCGATATTGATAGTAATATGAAGAGCCATAAATTCCCTTTATGCCGATTAAATTAGCTAATGGAATTTACGATTAACCCCTAAAGAGCAAGATAATAAAATCATAGATGAATCATTATAGACTAAAGATGAGTCATTACAATTAACAAAAACAAAAGAATAAACGATAAAAAATTATTGTTGAGTAATTACAGTTTAGGTTAACAACATAATTGGACGTCATACAATCAGATTTACCGATAAGCTCAAAAATTTCTCTTTATTATTACGCTTCAAACTTTGTTTATTTTCGGTCAGCACAGCATTAAAATTTTAAATCCACTAATAAAGGTCTAGTTTGGTAGCTCCTCTCACACTTAAAGCCAATTAAAATTAAAGCACTTGTGTAAACACACATAAAAGTATTTATCTAGTAACGTGTGTTTTTCAGTTATTTTATTAAGAAAGAGTTCTTAATAGGGTTAGATACACATTCATTATTCCACGATTTATTTATGTACATTGCAGGGGTAATTCACCTTTTAAAAACGTTTTATTTGCATGTATTTATGTCATTTGAAGCGTAGAAGCTAAACACGTTTACAGAGTCACAGGGTTAATTTACAACCTTCGTTTGTGCACAGGCATATATGTAGGTATCAGAGTTAGTGGAACATCAGCTGCGGCTCCGCGAGTGCATTTTAACTGACCGAAAGTCGCGGCAAGTCTAAAAGCTGTTACTGCCTAAAGCCGTTTATTATACCTTACCTTTTCTTTTTTTGTTTGCTGATAGCCTATTTTTAAAAAACAATCATATCGGGTATATTGTGTGAGACAATGAAATGTGAAGTTAAAAAAAATGTTACACTGCATTAGAAAAAGTTTTTTTTTCTATTCTTAAACTGGACGAAGGAAATAAGTGAGGCATTCCTTATATAATGTTCACATAGGGTATGGCTAGTCGAGCGTATAAGCCTAGAGCTTTTATATTTGAATTTGTAGGTACTTTTGGGTTTTGCTACACATCAAAACCAATTTCAACTACCAAATACATACCGAGTGGTTTGTCAAGAGTATTTTATTGAAACAGGTTATATATTTTGTTGACATTAAAGCTGATACTGCGCTTATCAGCTGGTTGTTAAATACGAAATGAGTATGTTGATATTTTCAGGAGATAACTTCATAACTCATATGTATGAGAAGAAGCTGCCAAAAAAAACATTGCAAAATAACATTAACATCGAGAGAGAGAGAGAGAGAGAGAGAAAGACAGAGTGAAGGAGAGAGACTCGTTGGTTAATTAAATATGCTTATAAATCAATATCTAATCGCATTTACACATACATTTGTATACTCGCTTGGAATTGTGGTAATCTTTGATGGATATCTGCCGAAATGTTAATCATAATTTATTTATATATATATATACTGATACATGATATGTCAATTGACTTCTGGCCAAGTGGAGATTATCAAGCGTGATTTGATTCTAAGACATCTTATCGAGCCACTTAGCTAAAGTGTTACCAAGACAATTATTATCTACTCAATTGAATTGAATGGATCATTGATCAAAATATAGAAAAAGTACACTTTTGTTGTTATCACTTGTTGATGCTTTTGAATTTATTATTCTTGTAGGTTCATAATATATTATTGTAATCGCGTGTAATATGCCAAAGTTATAAAATGTTTACTTAGTTGCTTAGCGTTTTTATTTTGATATATCATAAATGGTGTTAAGTTTAATTAAGTAATAAACAAACAATGTGTGTTTCGAGCGAATTATGCAAATGCAGAACTTATAGTTCTAGTAATAGGTATGTACAGAAAATTCTGAATTCTTATGTGAGATTAAAAAGTGTGTTTTATTTTTTTAATATCCAACATACAAATATATAGACTTGCATGATTTGCAGCTAGAGTACATGTAAAAGCGAGGCACTTTTTAACCTTGTGACTTATATAACAAAATTTATGTTTGTGTGTGAGTGAATGGATATGAATGTATATATATGTTTATTAGTTGTAGGTGTGTGCGTATAAATACTTATAGGTTTTTTTTTTTGCAATTTATAACCTACTAAAATTGCATCGCCCTTGCATGCAATTATGGATATATGCTTGTGAGAATTTGTTTAATTTAGATATCTGCTTTAGATATAAAGTTATTCCAACTATTTGCCAGCAAGGGCGTTATGCTTGCATCAATTATATATGTATTTATATATATATAATATATGTGTTTTGAAATTAGTTTTGAGGTTCCAACAATTCTATTATAATTTAATCAAAAAATTTGCAAAATTCAACCACATTTAAATCACAGACTCCTAATATAAGAGAGATTTACAAATAATATGCGTACATACATAGATATGCTCTCAAATAAAATAGAAAATTTCGAGTAATATGTCAAAATGTTTAACTTAATCAAAGAAAACTCTTACATAAATACATTAATTTAAAAAAGAATTTTAAAAAAATATGCTGACATGAACTAAAAACGAATTAAGTCAACTGGCCCTAAAAATACAAATAAAAACAATACACTATTAAAGACCAGCATGTGGGACATGAATCGATGAAATTGTGAGCTGATGATTTACTCTTCGTTTTGCTCAACATGGCGATGCTTGTGATGATGGTGATGATTGTGGTTATTTTGATGATGGCGATGATGATGGTTATGATGCGATCGCAAGTGATGCTGCGATTCCGATTGCTGGTACGATTCATCAGCATCCGTTGATGCACAGTCTACGGCTTGATGATGATGACGCCGGCGATGGTGATGTATTGGTTCCTTCTCCTCGCTATCGTTATCGCTGTTTTCCAGATTGTTGTCAATTGTTGGTGAATTTAATGTGGTTGGCTCGGTGTTAAGATGCTCCCTGCTCCGGGATGGATTGCGCACCTGTTGCTTCAGGCTTTCTAGTTTGCCGTTTGTTCGGTTATCAAAGCTCTTATCCGTCAGCAGTCCATTACCCAAGAATTTAACATCTAATCTTGGGCATCTGCAACGGAAATTTATGATAACAAAATTGAAGAATATTTAAAAGCACTACTAATATAAAAATATTTTATTTAACTATTTGCTTCGCAAGACAGTTCTGACTGCAATTTGTAGCTAATCTTATTAAGTTATTGTCCCAAGACCTGAACCTTTTCACTGCCAGCCTGAAAGCATGCCACACTTTTTTCTTAAACGATTGGAGTGACTATACTAATTGTTGCCTGCTTTTGAGCGCAGAAGTAAAAAACATATGCATGTTGTTAAGGTCAGTCCATTTTGAAAGTAAGTTGTCCATACTAACCATTTTTAAAGTAGTTTTCTTATCTTTTTTTTAATTTTTATTCTTATGTGTATATTTTTATTTGGATAGTTACCTGGACAATGTGTTGTTTTCCATACTAGGCATAGGCGTCGCTGGTCCGTAGACGGACCATGGGACTGCAATATCTGTAAAATACATTTAAAAACATGCATTAAAGCCAAAGTCAATTGTTTCTAACATGCATGCAATAAGAAACGAAACGACAAACATAAAAACACTTTCAAAAGCATCAAGCAAGTACATTGGGCAAACATGCAAAGAGAGCGGCGGCAGCAGCTTAACAAGTCCTCAATAATAATAATAACAACAACAACATGAACAGCGAGAATAACAACAGCAAGAAAGCAATAGCATTAAACAAAAATTTCAACATAAAGCCAATGATGCTGCATTAGCATCAACAGAATAACAAACGCTCAACGGTGCGTATGACCAATTAGCATTAGTAGCAACCGAAACTGCGTTTGTATATGGTATGTGAATAAGTTTGCTTGTTTGTATATCTTACCAAAAAAAAAAATAAAATCTTGCGACATGAATACTATTGAACACTATTGAGTACTTAGCATTTGCTTACATCCGTTTTGTGAAAATTTTTGCTAACGAAAGCAAGGGAACAAACGATTCGTGAATTTCATAAAAGAGCCAATCGACACCAAAATCAAAACCAATTTACACCAGACATGAAACGTGCTTGCATTAATTACAATAAATATACATATACATATACATAATACGTATTGTATTGTTAAGCAGTTTTTGTAATTAAATGCAGTCGCAATTTGTGGAATCTGTCGATTTGCAGAGCTCGTTAAAAATTCAACGCTTTTGATATTTACTGACACCTTCAGAAAAACAAACTAAATTTTTAGCGCGCCAAAGCGAATTGTTTTCATTTTATTTTGTCTGCTTGATGTCCGGCTCTCCTCAAAGTTAAAGAGAGACAAAAAAAAAAAGAAGAAATATGAGAAGCTTGCTTGAATTGTTGACCTTTATTTTGGTTGTTGTGGGGAATGTTATGTCATAAAGAATACTCAAGTTGGGGGCCTGGCCTGCAGCGAGTCTGAATCTTGAATCAGTTTCGAGTTGGAATTCCTTACACATGTCACATGGCAGTTAGTTAAAGCTTGGCTAACAACACGCTTACCTGCCTGATCACAAGTGGGTGGCTGAAAGTAGAGTCCGGGCAACAGTTGATTTTCCTCATCATCATGCACCTCAATCATCAGCAGACCAACAACAATTGGTAGATGTGAATGCATCGGTTGTTGTTGTTGCTGTTGCTGCTGCTGCTGTTGTTGTTGGTGTTGTTGCTGAGACCAATAGGTGAGAGCACATTTGACATCGATGTCCACCCAGCCAGTCTTGGTGCTGCTCAACATGATTGTGTTGCAGGTGCGCTTCTTACGCTCTGCAAATAGGAAAGAGACAGAGAGAAGGGCATGGAGAAGGGGTTTGATACGAAAGGGTTAACTAAAGTTGGCTTCTGTCTACGCACCTAACTTACGTTTCTTCTTCTGTTGAAGCACAATAGATACTGTGACGCGTATCTGGGATTCAAGGAAGGGTTCACGGCACAGTGGAGTAGCTGCTGCTGCTGCTGAAGGAGTTGGAGCTGTTGTAGCTGCGGCTAATCCATGCTCCAATTGTTTGGGATTCATTTTGTAAAGACGTAGAATGGCGCTGTCTAAATTGAGATTATTGTCGCCGTACTGCTGGAAAACGCTGCTGGCAAACTGTAGCGTCACATTGCTGGACTGTTCCCAGTTGAGAGGAGTCGTCTCGCCGTTGCATATGGGATAGCCAGCTTTCTCATGCGACGATTTATTCTGCCCCGGCGCAGCCTGGCTATCATTGCCATCCGGCTTCGATACAGCAATTTGTATGCGTGAGCGTATCTCTTTTATCCTGCAATTGTAAAATCAACATTGTTTTTTTTTGTTTTTTTGTTTAAACTATGGTCTGACTATGACTATGACTATGAATGCGACTATCTAACTAATTCGGTTCAAGTGTTTATGTAAAGCCCCACTTAATTGACATTTGAGCAATGTCGTAACTGGCGCACAACCTACAATACCAACAACAACAACAACTACAGAAACAACATCAACAACAAACAACTTTTAGAAAGAAGAAGATGAGTTGATAAATGAAACCGTGCCGTTTAGCGGTGCTTTATAGCGCATTGATTCAATTTATTCCGACAGACTGAAAGATCAACGTGGACGTATAGTTCTTTATAAGCTAATTCTTTTGGTTTATTTTTGCTGTGGAAAATTGGGTTGTGTGTTTTATGCTTAGATCTCAAGCAATAGAAACCGTGTAGAATGACGGTTTGACAATGTCTTAAGAAAACAAAGATCTTATTTGCTTATAAGTTTGATGAAGTTGCAAGAAACTTTTTACGTTTTTTTTGTAAAGTAAAATACGTTAAAAAAAATAAAATAAAAAACAACAACAATGATCGAAAAATGTTTGTATTATTGTGAAAAAAACGTCTGGCGCTCGATATACGAAAAAAATAAAGCAAAAAGCGCCCACATTTTAATTTAAACAAAATATTTAGTCAAATAACTCTGAAAAAAAAAATATGGACAATATGACTGCTCATTATAACTGCTATGCATGGAATGTGGCTAATAAAAATCAAAACACATTACATATTAATTTGTATTTTCCGGCCGGTTTACTTCCTAAACATTTCTTAGGCTCTAAATTACCAACAACAACTCAAATATTTGAGGAGCTTTAAGTAAGAATTTGAGATTCTATTCCGTGGCAGTAGCGCACAGTTAAACACATACATAGACAAGAATCTAATAAGTGACAGAGGGCACAGATATGCGAAAATGAAGTACACTTAAAAAGCCATCGAGACGGTCCCAACAAATCTTTCAAGAGAATGAGAAAGAGAAAGAGAGAGAGAGCGAGACAGACGACAATAGTTGGCGCATATTCAACTGAAGCTATGATCTAATCTGGCACAAACACACTAGCACAATGAGACAATTGTGTATGTGTGTGTGTGTGTGTGTTTGTTGTCTGTCTGGATCAGTAATTGAGACGCGCTTTGCAAATGTTGCGCAGAAAGACAACAACTACTACTCTCATAATAACAATAATAATAATGTTGTGCGAGAGAATGCAAAAATCAAAACTGATTAAAAATTGTTGGTCATGCGGCTAAAATACATACAAATTCTAAACAAAAAATAAAACCAACTGCCGAAAATATTATTGTGGCTTTAAGTCGAGTTTTTTGTTGATGGCTGAGCTGATTGCTGCCTGTGGCGCATTTTGTCTAGCCAAAATAATTATGGGAACATGCACTGAAAGTGAACCAAGCCAAAGTCGAAGTCGGAGTCAAAATCGTAGCCAAGTAAAGACCAAGACGCCTTTGGCTTATTAACGTACTTATGAATGCATGTACATACATATGTATGTTTGTATACAATATTTATGCTGTTGTTGAGACACAAAAAGCGATCGGGCCAAGGAATGCCTGCCACACAAAATGGCCCGTTGAGGAATTACGTTTTTACTGTCTGCTCAGTGCTGTGGCATGAACTTGAAAACTTGTTGTTGTTGCTGTTGTTCTTGACGGTGTTGCGGTGTTCAGTCTGGCAACTGTCTAGACGCCTTGTTGTACGAGGTTGTGGCTTTTTATTGGCTAGGCTAGAAGCAGTAGCAATAGTCACATCAGTCGTCGAAGTCAGGAGTCTAAAGAATTGGCGAGAGTCACGCATCCCCAAGCTGCAACATCTGCGCTCTTGCTCTTTCTCTATCTTACTCTTTTACTGCCCTTCTCTCTGGTGATACATTGAGCATGCGCAGGTGAATCTCTGGCCTCCATTCCCAAACATGCTCTTTGCATGCAGCAGCAACCTAAGTGCAACAACAGCAACAACAACTCTGCTAACCCCTTTGCCATTGACTGCGCCTTGGCTTTTGTGTATAGTTGGTTTGTTTCTTCTTGTTTGCCTTCACCAACAACAACAACAACTCATCTGTGTCTGGCTGTCTGCCACTGCCACAGCCATCGTCTGTGCCGCACAGCCGCAGCCTCAGCCTGGTGCCTTGTGCCTAGTGCCACTCTCTGTGTACATATATACAATGCGCGGCTAGACAGTGTCTCGCCGGTTGCACTTCATTATCATGCGTCGACGAACAGTAGTCCGCAGTCGGCAGTCCACAGTCCGTCGTCCGTCGTCCGTCGTCTGTTGTCCGGCCAGTCAGTCAGTCAGTCAGTCAACGACAAAACTCTCGAGACAAATGGCAACAGTATGGCTGGCAGACCATAGACCGCGTCGTTAATAGTAGCCGCAAACATACGCCTACAACTGTTTGCATTGTAGGTTGAAGTTAGTGTGGGGGTGGGGGGGGGGGGAGGGGGGAGTGGTAGAGTGGTAGAGGGAATAGAAGAAGGGAGTTAACAGCTCTATGAGCTCTCAGTTTAAGTCTGGGCAATGACCATGTTGTGTGTGTGTCCCATGTCTCAATATTACTCATACGTCATTATTATTACAATATTACTGGCAAGCGTCTTAAATTCCTATTAAATATTTGTTTTATTTTTTTATCTTTTGATTGTGTCTGCGCAGTCAGCCAAAGCAAATCAAACAAGATGACACAAGAACGAATAGTTAGCGTGAAAGTTAGCGGACTTAAAATACTCTTGCATATAGCTGAGATGCCAATGTGATCATTAGCAAAGCTAAGCATAAGAAAGATTTTTAACAGGTATTTACAGTTATCTATTTATGAAAAAGTGAAAGGTTCTAAAATTTTTAATAGTGGATATTTGCTCAGTGATCTATTAGCCTATTGAAGTTTGATGCTTTTCAAATACCCAACTAATCTACGTTGAAAAGAAGAGTTGCTCAAATCAAATATATTTGGTTCCTCATTCAATATTTTATGATATGGTTAACAAGTGTTTTTTCTCCAAATTTTATTGCTTGTAGCAAAGCATTGAGAAAATGAACATCAAAACTGAGGGCTTTAGATTATAAACAAAGTATTTTGATTATTGTTATTGATAAAAATAAAACTCTGGTAGTTTGTACTTCCTCTTCTTAAATACGCTTTCCTTTTCCTCTTAAAACTTAGCGTAAGAAAATGCCAATTTGACAATATCAGCTGATATCTAAGAATGAATTTGGTGTCTTATTCGGCGCATCTTTTCTGATTACGGTCTTTCCTTGTTATTGTTGTTGTTGCAGTTTATTTGTATGTTAAAGGAGGGCAAAAAGAATATCACATTATGTATTATGTATAATTTGTTAGTTTGTGTGTGTGTTTGAGTTTGTGGTGCCTACCCATGGGCCGCTTGTATCTCGCATAGCAACGACCTACAAAAAGTTCATTAACGGAGTCAGCTAGACATGGCCCAGACTGTTCCCAGACATTTGCCAGACAGCCAGCCACATGGACGACGTACACAAATACGCAGAGGCCGGCGACGGAATTCGTTGCAATCGTTGCAGCCAGTTTGTCTCAGTAAGTGTGTGTGTGTGTGTGTGTGTCTGCTTTGTGCAGCAGTGCCCACCATTTGTGAGTACTATCTGATAGATATACTAAATACAACAAAGCAGTCACAGTCAATTGGCATTTGTCTTTGCTGTTGTCCTATGAGGCAGTTAAAAGAAGTTGTTATAGCATTTGTTGCAGGTGTTGAAAGCAGAGGCTGCGGCAAATTCTTATTTAAATTGCATTTAAGTTCTTATCAGAGTGGAACTGCTCAGGCTATAATGAGTGATCTGATTGACCGCAGCAACACGTGTGGCACACACAACACACAATTTGTTTCGCCTTAAAGTTAAACATGTGTTGTGTTTATTGTTTATTAATTCGGCCCATTTGGCATTTTAGGAAAAATCGTGTTAAATGTTAAATTAATTGAAGCGCAAGAAAAGCTATATAAATTTGTTTTAATTCTATATGTTTATAGTATAGATAAATTGTCTGGGGGGTTCTTGGCCACATTTGAGAAATGCATATGGTATTAGCCTTGAATTGCTTCAATTGCTTTTGTTTTTGGACAACCGAAGCAGAGCCAAAATTTTTTCGCTCAATTGGCCAATTTTAATAAAGTAGCAATTTCTGTTTATAAATTTGTATATATATAAATATAAAAACATTTAATTGTAACGTGCACTCGTTGAAATTCTTACAAATAACACAATATGTTTATTGTTGTTAATTTGCAATTGTTTTTTTTCACGTTGTGTTGAAAATTGTGACTCTCTAATTTTGGCTACTTTTATGTATTTTGATGAGACAATACTTGATGTGATTGAAAACTTTTTTGGCAACGAATTATGCAAGTCGGCACGGCACACGCCGCACTGAGGCTGCAATTTAAGTGGTACTCACCGCTGCGTTGCCAAATGATCCAGCAAACGATTCTTGGAAGCCTGTGTGGTCTCATCCTTGGCACTGGGATTGCTGCCACTGCGTATGCGATTTACCTGCTCCTCGGTCAGATTGAACATGCCCCAAATGGTGCGATTGTTGGGATCCACAACCTCTGAACGCACATCGCCGTCCATAAATGCGGAGCGATTAATGCGTCCTGCATCGCAGGACATCATTAGGAGCAGGCACAGCATGAGAAGCAACAGCAAACGCCTGCAGCTGCCCTCAAAACAGCACAACACACCACTGGACATTTTCTTTTTTAAGCTTCAACTACTTTGAATTGATTTGATAAAGTTTTGCTCAAGAGCACACAATTTGCAAACACGATTTGGAGCGTTTGACACTTATAAATTATACAACTCTTTGGGCCTTAAACATCAACAGATGTTGTTAGCATTGTTTTTTTTGTTTAAGTAAAAAGTTTATCAACACTTATTTAGTTTAGCACTTTATTGAATATACTATTTTAATCCAGCTTTCAAATTTCTTTGCTGCATAATTTTCTTTGCCGATTTGATATGATTCGTATGTACTTTTGCTTTTTTTGTGGTTGCCTTCTCGATGTGTTCACTCTTAGAACCAAGTATGAAGTGATTTGCCCGAGTCGTTTTTTAGTCTTAAATAAGAAAAAATTTGGTTGTGCCGGGGCATATCTACTTTGTTATGGTCGTAAACGCGCTGCGTGGCTGCACTGGAGGAAATTTTGTGGTAACCATTGTTTTACTACATCCACGAATGCTTCTGGAACTTTATAAGAAATGTGTTTGATATTTTAAAGATATTTAAGCGTATTTCGATTTCGTTATTTTATCTTGATTGATTGACGTAATTATAGCTGATCAAGTTTTATGTATAAAATATATATTTACGTTTGTTTATTATTGTTATTTAAAGATCCTTTATGTTTTAGAAGAGATAACTTAATAAAGCTAATTCTAAAGATAATTCAATAACCTTCAAAAACAAAGAATAAACTTAAAAATATATTTAACCACTATTTCTTATTTAACCTGTTTATTAAGATGTATTTATTATTGGTTGTGTTTAACACAAGTATGTTCTTTTATACATGTTTGACAACAACGCAACTCAAATCATCCACAATTATTTTGCAGTGTATACGCTGCAGCGCTTCGGGCTGATAGTTCGGGTTTTGAGTTGCCGACGCAGCCGACCAATCAAAATCAGCGTTGCTGCCGTTGTTTGTTTTTGTTGTTGCTGCTGCAGTTTCTGCTGTTCAGAGGATCTCTGCTGCTGCCGTTTGCGTCGCTGTTGCCGGCTGTCGCCGGCTGCACTGCTGCCGTTGCTGCCTTTCTGTGTGTTGGTTCATCTTATCGGTGTGCGTGCCTGCCTCAAACTATGTGTGTGTATGTCTTATCGCACCAGTTAAAGAAAGTGATATTCGTATTGGCTTGGTAGGTTAGATGAAGAGATGGAGGGATAGTGAAATAAACTATATGAAATGCTTTTGATTTTCGTATTACTTGGTCACATTAGCGAGATAAGGTCCAAATTATTGCAGAGTTTTACCAATATATTCGCTTGATCGATAATACACAAAAACATTACCAATTTTTGGTCATATAGCATGGAATTTTTTTTTAGTTTCTATAATTTCATATTGTAAATCAAAGTGATGTTCTGCTCGGAATTCAATTCTGGTGAATGAATTACATATTTCGAACTTTGATTTGAATTCGTATTTTGTTTGGGTGCGTAGATGATTATTTAAGGGAATTAAACTGATTTCTACACGAGCCAAATAAATAATTGCCTTCAATCAAATTGTTTTGATTCTTAAATTGCCTGAACTAGTTTTGTTATCATAATGCTATTTTTTTTTTTTATTTATTTTATTTTAAAGTGGTTCGTACGCATATCTTTATAGTGGCATAGTCTCCTTAATTGGCTTGTCATTGACTTTGACTCCGACTATTCAAATGTTTTTTGTGTACACACCTTATCCTAAGTACCTTATAACATTTGAAAGCCAGTAGTTGTAGTAGATAATCTTCACAATGTGCGTACTGATTGATAGACATAGAAAGTGCGTGAGATAATGTTGTTATTTTGGATGACTATATACTTATTTTATATATTTAATCAAATCGGCGGAAATAATCTATTAGGGTGCGTATGGCTAGGCAGTGCCTGGCACTGTCTTAACCCAAGAATGCCAACGTTATATGCGAACGATATGCGTAAGAAAGGTCGTAGGGATATATTTTAGTTCAGATTTGAATCGTTTGAACAACAATGACAAATTTTTATATATATGATATGGCTATAACTGGCTATATAAACATCAAAAACAGAGTTTGAAGCAAAAAAGTTAAAGCTCGAAAGGGCCATCCACTTGGACACTGTGAACAAGCCTTGCCAAAATTATAGTGTACTTAAGAGTATCTGCGAAAACATAGCTAACCGAACTTGTATGTAGAAGTTTTCATAGCTTCAAAGAATGTAAAACTTTCTTATTCCAGTGTTATCATTGATCGAATACTATACAGGATTGCTCAAATAAGCTTTAAGCTGTGAATACGATAAAGATTATTTATTAAATTTAACTTAATAGTCGTTACTTTGAGAAAGCTGTGTATAAAACGATTTGTGCAATAAATCAGATGTTGTTAAAACTATTTAGATATTATCTTGAAAAAATTAGACGTTGTAAGGACGATAGAGCAAAAATCATAAAGGTGCATTGCAGAGGGGATTGCCTTCTTGGCTTCAATTGTGTAAATTCGCCACTGATACTTGGTGTTATTTTGTTGAGCTAAAAATTCATGTATTATATAAATAGCATATATTAATATTTCTAGTAATACAAATAAACTTTATCGCATAATATAAAGGTTAACATCAACCCATTCCATGCCATTTAGATGTAAACATATCAAAGCTCTTTGTTAGAAACTTAAAAAAGATCGCAACATTCAATAATAATTGTTTTAATTTGCATACGGAAACCACAAGCGAGACTTCAAGGACGTTTGTGATTTATTTATTTATTTACATTTTTAATGCTCTCTTCTGGTTGCTTTATTCCATCATTCAAAAAAGAAGGAAAACACACTTATCACATCATCATCGCTCAGATTCTTTTGGGCTTTTTCTAAAATTTTGTATATATATTTTTTGTATCTCTTTTTTATCTGTCTGGACCAAATTGAATTTCAAAATGATTGTATAATTTAGAGCACTTAGTATATAGTCTGGATTTCTCACCGTTTAACTGGCTGTCTGGCTTTTTGTCAGACTGTCTGCTGGTCTGACTATTTGTCTGTCTGGCTGTTAGCTGATACGTCTACACATTGTTGAGGCTTGAAATAAAACACCTACATCGCACATACATACAAATATAAATGATATGGGGAGGCGGGTGTGGAAGGCGGCTGGGCTGTGCGGCCAGACGTCGTCTGTTATGCAAAATTGCAATCGCATCAACTGCTTAAACATACAGATCATAATCTCAGCTCGAAATAAGTAAGAACATTGCAGTCGGCTGCTAGATACTCTGATTGCACAGAAAAAACAACAGAGAATTCAAAATTAATATATTATAATAGCTTTTTAGAATGAAATAATCATAGTGTAGTATTTTAGGTGTTGAATATTGTGTGAACAATCAATTTATTTCGCAGCCTATAACAGCAACAAAGCTAAAATTTCCGTAGTATCTGTCGTTTGAAGCCCCCAGAACAGATTTTAGAAGTTCCGAACTTTCTAAACATGTTTCTGAGTTCAAAAGAAGCTGTATTACATTTATTCGAAAATCCTAGACAATTCTGGACAACAGCAATGCGTGGCCCGGTATCCCTAGAACAAAATGCTCTTTGAGTATATTTTACTTATGAAAGTTAACCAAATAGAAAAATGAGAAATACTTTTTACTCGAGCGCATCTAAGGATCGGCATCTGCAGGCTTATGTTTATTGCTATGATTAGAATGTGATAAAGGCTTAATGTCATTTATTCAAAGCTATTTTGTTGAAATGAAAAACTTTGCTGCATTGATGCATAACAACAATTTTGCTTTTAAGCTAGTACAGCTGACATCTAATATTTACATCAACTGAATGACAATAATATCACACCCTCTCAGAATTTAAATGAAAGAGAAATTAATATAAGATAAACGGAACGAGCTCTTTCAATGGACAGACTGGACTGACTTTCCAAAAAGCCATTTAGAAGAAAAACAAGACATGCGCGCGACATTTGTCAAAACGTTTATATAATAATGTTTATTTATTTGACTTTTTCACACATTTGCATAGAATTTGCCCCACTTCGTAGACAATAAACGAAAACTTACACACACACAAATGCATACAACCACGAAAAAAATAAACAGTCAATCTGAGGCAGGCAAAACTTATATGCAGACGACAATTGGAATGCGAAATGAGTCAAAGCCAGTGGCAGCCAGTATTTGATAATGAATAAATTTCAAGGCTAGAAAAGAGCAAACGCAACCCCTTCCCACACTCTACTCCATCCCTCACGCCAGTTTATAAAAAAATTAATTACAAATTGAAACAAAATATATTTCATTTGAACAATTTAACAATATTCAGCTGTTCAGGCTTATCGGAATGGATTGTCCACGCACTGCTATGAGAGGAAATTGAAAAAAAATGCTTAATAGAAACAAATCAAATCAAATAATAATTATAAAAATATTTATCAAGGGATGCCAGCAGTTGCACAAGAGAAAGTCCAAGAATGTTTTTGTTCTTGTTTAATTTGGTTTGTCAGGCAGGCAGGTGTGGCAGGTGTGCGGCATTTGTGCTACTGTGCATGCAATTAAAATGAGGTAGCTACCAAAACTAATAAATAAAGTAGCAAGCAATTAGAAACAAAAACTTAAAGAAAACATTTGGTCAATGAACCACTTAAAATTAAAGACTGCGTTCAAGCAATTATCAGAAATGACGACACATTCAGCATTTTCTATAAATAAGTCTTTCAATAAACAATTACTAGTTGAAGCGTTTCTATCAAGCATTTAATGGATCAGTCTGCTTATCAGCTGGTTATACTCGATAAAGAGTATATTGAGTTTGTGCAATGTCTGTCATGGTGTCTGTCCGTCTGTATGAACGCAACTTTTTTCCACACCCTTCAAGCTAGAGACTTGAAACTTTGCAATTCTCTTTATCTATGGGACAGTAAATTAAAGTGTCAAAACTGGGCTGGCAAATCGATAAATTCGATAACTCAAAACCGATAAATCCACATATTTCGCACATCCTTACAGCTAGAACTACTAAATTTGGTAAGAAGATAGCTACTATCAACACCCAAAAAACTGCATCAAGAATTTTGGAGCCACGCCCACAAAAAAGCCTATATCTCCCAAAGTTTTTGAGCTATAGCCACCAAATTTAGTGCCAAGTTAGGTGATGATGACCCCCCAAAAAGTGCATCAAACGTTTGGATGCCACGCCTACCGATACTGCCCTAGCCGCCCCCATCCGCCCCAACGCTTCAACAATAACGGGAATGCGTGTATCTTCCAGAGTTGTGGAGCTAGAGCCACCAAGTTTGGTGGGAAGATAGCAGGCAGCGACCTCCAAAAATTTGCATCAAAGTTTTGGAGCCATGCCCACCATTCAGCCCCCATTCCCCACTTTTACAAACTTGATCTAGAGTCACCAAATTTGGAATGAAGATAGCAATTGACATTCCACACAGATCTGCATCAAAACTTTGGATGCCACAACCACCCATACCGCCCCAGCCACCTTCCCCACTTTTTACAAACTTCGAGCTAGAGTCACCAAATTTGGTATGAAGATAGTAATTTACATTTCACATAGATCTGCAGTAAAAATTTGGATGCCACACAGCTCTTACAAACTTTGAGCGAGAGTCACCAAATTTGGAAGGAAGATAGTTAGTGGCATCCCCATCTGCATCGGAGAATCTTTTATGCAGCGTACACCCCTGCCCCATCCGTACCCCTTTGCAATCAGGCCTCTTTTTAAGCGGTTTTAATACTGGTATCGAGTATGCCGCAGTCGGTTGCGTCCGACTGCAACGTTTCCACTTGTTTTATTATAATATCTGAGTGAACCTGATGATCTGCCAAACAATATTTGTTGGTATTATAGCTTTGCAACATTGTTGACCTCAACATAAAGCCTTATAGATGAGTGATCGAGTTTTTTTGTTTCTTTATTTGTTGGTCTATGCTTTTTTTTTTCCAAAGTACTTGAACAATGTATTTGTTGTTTGAATAACCAAACATTGGACTTGGGCCTATAAACGGGGCTTCCGCTCCTAATTTAGCCCTTACATCCGCGGCCTCATTACCTGAGTGACCTTCATGTCCTGGGACCCAAACCAGAGAAACTCTATTATTGGTTGCCAGTGCATTTAGCTCACGGTGACATTCATGTATGAAGTTTGAGCTATAGCTATAGCTGTTTAGTGCTTTAAGAGCTGCTTGACTATCGGAGAGTATACGAATGTTAACTCCTACCAATCGTCTGCTATTCAGTCTATATACCGCCTGTAAAATAGCGAAGAGCTCCGCCTGGAAAACGGTGCATTCGGCCTCAAGTGAGAGAGAGATGTGTGTGCGAGGACCCACTATGCCTGCTCCTACCCCTGATGCTGTCTTGGATCCATCTGTGAACCAATTTTGTGCATCGTCATTTAGCCAAGATGGATTTGAAGTCCATTGCTCTCTTGTTGGAAAAATGACCTTGTAATTTTTCGTGAAACTATGGATGGTTTGTATTTGGTCTAGGGTTTTTGTTTTATCAAGGATGTCCTCTACCCTATTCAATATACCTAGGTGTCCTCTAAGGTTGCCCTTCTGGTATTTGTTACCTACATAGAGCCCCAGAGCCTGCTTTACAGCCTCTTCCTCTATAGCTAGGTGTAAGGGAGTTAGGTTTAGAATTGCTTCCAGACCTGCTGTCGGGGTCGTTCTCAGTGCCCCTGTGATACTTAGGCAAGCTAGCCTTTGTACCTTGTTGAGTTTATTGATAGCGGTGCTTTGTGTGGCTTTTTCCCACCATACTGCCGCCCCGTACAGAATCATTGGTCTTACCATTTGGGTGTACGCCCAGTGGGCCATTCGTGGAGAAAGCCCCATGATTTGCCAAGCATCTGCTTGACAGCCCAGAGAGATCGAGTTGACTTTGTGGTTACTGCTCTCAGGTGTGCGTTCCAAGTGAGTTTGCTATCCAGAGTTACCCCTAGATATTTTACCTCTGTACTCAGAGTCACAACTGTGCCACTAACCTTTATGTCTGGGAATTTTAGAATCCTTTTATTGGTGAACGGGATTATGATGGTCTTACTAGGGTTGATAGAGAGCCCTTCTGAGGTGCACCATGTTACCGTTTGATCGAGAGCACGTTGCATGAGGTCTGCTAGGATCCTTTCATCTTTGCCCCTGATGATTACGGATATGTCATCTGCATATCCTATCGTTTTGCATCCGTTTGCATTGAGAGACAGAACTAAGTTGTCTACTAGGAGTGACCACAGTAAAGGAGATAGAACACCACCCTGTGGGCAGCCTTTTGAGGCATGTATGCTAGCCGAGGCAAGTCCAAGATCGGCCTTTATCAGTCTGCGGCATAGCATTGCCTTCACCCAGGCTACTACCTTAGGGTTTACCCCCCTGTTTGTCAGAGCCCGGCTCATTGAGTCAAAGTTTGCATTATCGAAGGCACCCTCTATGTCCATGAAGGCGCATAGGGCGACCCCCTTTGCGTCAATTGCTTTTTCTATGTCAGTTGTCAAATGATGCAGTGCCGTCACCGTGGATTTACCCTTCTGGTAGGCGAATTGCAGTTTGTGAAGCGGGTTGGCTTCTAAAATGTCAGTTCTGACGTAGCAGTCTATCAGTTTCTCCATGGTCTTTAGCATGAAAGAGGAGAGACTGATTGGTCTGTATGATTTGGGAGAGCATGGTGGCTTGTCCCCGCCCTTAGGAATGAATATTACCTTTACTGCTCTCCAGGTCTTTGGAATATATCCCAGCAAAAGGCTGGCTCGATATATAGGAATCATTTTCCTAATGATGATCCCTTTGCCCTTTGATAACATGGCTGGAAATATGCCATCTGGACCAGGGGATTTGTAGGATTTGAAGGAGTTAATTGCCCATTCTACCCTTTCGTAGCTAACTATGTTTTTTATTATTGGGTCTATGATTCTTGTGTGCCTCAGTTCTTCTGTGTCAGGGTCTCCCTCTGTGCTACAGAATGAACAGTCAGGAAAGTGAGATTTTAGAAGAACCTCTAAAGTTTCCTGTGAGTCACTGGTGTATACACCGTTCGGGCCCATCAGTGTCCCAATCGGTCCTCCACTGGCTTTTGATAGGGCTCTATGGACCCTTGCAGTTGAGGGTATGTCCCTAAGATCTTCACAGAAATTCCTCCATGAGGATCTCTTGGATTTCCTTAACTCCCTATTGTAATTAGTTAAGGATGTCCTGTAGAGATCCCAATTGTTGGACCTTTTGGCCCTGTTGAACTCTGTCCTAGCTTCTCTTCGTAATTCTTCAAGTCGTGAATTCCACCAGGGGACCCTCTTGCTAGAGGTCTTAGCCCTTTGTGGGCAGCAGTCATTGAAGGTTGAGACTAGATCGTGCGTCAGGGTATTAACTGCCCTTTCTAGCTCCTCAGTATTCGTTATTTGTGGTCTATTACCCGATAATTTTCCTGTAAGGATTTCGGAGTATTTCGTCCAGTTAGTGGTTTTTGGGCTGCGGTAGAGCACAACGCTCCTCACCGGTCCCTCAAGGTCAAAGAGAATGTGTCTATGATCAGACATTGAGGCCTCCTCGGACACTCTCCATTCTTTCACCAAGTCTATGGCCCTGTCAGAAACCAGTGTTAGATCTAAAACCTCCTTCCTTATAGAATTAACAAAAGTTGGTTCATTCCCCCTATTTGCTACTGATAAGTTAGTTGATATAAGATAGTTTAAGAGAGACTCACCTCTGTTGTTCGTGTCTGTGCTTCCCCATGCTAGGTGGTGAGCATTTGCATCGCATCCAACTATCAGGTCTTTCCGGTGTGTTCTGCAGTACTCCACTAAAGATCTGATAGTATCCGTTGGAACAGCTTCGGAGTCACCAGGGAAGTAAGCCGAGGCCAGAACAGCCTCTTTCTTACCCCCTTCGATTTCCAGTTCCAGTAGTATGGCCACTGTGTCGGTGTCTATGAATTCTGTGAGAGGCAGAAATCTTATGTCAGTGTTAATGATAATTGCTGCCCTAGGTTTGGCCGCTTTCCTATCATATATTACCTGTGTGTTTTTGGTATTTAGGCCTCTAATGCGACCTTTGAAGAACCAGGGCTCCTGTAGAAGCCCGATGTCCTTGGTGTTGCTAGCAAACCTACTGCTGATTTCAGCCGTCGCCGCCTTAGCGTGGTGAAGGTTTGCCTGCAAACATCTTATTTTGGCGGCGGATCAGCACCGGAGACATTTGGAGAGCTTAAACTACTCTCTTCAATCTCCATAACGCTGACTTGTTTGATGAGCTCATCCTCTGTAGTATCATCACTTTTATTCTGAGAGTAACTTGGCCAAGGCGGAAGTTCATCCTTCCCTTCGTTACCTCAATTGTGGCTGCCGACTTTTGGTCAACGGCTAGCACAAGCATGGCGTTTGAGCCCTTTTCCACTCTCTTTAGGGCCCTCCAGGCCGAGGTGTTTAGGCCTTTGTTTTGTGCCTGTAAAAAGTTGAGGACCTTGCCTGTCTCCATGGCTGCAGACTTGGGGAAGTAGCCGACCACAATTCTGGGGTGAGGAATCTTTGATTCCTCTGTCGACCAGAGTGTGGCGCCGTCCCACGGCGTCATTTTGACCACCGTCGCCTTCACCCACTCCGCTGTAACGCAGTCCTTGCAGTGAAGTGCTAGATACCCAGCTTTGTAGGTAGAGCCAAGGAAGGCCGGTTGTATCTGCCCATCCATCAGCTCCAGCACTTTGTCTTCAATAGCGGCTGATATGGAGTCCATTTGCGCGGTCGTTAGGGCCGTTGTTGGGTAGTCCCTTGCTAATACCGCCAACTTCACTCCTATACCAGCCTCATTTATTTTAGCATTTTGCTGTTTCTTGTCGGCCTGGGTACCTGTTGTCCCCCTAACCGGAATAGAGCCACGCTCCTTATGCACCTGTGCCTTGGCTGGGTGATGTGAGGCAGAGGGCTGCCTTTCATTACCCTTGCCTGCAGCCTTAGAGGTGGAGGGCATGTCATCCCTCATCTTCTTAGTGGCGACTACCTCTGAGCTGTGGTTTGTGGACCGCTGGCGTTTTGGGCATGCTGTTTCCCCTTTCTTCTCCATTGGGGTCCTAGCTCTGGAGTAAGCCTCTTCTTTGCTAAGCCCCTGCCGCAGAAAGAAAGCCAGTCGCTTCTTGCCAGCGCCGCTCAGTTTAGGCAGTGTAGGGCCTACAACACTGTCGGTGGTTGGTGTGCTTGTGCCTTGTGGTGTCAGGTCCACCACTGAGGCACTACCGCGTTGGTGTTGCTCGTTTTGAGGTGTTGCCACCTCTGTTTTGTGTCCCTGGGGGCCACTCTCCTCTTCAACATCGGTTTTTTTGTTTTGTAAATCGTTCATTTTGATCCCACGAGTAAGATGGCAACCGGTAAACACTACGCCGTGCCGTACCGTAGTGTGGCAGATTAAAATGAGGCCGCGCCACCATACCCCAAGTCCGCATACTAGCAACTAGGCACCCCCTAGCCACGCATCTCCTGGCATATGCTGTTCCACCATTAGATTGGGGATTTTATTAAAAAGAGTTTACTCTCTTTCGCCCAACTTAATTTAGCCAGGTATCCTGCCAGAGACATGACCTACACAGGACCCTGTTACCAGCAGCCACCACGAGGAGGTATAAGTTGCACTACCGGCAGTCTGGCAGTTACGGAGTAGAAGCGGGGCACCACACTCCGCGATCGACTGGTCGATCACGGAGCATGGTTCCCCACCCCTACTTAGTCCCCTACACAGACTGTCGGCCGACTGCCTTTAGCATCAATATAACACATAATTAATATAATTGAGATTTGCACTCAATGTAGAATGGGAAAAAGGGGAGGCAGGCGTTGCATGTTATTACAAAATAAAGCGTACAGAAGAGACAGGAAAGAGAAGAGAAGAGAAGGCAGAGACTAAAGCATTTTCAGCAGCCGCACGCCAGAGGTCTATTAAAAATACATACATGATTATTTTTTTTTTTGTTTTCGCCTGGCGCGACCAGACATCACCAGACCAGACTTTGGGCCCAGAAGCAGAAGCAGAAGCCGAATCAGAATCAGAAGCAATAAGTTGGTTAGTTAGCCGGTTGTTGTTGCTGCTTGAGCGAACAGCGTCCCGAACTTGGGTGTTGCAGGTACTGCTGCTGGTGTTGGTGGTGCCGGGTGCTGGTTGCTGGTTGCTGAATGCATTTGTCGTGATGGTTGTCTCAGATTGCATGTGGAATGCAAAGACCAGGAGCCAATTTGTTATTGTTGTTGTTTTACTGTGCTGCGTCGTGTTGTGTTGTGTTGTGTTGCCTGCTGGCTGCTACCGTTGCAGTCGACTCTGCATGCTGCTGCTGTTGTTTCTTTTGCTGTTGTTGTTGTTGCTGCTGTCGTTCAGCAGCCTGCTGATGTTTGTGGTTTTTCGTTGTTGTTTCTTCTTATACCCTTTATACAGAGTGCTTGACATTGAAGTAAGTTTTGTTGCAAACTTAATTGCTTATCAACAAAAGTAACACAAAAATTAAGATTTCTAGCAAATTTGCTATACGAGTTAGTTGGGGATATAGACAAAGTAAATATCTAAGCACATATAATAATCGTAACATTTTTAATCAATTAAAAAAGAAGAATGTTCATAATAGGACTGTACATTTTTATGTCAGAATTTTGTGCCAAGGAATCTTAATTTAAATATTATATTTTTTACTAAAGCTTGTGCCTCTGTAGTTTTGATTTTTCCTTAATAATGCTAACATTCCCATTTCTTAAAGTGAATATATTAATTTGTTAATTAAGTTAAGTTATCGGATTTTCTTCTCTCATTTTGTTAAGCTCTCCAATAACAAGAATAAACCTTTTTTTATTGGGCAAGTTTTGTTTTAAAAGCACTGTTTAAAAAGTTTAATAGCTCAGATCTCAAAATCTTAGCCCATAATTGAATAAAATCAACTTTTCTTTCAACGGAAACTATGTATAAATAAACAAACACAGGCTGAATTAAATTAAATACTTTCATTCTATTTAGTTTGTTGCAAAATGCATACAAGAATTGTAATGCTCTTAACATGTCTTTGATTTGCAAAAAAATTTGTTATTTTAAGAGTATACAAACGTCAGTATACAGTCACATGTATATTTTCTGCATTTCTGGTTGTTATTAATTTTCGTACATTTTGGTTTTTTTTTGTTTTTTCGGTTTTTAGGACTTTCGCGTGCCGTCGTTTGGCTTCTGCCCATCAGCGCACCAATCAGCCATAGCCCGAGCCAGATCCAGAGTCAGCCGGAATACGCGTAGTCATATCGAGTGTATGTGTGTGTGTGTGTGTGTGCAGACCAGACCCCAAGCCCCAGACAGACCGTCGCAGACGACAAAGCGCAGGGAAGACGACAGACTGAGTTAGAGGCTGGGACAAGTAATGTTGATGTTGGCATTTAAGCAGGCGTGTAGTCGCATCTTGTTGATTGTCAAAATTGACAATGAATGCGCAACGCACAGAGTGAGTTTGTAGTGCGACAAGGGGTGTTTTCCAGCCAAGAGACGGGGTGGAGGACAAGTGCATAAATATATATACATATGTATATTTTTATATATATGACATGTCTGCAGTTTGTCTGGAGGCCGTCGCAGACATATGCTGATGTTGCTGTTGATGTGCATGTTGGTGCCAATGCTGTCCTTAAAAGTTGCATCCAAATATGGACCATTGCTGCCTGTGGCAGGTGAATAAGGTAGTCTACGGCCCAGACGCTTTGGCTGCTGTCCGTGCATGGGCATATAGTTTCTGGTCTACAGTTTCACACTTTGCATTTCTAAAAGTTATTTAAATTATATGCACATGCAATGCGTTGTAGTCGTTGCTGTTGTTGTTTGTATCGTTGTCTGGCTGCGCTAGCTGTAAACTGAGACTGTCAGCGCAATTATGAGCGTCTGGCTGTCTGCCTTTTACAATATTTTTTTTAAACATATTTTTTTGTTGAATATTTTTATTTATTTTTTGCGAGGTCTTTTAATTATCTGATTTCTAAGCGGAGTCTTGCGTTGCGTTGCGTTGCGAGTTGAGATAATAATCGCACATGTGCAGTGTTTAAAATTTAAATTTGGCCCACCAAATTGTCGCCGCTGTTAATTGCCATGCATTCGGGCCTCGAGTGACTAAGCAACATGGCCAAGACAACGATGATGAAGAGGCTCCTACCTGTCTGTTCTTGTCTTGACCATAATTTAATGCATAATTATAGTTGGGCTCGAGAGAGGATGTTTCGTCAACCGCCAAATCAAGCTGGTCAGGTAGTAAAAGTGAAAAATAATTCTGATTTCTGATGAATAAAAAAAAGGAAAAAAAACACGATCTCAATAAGCTGCTGCTTCAGTTTGTCTATTGAATGGGGCACCTGTTGCAGTCCGATAGCCAAGACTCTTTGAGACTGAACTACTTACGAGGCCAAGACAGTTGAAATCGCTGCACGTTATTTTTAAGCATTCGTCGCGTAAAAGGCAATAAAATAAATGAAGTTGCATCCAGACCTTAAATGGTGCAAAAATATCTCAAGAAATTCCCCATTTGCTACGTGCATAACGATGCTTCTTCCGAGCCTCTCTTTGTCTCTCTGCTACCTGTGACTTGTGACTTGATTTTTGTCTACTTCAGTATATTATAAATAAATACGTCTTACGTTTTGGGTCGCTGTCTGTCTGTCTGATTTCTGCTCCTTTATTTATAGGGCAGTCGGCGCGTGCCGGTACGCATTCAACCATAGTTACACAGTGCGAATTATTTCATTGTGCTGCAGCAGAGTCTAGCGTTAAGTGTGTGACAAACTGAATGAAATATCGTCTATGGTAATTTCTGGCCCTAAATGTGTGCAAAAAGTTCTGCTATTTATGCTTATGACAAAGGCCAGTTGACGTCTATCTGTAGCTCGACACAAACACAGGGTGTTTCAGCTGTACATTACTTTGTGAGGTTTTTGTTGCATACTTTGCGGCAGTTAGTTTTTATTAGCACTGAGCTAAAAAAATGATTTGGCGGTTGGAAATTAGTCGTTTAATGTGCTTTTATAATTCATTAGATTATTTAAAAAGTAAATTGCCACTGAAAGTTCAAGAATGTGCCTATAGTTGAGACTTTTATTTGCCTATCTATGCCTTACTTGTCTTTAAATCATGACTAGTTTTATTCAATTATTCATTTAAACACAAACATTAAAAACATATAGAAAAAACAACCAAAAATGTGTGATTTACCCTGCAAATACACTCCTTTTCATTGTACAAACACTTTGACCGTTAAGGGTCGCACGTTCACCGTATTGTTGCTCTATTGTTGGCAACGTGAGTACGATGAGCGTCCGTATAAGAACTTTCAGTTTCGTCGTCTGGACTTTGAGGAGCGCATGAATCGCGGCTTTCACTGCATACGTGATTTTCACACCATTGTAAACTTTCTAATGCAACGCCGTTTGCTTTCCGTTTCCATTTGGAGCGTGGTGTTGAGCAATTGGGATGCGCAACTCTTGCAGAAGTTTGCACGCTCGCTGCTAAACGTGCCAAGGATTGAGTTAAAGCTTATGCGCTTGCCGCACGAGTTTTTTGTGATGCTTCGCCTGAATGTGCACAAAATGAAACTGACTGAGCTGAGCTTAGAGGGTAAGTAAGTGTCTGGGATAATGTTATTCAGCAAGCTACTTTTAAAGATACAGAAAAGACTGGGATCAATGACATAATAGTTAACTACAACTATTGGAATTCATTGGATTGTTTTTAAGGTCCGGAATTATTAATTGTAAAATAGTGTGAGCCTGGGTTGTCTTGACTTCACGTTCGATAATAATAACCAGCTTCATGGGCTAGTTCTAATTTCTGAAAAGTTATAATTTCTTGACATATGCTAAGAGAAATAGATTTTCTAGCTTTCGCCTTCAAAATTGGTCCATTTATTGTGTACTTCTTTTGTTGTTGATTTAAAAACCATTCAAAAATATGAGTTTGTGCAAGGTCTTTTTTTTGGCTCCCAAATAAAACTTCCATTTCAGTTTTATATACATATGTAGTTAATCGAAGATTTTAAGTACCGAGAGTTCTCATATGTGAGCTTAAAGTGTATTTCCTACTTAAAACTAATTAATTAATATTATTTATATTAATTACATATTATTATTATTATTTATATATTATTAATTTATTTTAATGTAATGCATAGCAATTTTTTGAGAGCAAATTTTGTCATTGCAGGTACTCCACTATCCACAAAGGATGCAAGAATGTTGCGCGAGTTTTTGCTAGCCAGTAAAACACTGCACACTCTCAATGTCTCCAGCTGCAGTTTGAGTCAGTATAATTTTGCCATTGTTGCAGATGGAGTGTACAAATCCAGCAGCATGCGTAATTTTTATGCCAGCCGCCTGGTTGGGTTGCAACTAACTTTAGATACGGAGAAGATAACGTCGATTGTGGGTTCGCTGCTGATGCAGAACAAACTGGTGGAGTTGACTATGCAGCATTGTGAATTTGTTGCTCAGGACATGGAGGCGATTGGAGAGTATTTGAGCAGCCCTTGCTGTGTGTTGCGCAAGCTAATTTTGGCCTGTAATCTAATATCCGTTGATGGTGCAATGTTTCTCATGCGTGGTATTGCACAAGGTGGGACGTTGGAGTTGCTTGATGTAAGTTGCAATACAATTGGCTCTCATGGTGGCGAATGGGTCGCCAAGTATTTTAGTTCCTGTTGCATGCTACAGCATTTGTATTTGAATGACAATGAGATTGGTGCCGATTCAATAAATCTCATATTGCTTACACTTAAGAAGCCGTGCCGCCTCAAGCGGCTACAGCTTTATGGCAACAAGTTTAATGCACGCACTGCAATGATTCTAAGGCGGCTGTTGGATGCTAAAGTGGTGCTTCAGGAGGAGATTGACATTAGCTATACCTACGATGAGTCACTGAACCATTATCGTATTGTGCCCTGGCGCTAAAAATGTGACTTGTTTTTAGTGTTTTTCTTCATATCTGTGTAAATATAAAATTAGTTGAGTGCAATTATGTTAAAAACTAATACAAACATGTAATTAAAGTATAATCTATATTTCTATCAATGCCTTTTAAGGCTTTTAGCTACAGCTGAAGAACTGGCGAGAAAACACAAAAGTTCGCTAGCCTAAGAGCTAAGAGTTTTAGCAGCAGATGTATATTTAAGTATATGTATATAAATTAATATACATATCATACAACTAGTTTTTTCTCTCAAGCACTAGCGCCATCTATCAAAAGCTTTTAACAGCTAGAAAACACGTGCGCAAAGCTTCTCAACGATTTCTCTTAATCTCTAACTGGCTCTCTGGAAATGCTGTTTTGTTTTGCAAGTATGAATGAAATTTCTAAGTATTAAGTTGCCAGACTGTTTATGTTTTATGCAATCACTATATGACAGCTCTTAGCTGTCAGTTAGTTGAAATGTTGAACAAATCCGTAGCATAACTCTTTAAAACTCAAATGCTTTTAATGAACTCCTAGGTAGCGTCGAAGGTTTCTTTACCTTAACTATTCAGCTTTTGAATCAGACTAAATAGTCTGGCAACTTTCACTTGAGTTTCCGGCTTTTTGTTGCTATTGTGAGCGCGCAGCATTTAAGTCTGCGTGTTTGTGCATGTGTGTATTATTGTTGGCGATTTCAAAGTCAAATGGCAACAACAACAACAGAATAGAACAGAATGCGCAGCAAACAGCTGCGAAGCATTGAGCACAAAACTTCAACAGCAAACAGAACACGAGACGAGGAGAACATCGGCAGACGACAGGACAACGATGTCGACGACGGCAACGACGGCGACAACGACAACGTTATCCTTGTTGAGAGTTTTGCAATATATTTTTATTCCAGCAGTCTCATCAAAAGCGTCGAACCAACATAATCGCCAACAAATCAAAAACGCTTGAATCCTAACCGAAAAGTAAATACATTTGCAATAAGAAAATCGAAAAAATCACATATATGTTACATATGAAATAGCATAAGGTTTTACTGACAATACAAACGAAAAAAGTGTTAATCTATGACAATTCACACTGCAGTTCTTATCGCTGTGCAAATGCTTTAAACTCTGCGGCAGTTAAAAGTGAAAGAGTTCCATTTTAATATAGAAGAAATGGATTTTTGAACGTTGAAGAATTTAAGTTACGGCATTAATGCTGAATATCATTTATTATAATATCAATTATCAGAATTTTAAAAGGAACAATTGATTAAATAACCTTTCCATAAAAATATATAAATAAATTACAAGAGTATGAAAATGCGAGCAAACTTTTAAGTAATTTATATGTTTGATTTGTTTTTTTTTTTTCTTTCTAATTTTCAGATAGCTGTTTTTGTGTTAAATGTGTTTTAAAATATCATTTCCACATGATTGTTGAGTGCACTCGTCGTGTCGTTTAGCAGCTAAGATCTAAATCCAAATCAAAATAAAAATCAAAACTAAGACCAAAGACCCACCTAAAAGAAGAACTCAACACAACTTAAACAGCGAAACATAAATCTAAAGCAGTACTAGCTGTTAAAGCTTTTGGCTATTTAACTCGCAGCAAGCAGCAAGAGGTTTGTAAAGCAGCAGCAAAATGAACGACAGTCGACGCAACACTGCAACGGAATTCAGTTATATACTGCAACGGCAGGTGAGTTGAGAATATGCCACATGTTGTACATGTATATACATACAAACATACTAGTAGCATCCACTTGCAAATTAATTGCATGTAATTTTGGGCCCAGAGTTCTTTTCGTAGTCCTTCAATTTGTGCTCAGTGCTTGGTTCGCGCTTTGTGTGCAAGCAAAATTCTTATTGTTGTTATTTAATTGCTAGCAATTGCGCTCATTAACTTGCTGCTATTGCTGCTACGTTTGCCACAAACACCAACTAATTGCAACCACATCAAGCGTCAAGCCAAGCTGTCCAACGAGTGCTTAATTTGTTATTTTCACAAGAAATCTTATATCACCCAATGCAATCAACGTCGCTTGATTTAAGATCAAAACTGTGTAAGAAAACTAAAATTACCGACAAAAGCAATCTGTTCCCATCTCCTGTTTACTGCTTTGATTCAATTAAGCATTTTTTGACCTTTCCTTTTTTGGTCGCACATGGCGTATGCTTAATGCGATTTCAATGCATGTCCCCAGGAATTAATAGCTTTTCGATAAAACTCATTATTCAGCACTTTCAACATGCATTTCCAATTCGTTTTTATGCATGAATAAATACATATGCTGTATGTAGATAGCATTATTTTCACATTAAGACCCAAATTGTATTTATTTATTTATCTTCAGTAAGTTTTTATCATTTTCACACACAGCATGCAAATGCAATTTTAATAACTTAAATCCATTGTATATCATTCATTGGATTATTTGTTTTTGCTGATCTAATTTGTCGATTGGCTAAAAGACTAGGCTCAAAAAAAAATCTGTGAAAATAATCATGAAATAAACAGCAAACGTAAAAAAAAGTTGCATAATAATCTTATCCTTTTTTTTTGGTAACATAAGGTTTTTCCATTAAAATTGATCAGCTTACAGTTAATTTGAATACTTTTATTTAATCACAAACAGTATACTTCTCAGAAAGATCGTATAAGTTAGACAATTAAGATGACCATCGTCATGTCGAAGTCTTTAATCACAATATGCATTAGACATTTGGTTCTTTGTAACGACAAGAACAAAGTTCGCGATTCTATTTTCCGACCATTGGCTTTTAGATACTATGATATATTTCAGTAACTATTACTGAACAGAATTCTGATGAGAATAACTAAAACTTAAATATTTTTCCTGTATATGAAACGATGTTAAGAGGCAGGATTCAAAGCTCGATCGTGACGTTGAACAGAAGCGAATGTCTTCGAAATTTCGTCGGGTATGCTTTTTTATAAATCATTTTTATTGGTTTGTACTGAGGCAATGTTTTAACTTTGCCGTTAAAATACTTTTTGAAAGGTTTTACCTAAACTTATTTATTTATTTTGTTATATATACATTTTATATGGTTCGATCATCTCTGGTTATTTACTTCTTTAGCTTAAGATTGCAATTCCTTTATTACGTAAATATTCGATTGGAGTATGCAAACATTTTTATTATACAATTCTTTTCTCATTAAATATGTAAAAGTAAGGCATTAACTTCATTTGCATTTTAATTAATACATCTCGTAAGCACCGATTACATCTTGCAAATCAGCATGATATATCTCTTTATCTGACAGGCACGTTACGTGGTCAGCTTTAATAAACATATACATACACATAAATATATATGTTTGATGGTATTGCTGTGCAAAATGAATCCCGATAAATGCCAAACATATGTAGCAATATGTGTATGTAAAATCTGTGTGTATACATTAGTTACATAAATATCTGCATAAATGTTTGATGTTGTGTGTGTGTGTTTGGAAAAGCTATTGAAGTGCCTATAATCCCTTAAGATTGTTAAAAAAATACCAAAAAGTAGACGGCTCTTTGGATTTTTGGAGCAAGTGAATTGGTTGCGGTGAACTGACACGAAAATTCATTACACACTGTTTGCGATTTTTGGTTGACTGTGCTAATAAACAAACTGAGGGAAAGTCTTGGCAATCGCTTTGCTGGCGTGTGCGCCCAATCGAGCAAACTTGTTAAATCATAAATGAACTCAATTTGTTTTCGTATGCCTCTAATGGCGATAACGGAGCGACTAAAAACAGCAACAGCACGCCAATTACACACGCATGTGGCATTAAGACAATAGCACATTGGAAAGCACAACAACTAGTATAAAGGCCAGCTAATATAGTAGCTTTTATTGAGTGATAACTCAATACGTTATGTAATGTGCTCAGTCTGTTCTTACTCAAATTAATAAATCACATGCAAGGCAGTCTAAACCACACACAATCTTATGATAAATGTTAGATGGGTTTTTGCTCTAAGTGAAACCACAATAAAAAAGTTAGCTATTTTCGTTATTTATGGTGTGTTGTCAGTTCTTCTCCTTAATTAGTTTGTGTTGTGTCTAGGGAATAAATAGGAACACATAATTCATATATTGCCTTAAGTTTTAGCTGTGCTAAAAATTTAATTAGACGTGGCAAATCTTTTGCAAGCACCCCGGGGACGAAAGCGGCTGTGGCTGCAAATTTTATAACAAAATCGATAAGACGCGAGCGCATCTTTAGCTTTAATTACGAAAAATTTACAAAGGCAAACACTCAGACATTTGTACACCCTATTACTCGCACATACTTTCGGTATTAATGACGCCTGCTGAAAATACTGATGAGTTTTTGCAGCATTGTTATGATGGCCATGCAGCAGTATAAGCAGCGTGTGGCATGCGGTATGTGGTATGTGGTATAGCTGCTGCCTGGGACCGCTTAATCGCCTCTTAATATGCAAGGCATGTGGCCTGGAGTGTGACCTTAAGGCAGGCCTTGCCAGGACTACAACGATGTCGATTTATACAGCAAAAAGAGTCTCTTGACTGCCTCGCGGCATTTGCCTTGTTTAAATACCAAATAAAAAAAAATCCGTCTACGCCGTACACACACACACACCAGACACACATACATACATAGACACACAATTCGCATTGTCGAGCAGGCGACTATGCCATCTCCCTTCACCTATCCCCCAACAATTTGCGATAACAGAAATCAATGTCTTATGCAGCAAAGTTGTGCAAGCGGCGCCACAACAAGAATATAAATGCGAGTGCAAAGCGTTGCGGCAGGCACAGGCAACACGTGCTGAAGGCGCAAATATTGATACACCTGTTTCGCATACAACGCACACAGTTCCTTGATCGTTATACAGCACTTGAAATCCTTAGCCAGCAATTTGAAAGCAACCTATGTGGGTTGGAAAAGTTGGAGTACTTAAGATTTAATGCATTAACCGATTTTTATTTTTCCTACTTCTACATACAAGAAATACACTTTTAAAGCGATTGTTTTGGGATGAGTTTCATGCTATCTTATTGATTCTAAATTGTAAAAAATGTTGATTAATTTTATTTTGTATCTAATTTTTGGCTATGCCAATAAGATATTACACAAAAATTCACAAAAATAGTAAATTTCCAATCTACTATTATACTCAAGGTTGTTCCTTCGCTCATCTCAAATCTCCGGGAGATCTAGAATGTATATTTCTTTTAAGTCTTCTAACTGCTAGGCTGTTGTCCATTATATTAAGGGCTATGTAATTTTTATGACTGCAAAAGAGTTATGTTGTAAATTGTTAAAGAAAACTGCAGTTTCAGTATTGTCTGTACACTAGACTAGATATTGATGGTAAACTAACATTTCACTTATACTAATGCATGTAATTGGACGCAGTTCTTTCCAATTTATTGCTCGAGAGCTTACTTCAGAAATAGACTTAGATTTATCTCAGTTGCTTAGTTGGAAAATTGGTTAATGCATTGAATTAAATACTCGTAATTATTGCAGAACGCTTTGGCCTACATTTCATGATACTTAGAAGTTTTGTGGGCAACTGAGTTCACAAGTATCAAAGCTTGTTAATTTGAACAAGACTCTTTCTACCAGATTTACCAGATTTACTTATCACCAGCTCTATTAGCTAAGAGACTTGCCCCATTAGTTAATATTTTTCCAGACCACATACGAATTAACATGTGTACTCTCTAGTTCGAGGCGATACACATTTGCTTAGTTGCTCAAGAATTTTTTTGACATTTGCGAACGCCTCGAGAAATACGTGTGTGCGGAATTGCGAATTTTGCTAGCAGCTCAACATGGCGTATGCACAATGTGATCCAAATTGAGTGTCCAGTGCTTTGAATTAATTCCAACTAAAAATGACCTAATTGAATAGAAGCAGAACCCAGGCTATCAGGAAATCCAAGAAGAAACCTATTTCAGCAATTTGAAGGGCAATGCGGCGCCAATGTCGACATCATCGCTGACATGGACTTCGACTTCGACATTGGCGTTGGCGCCGGCGCCGGCGTTGCTGTCGTCCTTTCTTTTCTGACACTGACAGTGACTAAGTGCATGTATGTCAAGGGGCTGCCACTTTTTGTGTGTGTTCTTGTATGTGTGTGTGTGTGTGGGCGTTTTATACCGAGTTGAATTGAACTGAACACAAATCAAATTGCGAACAGAAAGTTGAGTTGATTCTAAGTGCAAAATATGAAAGGCATATCTGTTGCATATGCAACGTTTGTCAAAGTAAAAGACAAAGTAAATTACGGCACAGAATTCTATCTATTGGTATATGTGCCATAAGGCGTTCAACAGCTGCTGCCAAAGAATTTATTTTAGCCATTATCAGAACAAACGTTTTATAAACATCTCAAGCCGCACATAAAAAATGGCCAAGTGCGAATGCCAGCTAAAACTTTCTCTTTTGTATGCCAGATGCCAATTGCCATTGCCTTGCCTCAATTTTATCTCATTCCCATTTCCCAATACTCCCCTATACCATACCTTCTCACTCCCGCGTTCTCTTGGGATGGCTTTGGCGCTTTAAATGGTTTCAATTTCACGTTCATGCCGATTTTATGCCTCTGTGATGGATTTAACGTGTGCTTGTCGTTGTGGTGCCAAAACAATAAAAACAAATGCGCTTGGAGCCTACTCCGCGGCTCATTGTCTGCCTGTCCTTGCTCACTGCGTTCGGCTTTTTTTGTATATATGTGTCTTGGTAACTGATGGCGACGCCAAACAATAATAACAGTAACACAAAAAGATAGAATAAGAAGAAAACACGACCCATTTAATGTTGCGGAAACATGCTGAACCTGCACTTCCGCTACATAAAAAACAAGTGTAAGTCTTTAATCGAAAATGTTGGCGTGTAAAATTTCCTGTATGCAAAACCTAAATGAAAAGTAATAAAATGTTATTTAAAATAATATATTCATATAATACTGCAAATAAGTTTTGATTTTAGTTAAACATATCCCCCACTTGTTCTTGTTCTTCCTTATGCAACTCCTTCCCATTATTTAAATGTTTAAAGGGTATTCCAAGCCCAAAAAAACACGTGTTCAATCAATATTTGGCATGCGAAATAAATTGCTATTTTCCCATATATTTTTTTACGGTATGCTGTTATTTGGAATGCAATGCATATTTTTGATAGCCCGCATGTTATTTTACAACCCTCGCTCATAAATCGAGCATTGCATAAGAGTACCTAGCGCAGAAGTGCACTCCAGACAGAAAAATAAACGAACTTTATTAAATGGCTAACAAGTTTTTTAAAACCCAAAAATCGATCACGCGTTTTTTAGGCCAGCGATGTGTCCGCTGCTGAGGCTTATGCATTCGATGACTTCAACAATTTAATGAAGGTAATGTTTGACACACATTTTTGTAGAGCAACTTCCCTACTCGTCCTCGTCCTCCGTCCTACTTTACCCAACCCATCGACATGTAGATCGACATGTCTGCATTCGTAATCGTATTCGTATTCACATTCATTAAATTCCAAGAACAGAACACACATAAAGACTACTCAGATACAGAATGAAGGAGTGAGTGAGTGAGTCTGACAATGGCCACAACTTTCTTCATAAACATATCTTGCTTTTTGTTTCTGGCATCAAAAAATTTCCCATCATTATTATTATTTTTTCTAAAATATTTTCCACCATGACGCCTCGCCCCGCTTAACTGCCTACCCGACACGTCTTATTAAATCTCATTTCAATTTCAATTTACTCAAAGCTACTAGTTAAGACGGCTAGCTGATGATGAAAAATGAAGTGCAATTTATTTCTCATATTTTTTCTTTTTGTTTTACTCTTTTAAACGTTAAATTAACGCTGCTTCTTCTGCTTGTAGCAGATGCAAATATTAGAGCTTATACCAAAATATAAACGTCAACTGCTGTTGCTTTGAACTAAATTAAACGAAGCTTAAAAATTTGACATTTTGTTTGCTGTTCTAAAAAGCAGCATGATAAGTCAAAGAAAATTCTTAAATACTTTTATATGGCAGCATAAAACACTTAGAGGAGTTTAAGAATCTTAAGCTGGATAAGCTTTTTGGCTAAAAATACAAAAAACCCAACTCAATATTGTAAAGGTCAGATTAAAATGTATATTTAAATAAGAAAAACTCGAATTGTCCAAGTCGTTTTGTTCTGTTGACCGATTATTTGAGTTAAATATTTCAATATATTTTTAATTGAAGCATTTAAAACCTAAAAGTAAAAAAATGTTCCATTTAAATCAAATTTTTCCAGAGCTGACGACAATGTAAAAAATGTGAGAAATTTGATATGCTGATGTATGACCACAGCATAATAAAAACTACTGTGTGTGTGTGTGTGTGTGCTTTGGAGTGTGAGTGTTTGAGTGTAGGCTTTGTTTTTATAGGCACACACTGAAAGTGTTGGCATTGCCATTAGGGCTAACAAGGCTGTCCAAAACGAATTCAGTATAAAGCCTTCTCGGCATTTAGGAGCAAGGCATAATAGTCGAAGAAAAAATTATTACAGTTCATAGCCAGAAACGAAAGTTGAAGATTGGCCAAAGAAGCCGATTGTTTGCCCAACTAATGGGCAAGGCGAGCGAAGGAAACGCATATTGTCTATGCTCAAAAGCGCTTGCAACGCTTTGTTAACAATATGTCCCAAAAACAAACTCTTGCGTCAGCAAACAAAGTAGAAAAAGTAAATAATAAAACTACTTTTGTGGCTGTGTGGTAATTTATGCGATAAGAAACCATTGTTAAATGCAAAAATATAACTTTTTAATTCCTTTAAATTTGAAGTCAAAATCATATTTAATTTAACTGAATTCATTTGAAAAAGTCAAAAGCAAAAGAAAAGGCAAAAGCAAAATTGAAAAGGTCAGCAAAATGTTTGTTTTTTTATTTTTGTTTGCTTGTTTCGGTCAACTGGCCGACGTGTTTGTGTTTACAGAGGGGTGTTGTACAGCTTTTTTTCTGTGTGTTTGTTTATTTATCTGCATGTGCAACAACAACACCAACAACAAGACAACATGGCTTATGCCAAACAGCAAAAAAAAAAGCGCAGTCTTTGCGCTCGACATTTGCCATGCGCATAATTGTGGTTGAAGCATTTTGGTAAGCGAATGTTAATTGCAGTACTTGGGCAAAAACCACTCTGGGCCCAAAACCAAACCCGCCTCGAGCATTGTATTGACATTGCGACTAAACGTTTTTCGCCCAACAAATTAAAATGTTGCGCCCGCTGCGCAACCAAACACGTTTCAATGTCCAGCTTGTTGTTTTATATTTACCTTCTAAATTCATTAGGCAAACACATTTTCCACCCTTTTCTAAATTGTTTTTATACACATGTGTGTTTGTTTGATGTTTCGTTCGCTCCACTTGCTGCCAAATGAGTAGGTCATTCTCTTTATGGCACATGAATATTGTAAATTAAAATCGTGAAATGCATGAAAATGTTTGTTTGCTTCCTATATAAGCCAATGGATTGCCTCCAGTTTGCCTAGCCATCTCTGTATGCTGTGTGCTTGGACAATGTTTGCCATTTATTAGCAACGTGTACCTAGCTCACTCACAGTCCTGTTTGTTGTGCGTATGTGTCTGTGTGTGAATGTGTGTAAATGCCAGGAACTTTTTTCTTAGGCTCTAATATCCTATAACTTTGTTACTGTATGCGTTTGTGTGTTAAATTTGTTAAGGCGCAAACTAGAAATGTCATATTGTTTTTCAGATTTGTTAGTTCCGCTTGAGTAAGGTTTTAGAATGATGGAAAAATTTAAGTAATATGTAGACTTAGCATTATTAAATTTGCACATTTACTTGCAAGTGCAATTGGGAAAACCTTCTACAGTGCTTATGATTTTATTTCGTGAACAAACTAAAACGCTATTTCATACCGTTTGGGCTATGCTCTGAAAGCAGTCAGTCAGTCAGTCAGGACCAAAAGTTCTATTTATATGGATACACAGAGTTACAGCATATAGTTGAAGTCCCTTATACCCCATACAACTTTTAACCTTTCTCTTTTTATACCCTTAACCCATAAAATGGGTAAAAAGGGTATAATGGTTTTGTGCAAAAGTATGTAACTGGCAGAAGAAAGCATCTCCGACCCCACAGAGTGTATATATTCTTGATCAGCATCAACAGCCGAGACGATATAGCCATGTACGTCTGTATGAACGCCTTGATCCCAGAGACCACAAGAGCTAGATAGTTCAGATTTTGAATAAAAGTTCTCCTATACCATGAGCGGAACAAGATTGCTTCAAATTATCGGTAGCTATTCTGGTTTCGGATTACACATGGAATCGATAACAAAAAAATATCGAATTTGGAATATAAATGTAATATATTTATTGCAACTGGGATTAGGGTATCTTCTAGTCGGGCTCTCCCGACTAGAGCCCTCTTACTTGTTTTTATTTGCATTTTCTTTATTTGCTGACTTTTTTCACACTTCACAAGCTTTGCCTCAATTGAGTTTCGACCTGTACAGGCTGTTATATTCTTTTCGTTTTTTATATGCATGAATTTTTTGCAATGTTTTTGCTCTCTGCGAAATTAATTAAATTGCGAGCTTCAATTGCCTGGCTAGGAATTTTGGCCATTTTCGCAAACGGCTCTGACAAATTATTTATCTCATTTTCCAGGACAACATATATGAGACAAAAGCTTTAAGTTTTATTGTTGTTTAGCTGAAAACTGAATAAATTGAATGCTGCATAAAACATATGTCAACAGCAGGAGAACAAATAAATGCCAAAAATCTCTGGGGAGTAAGCATTAAATATGAATAAACTCGTACAATAATTATGCGAAATTTAGGCTTCCTTTTTTCGACCTTGCTATGGCTGAAAGCATTTTAAGGCTCTGTACGAGAAGGAGCTTAGAATTGTTATTTTGAATAAAATTTTATTTAAAAGCAGGCCCAAAGGGCAAGGCAGCTGTCAAAGCTTTTAAATTTTTTATGTCGGCTGCGCCAACCTTTTTCTCTCCTTTGGATTTTGTGTTAACTGATTTCAATTTAAATGATAAGCAAAACGCTTTAAAAATGTTGTACAATGGGCATGTTGAAATGAGCTAATAGCCGCTCATAAAAAACAACAATAGAGAGAAAAGTACAAAAAATAAGGCATTGAAATATGGCATTCACGTGCTTACTTGTGGCACAACAATAGCAACAACCAACAGCCTTGCTGTCATTTTTGGCTTTGACAGATTAACGACCAGCAGCAAGCTAGACTTTCGCTTAATCCACACTATCTGTCTCTCTTTCACTCTCTCTCTCTCTCTCTCTCTCTCTCTCTCTATCTATTTTTTTTGTCTTTCTCTTCATCTGACCATAATTTGTTTTGTTCTGCAGCTGAGAGGCAGAACAGTTTGTAATTTAATTTTGCCGGTTGGCCCTAGCCTTGGCATCCTTGTCATTGAGTTGAATTACGATTCGTTACGTTACGTTACGGTACGCTGCATTTCGTCTCCTTTTGTTACATTAATGCGGCACGAACATCACCTTACACAAGATGCCTCAAGTTCAATTAGAGATTTCGACTGTGAGATGAATTGCAAAATAGGAAAAAACTAGTGTCAATTTTATACCTTCTCGTCAGGAAAGTAAAATGATAAATCTCCGTCCTTGCATGTAGCAAGAATATCTGCTTAGCATTGAAAACAAGCTAATAAAGCCATGAGATTCAATTCAAATTTTGCAGTCATCCTCATTTGACAAGATTATTATTTATGATTGAAAAAGATTTCAAGCTTCTAAAATTTCCAACCAGAAAGTTGCCAGATTGTATGACTAACAATTACTAGATCATCATGTTTTATAGCAAATTCGTACTGGTTAAAATGCTTGCTGTAAGCCCATGTGTGTTTAAATTAAATAAAACTTCAATCAATTGCAAAGCTTTGTTACTGAATGTAAGTTATCAGATTTAGAACTTGGGGCTAGTTATTGTTAATTAAGCTTGTTAATAGGGAAATATTTCAGTAATGTTTTAACTATGGTATTAGTATATCAAAATTACACACACTCTCCACTTTTTATGGCCTAAATAACGGAAGAAGTGTTAAATTTAATATGATTTTCTTGAAAATTTCATTCAATTAGTTTCGAGTTCAAAAAAACACAGAATGCTTCCTGTAGTTTTGTCTACCTGTCTACCTGCTCAACCCTAGCATAATTAGCTATTTGCTTTGACACTGAATGGCATTTTTAATGGCACTTTCCCACGTTCCACACTCTTGCCCCACATTGCCTGCCTGCCTGTCCTGTTAGTATGCACTGAACTTTGCCACCTGTCGCCACTTAATTGAATTGAGAACTCAACTCGCACGTAATTCGCTTTTTGGAAATTTTCATTACGTGGCAACAGTGGCCCCAACACCCACCCAGTTAGCCAGCACGGCACTTGAAGTCGTAGCACTAACCAAATATTTGCCACCGGTTTTAGCCATAACTTTAAGAGTTTGCTTCGTCAACTAACAGTACGCATAACTTTCTGTTTCTGTTTGCAGTTAGCTGTTTTGGCGTTTTACACAAGTTAAGAAAAACACAGAAAGGGAGAGAGTGATAGAAAAGGGTGCAGGATATATAGGAAGGAACCAAAAAAAAAAAAAACTAAGTAAAAACTTGTTTAATTGCAAACAGCTAACAAAAGTTTTACTCTCATTGCAGTAAATGCTTCAACTGCTACTAGCTTGGCTAACTGCAAACACACACATGCACAAACTCTCATAGCTTGTTTTTGGCTGTCACAACATTGGCCTTGTGCTCTGATGTGGCATTTTATTTAGTTTTTTGCTTTTAAGCCCTGCGTTTCTACCAGAAAGGTTAAAAAGGGGAAAAAGGGAAGAGGCAAAAGGATACTGGCTCGCGTTTCATAATAAAAATGACAAAAAGCAAAAAAGCTTTGACTATGGCCAGGCAACTGTCGCTGGCAGCCACAATTTACGATAACGTTGCGCATACCTAGCTAACCTGCCACCTGCCACCTGCCACCTGCCACCTGCCAGAACGCAGTCACTCTGTGTGTGTGTGTATGTGTGGGTGTTTGCGTGTGCATTTGGCAGTGTCAGGAGGACAGTTTGCTTTTGATGTAAAGAGGCACTTGAGGCAATTTTGCACTCTTATCCCAATCAACGTGCAATAATAGACCAGAACCAAAACTAACCGACGCCGGACACAAACACATTCAATCTGTATAGCATCCACCCACCCGCCCACCACCGATTACACACAAACCACTTACAAACCATCCACATTCACAATTACTCTATGAATTTTGTTTTTGCTTAATGCTATCTTTAGAACGACCATCAGACACATCAGCAACAGGGCCAACATCAAGACCAACAGCAACAACAACAACAACAACAACAACATCAGCAGCAGCAACAGCTACGCCAACAGCATTCATCGCAGCAACAACAACAACAGCAACCAAATCCAGGGAATGGGATATCTGGCGACACGTTGTCCTCATTACCCCAAGCATCATTCAACTATATCAACTCCATCGTTGGTAGCGGCGTCATTGGCATACCCTATGCCCTGCACCGTGCCGGCTTTGGCCTGGGCCTTGTCCTGCTCATCCTGGTCGCCTACATCACCGACTATTCGCTCATACTGATGGTGAGTAAGTGAGGACGTACCCAAAACCCACATCAAAGGTCCGAAAAATTGAAAAATGTTCTCGCAACGGAAACGGAAATTCGATGCGTGTCTCGTTAGTAGCAGCTGCTAGAGCTGCATGTTAAATGCATTTCCGCAACGACACAAATTTAATATTAGCATAATTAATAAGAGAGAAACTCAATTTTACTATGTTAGAACGAATATTACGTATTCGTTTTGAAGTTATAATTTATAATTTAATATTTCGTTTGTATATTTCATCTAATAAAGTTTTCTATTTTAGGGTTAATAAAAACATCATGAAAAGTTTAAAAGATTCTAAATTACGAACGGTTTCTTTTAATTTGTTCTTCCTAATTAGGTAGACAAAAATTGCCAGCAAGAACACATTTAAATTATCTAAGAAAATGTAAATTTTTTTTTGGGAGAGAGCATGAATTTTGAAATATATTTTTAACTGGGAATAAAGCTCGCTTATAAGAATTTAATGAATAAGTTTGCAATAAACATTAAAATTTTTTTTTAGTTTATCTTAGACAGCTGTACTTGACAGAAAAACGTATCTTTTTACTGATAATCTATATTTTATTATTATAATTAGTAATTGTAAGGCTTTAATCTAGACTTATTTACTGATGCTAATTAGAAATATGAATGTTGAGGTCATACATATGTATAATATATGGTGTTCATGATGTTCAATAAATGAGCATGTTTATAAACAACAATTACAATTGCAGGTTAGATGCGGTCACATTTGCGGCAGATTCAGCTATCCGGGCATTATGGAGGCTGCTTATGGAAAATATGGTTACTATTTGCTATCGCTGTTGCAATTTATGTATCCTTTTTTGGGTAAGTGGCGCTAATCGTTAAATCCTATCCGTTGGCACCACACAAACTTAAACACACACATGAAACTAACAAAGTTTTTGCCATTTTACAGCAATGATATCGTACAATGTCGTCGTGGGCGATACTTTGTCCAAAGTTTTGGTGCGCTTTTTTCCATCATGGGGTGATTCGATGGGCGCCGTTCGATTGGGCGTCGTATTTTTCGTCACCGTTGGCGTCGTTGTCCCTCTCTGCCTCTATAAGAATGTCTCCCGTTTGGCTCGCGCCAGTTTCATAAGCTTGGCGTGCGTTGTCTTCATACTGTTTGCCGTCATACTGAAACTTATGTCCGGCGATTATAAAGTGTGAGTACAAACACATACATATAGTAAATACTCAAATACATGATTTATCATGGACGTAGATGTCCTCTCTATTATTTATTCCCATAGCTGACAGATTTTTTAATTTGTTTTATTTGGGAAATTAAACTTGTGTCATTAATTGCTAACAATTTGTTTTAGGTGTCATGCAAACCTTAAAGACAACTTTATTTATTGTTTGCTTGCTACACAACACAAGTAGCCATAAAGGTGTGTTCTTTCGGTCCATGCGCTTTGTGTGTGGGTGTCAGGCAATTTATAAAAATTATCAAACATGTATATTTCATAAGTGTCAACGCTGCTTAATAACGATTTCAGATTTATTTGCATTTTAACTACAATTTGCGGCAAAGGGCAACAAATTTATGAGTAGCCCTTGGTAGACAGGTCTAGCTGCGAGTGGTTGTTGCTCCTTCTTCTTTATTTTTTGTTGCGTTATTTTTGAAGGGTGGTGGAGAGAGCTGCAGTTATGGTTGAGTCCCGGTCGCTTTAGTGCTAAGTGCCGCTTTAGTGCCTTTAAATCTGCAACGCCTGCCCCAGCGGCATTGAACACTGCGCACCAAAGCTCCATAAAATGTAGTGTGCTGTGCCACTTGTTTGGCTTTTATAGCTTTTCGTTAATTTTGCTACAGTGCGCTATAGTAAAAGAAGATACAGTTTGAGTCATAAATTGATAAGTCGACGATAAGGTTTCTCATTTAAATATTACTATCTAACTTCTGCAGATATGCAATGAATGCCTGAAAGAAATAAGGAAGGGTTGCATTGTAAATATAATAATATCTTTTATGATAACAGCTTCTGTAATCTTCTCTCTTCTTCTCTTTGAATTATTTCCGTAAAGATTTCTTATCAAATAACTAATTTAACTGCTCTAAACTCGGATATTATAATTTCTTAAAATCGTATTTGAATACAAAATTAGTACATTCTGTTATCATTTTCTTTCAATGTGTGAACAAGTCAAGTTGCCAATTTAAAATATAAGCTCAGCTATAGTAAACAAGCGACACATATGTTTTTGTTCTTGTAACCTGGGAAAAATGTAAAAATTATTGAATTATTTTTATCAATTATTTTTACCCACAGTGCAATGTGGCAAAAGACTCGCTGTTGCGTGCAGCAACCGCACTCTATCGCCCTAGCTCTTGCTGTGCTTGGCAACTTTGAATATGCAACTCAGCGGTGAGGGCGCGAGCCTTTGGTTGCTTGCCACAGTGTTGCCAATGGCGACGCGTTGGGCAGCTGCCTTTGACTGCTAGCCGAATTGAGTTGGCTGGCTAAGCTATTGCTTGTACAACAACTGCCCTTGCAACGCCCTCTCTTTCATTGCGTATTTCATGGCCAACGGGTGCTTGAGATTTTCAAAGCTGCGACCCTACGCAGCTGCCAAATGCCTGCTGCTGAGTTTGTTTTTTTATTTTTATGTGCATAAAATTTCAATTAATTTCCAATTTGCGTACTTCTCTGCGCATTTTTCTCACTCCTGTTTCCTGTTCTCAGTTCACACTTTTATCTTTTGAATATTATAATGCTTACGCGTAAAACATACAAACTGTATAAGCCTCACCTTAGTTATACTTTATTTTTTTTTTGTGTGGCGCAATATTTTACGTTTCTCCAAAAACGCTCGAAGATAAAAAAAATGTTAATTTGGTGTTAACTTTGTGTAATTTCTTGTGCCAACGAATATATTTTATCATGCTGCCTGTTACTCTGCTTCGGATTTCCTTTAGCACGGATACGGCCGAATCTTGGCGCTTTGCAAACTCGGATCTAATTCCTGCCACGGGCATCATGGTCTTTGGTAAGTAGACGCATAATATATGTGTATGATTATGCAATAAATAATGCTCAGCTTAGAGTATAAATACTACATGATTGCTGAATAAGTGCTCTGACATCGTTGCCAGACTGTTTGCATGAATAATAATTAAATTGCATACTCGCTACAAAATTATTTTTCATCTCTTTCTGCGGTTTGTTTGTGGCTTGTGCTATTCCCAACAGCTTTTATGTGTCATCATAACACTTTTCTCGTTTATCAATCGATGCGCGAGGCGACCATGGAACGCTGGGAGAAGGTCACCCACATCTCAATTGGTTTCGCCTGGACAGTTGCGGCTCTCTTCGGCATCGCTGGCTACTCAACATTTCGCGCTCTCTCCCAAGGTGAACTAATTGACAATTTGTGCAAGCATTTAATTGTTTTATCTTGGTTTTTAATTTCACTTTGATTAAAGTAAGTTGATGCCAGTCTGTGCTCTCGTTTCTTATGCTTGTTTAAATTTAATTTCAGGCGATTTGCTGGAGAACTATTGCTGGGATGATGACTTGATGAATTTCTCGCGTGTGCTCTTCTCTATATCCATATTGCTTACGTTTCCCATCGAGTGTTTCGTTTCACGTGAGGTAAGTTTTCTTTACTTTTTATAAAAATGCCTTTTAAAACCACTTTAAAGCGTAGAACTTAACAAATCATAGTTTGGATAGGACTTGAATAGTAGATAACATAAGTACTTCCAAATAAAAGACATTAATGTCTTACACCTAATCTTTTTTCTTCATATTTATTATAGTACTGATAAGAAAACACTTTAAGGTGTGGTGATTAAAATAATTGCTTAGTCATTCATTCTTTCAACTTACTCTTTAAAACATAAATTAAAAAACGATTAAAACATAACTTTATTGTTAGTAACCAAACTTTTTACAGGTCCCTAGCTTGAATAAATTATTAAATTGTCCTGCAGTAATATTTTGCCTTAGAAAAGAAAAACAAAATTAAAAAAAAAAAAACACATTCCTATATGTAGTTTAATGTTTTGAAATCCAGACGTATTAGATTTTGCAAAAACTGACTTAATAAAACTCGAAGAGTTTTTCATTGATGAAAATCGTTTCACAGCATTGAGATACTTTTTTGTGAAGTTCCAGCAATTTATTTTTACCAGCTGTTAGTCAGTCTGTTGTTGGCAACTTTGCTGCCACATCGATTTGTTAGTGTAGTACTAGTTTGTGCCACAGTTGCATTTTGATAAAGTATATAATTTCGTTTACAGATTGTGCGCGCTCTGGTGCATCGCTTTGTACTGAAGGAGCCCATAAGCGAGTTTACTACGGACAAGGATCCCAGTTTGGAGAAGGGCGCCGAAATCGATGAGTATTCGAAAGCGATTACCTTGGCAATTGTGTTCAGCGCCTTTATAATATCACCCATGACCGACTGCTTAGGTTCCGTGTTGGAATTGAATGTAAGTTGATTTTCATGCACAACAACAACAACAATAACAAATAACAATCGACTGGCAGTTTGTGAATTGTAATTTCATGCAAATTTTCTTAACGATTTAGGGTCTGCTGGCAGCCATACCACTGGCCTATATACTGCCTGGCCTGGCCTACATACAAATGGAACCGCATGCGCTCTTCAGCCGCGAAAAGCTGCCCGCCTTGGGTCTGGTTGTATTTGGTGCTCTAGTCACTATATTGGGTGCTGCGGTGCTTTTGCCTGGTCTAATGGGCGACGATTGCCGTTCGGATATTGTGATGGACTATTGCCGGCAGGAGTTCCAAAATGCTACCGCTCAGGTGGCTCTCAATTGAGAGAAGCACAAGGAAGTGGTATAAGGAATGGAGGAGACGCATAGCCAGCCAAGCCAAAAGTCATTACTTTATAATACAAGTTTGCATTGATGTGGGTTTTGCAGGGTAATGGGTGGGTGGCAAATCAATTTATATTTATTTTGTACGTCAATTGGGTTTAGTTACTTACTATTATGCCACTGCAGAAATTACGTTTGCGAAAAAAATCGTGAATTGCGTTTTTTTTTATAGTTCCGATAGTATATATATATATATTTTTGTATATTTGCTGTTTTATAAGTATAGACTGGATAACAGTATATTTATTTAAAATAATTGTTTTTGCTGTCTTTCTAAAGCTGCTATTGAAATTTTATTTAACTATTTTTATTTTTTTTTTTTTTTGTAGCTGCACCATTATTATTTTAATTATATGTTTTATTTTGGTGAAAAGGGGCAAAACGAATACTTGTACCTGAGTCTCTGATGTTCAAAGTGTATCTGAATCTGTGTCGTAGTGTGTGTGTATCTATTTGTGTGTGTGTGTATTGTGAAAGTAAAAAAAATTGTAAAGCAAGTGATTCGATCGATTTGAAGCCTGAATCTCAGTACAAAGCAAACAAGTTGTTATATCACCCAAAAAAATTACTTATTTTTTGCTGTTAGGAAAAGGTTTTTACACTTTAAGTTCAATTTGATTGGTGAGAAGAAAAATGTAGTGCAAGTTCCTTGATCTTTAGATGTCGGTGTAATGCATGAAATTTTCGAATAGTTGTTATTGTAATTACGTACATGTAACGATTAGCGTAGTCTAAAAATATTTGGGCACACAATACATACATACATACAAAAGAAAAACATGTGAATGATGATATTGAATATAATCAAAATCTAAAAAAAAAATACTTATATATATATACTATATATATTACCAAAACAATTTGTAACTATCTATTTATGGTATACAGAAAAAAGTTATCGAATCAAATCATATTTAAACGTTTTATATATGTATATGTGTACAACTATCTAGAGAATTGCTTAAGCTCCAAACATGTGACTAAGCCTATACATTTTTTTTTAATACACACAAAACATGATAAACTAGAACTTTGTTTGGACAAATGGCACTGATTATATTTTGCATAGAAATATTTTATATTTATGATATTGTACACACTCGTATATTTTTGTACGTATTTTGTTGAGTTCATGTTTGTATAATGCACTTTTTATCGTACTATTATGTAAATACATATTGTATGTACGTTTTTGAAATGATTTTATGATAGTTTTTACCACATATTGAACATACTTACCAAACATACATAACACAATGCTTACATCTTAACTGGTTATGGGAACCAAGTGTTAACGCTTTTCTTTTTGATATAAGAACCAAGTAAACGAAACTCCTTACAACTCTATACTAAGAGCTTAACAATACAACATATCATGCGAATCGAAACAATGGCCAAAAACAATGAAGCACAGGACATAAACCAAGGATCTTTTCTTACAAAAACTTTTTACAAGAAACAAACGCTTTAACACAACAACAACAACAAGAACACAAAACAAACTGAATACAACACTTGTATATACACTTTATACTTTAGAGCTGTCTATTTAAAAGCCTTCTATATGTATACACAATTCACCGATTTTAATATCTCCTATCCAGCAAAAGAATGTATATGAGGTATATAAAAACACAGTAAATATTCCTGGCAATCCCAGAGATATGTTACTTTAATCTTGCGAAAATATATATGCACATATATATATATATATGCATACAATTTAATCAAGTTGTCAAATTTAAAAAATATCATTAAATTGTGCATGTTAGTTACATTATTATTTATTTAGAACTTAATGTATTGTATTTGAGCGCAAAGCGTAGAATTTGTTGCATATAATCTTTATAAAAAGATAATACGATATATATATAATTTGTATGCATACAAAAAATTATCAAATTTCCCTCAAATTAGTATAAACATTATTATAAAAATCAAAACAAAAATGAAAAATAAAGAATGTATTTTAGAAATATGCAAATAAAAACAACATCGAAATGGTTTTTGTCTCTTGTGGTTTTTACTTGCCTCGCCTTATCGGACTCCAACATTGGAGTATGTTATTTCTTTTGGTTGTTTCCCAGCGCTTTTTGTGGTTTATGATAGCATTTGATATGCACTCAACAGTATAAAAGGCGGTGCCTACATTTAGGAATGTCATAGTTCTCAAGCGACTGCCATAAGTGCCTTATACATTCTTAATTACTTCTTTGTTGCAAGTGCTTGATCCTGTTTAAAATGGCCGACAAGAATAATTTGCTGCTTCTGTTCGAGCATCCTACGGAGCCCGTCTTCCTGGACAAGGGCAAGAAGGTGACCGTTTTCGATGTGCCCGACAACTACTTGACCGATCGCTATCGCCCAATCAGCAATGAGGTTCAGAGTCGCGTTGGCGAGAAGGTTGAGCAACGTGTTCCCGTTCGTGAGATCTCCATTCCCGATCTACGCATACCCATGTCCCTGGGTCGTGATGAGAAGTTCTCACTGTTCATTCCGAAGCATCGCAGAATTGCAGGTCGCCTTATCGATATCTTTGTGAACATGCGCAGTGTGGATGATCTCCAGAGTGTTGCCGTCTATGCCAGGGATCGTGTGAATCCTGTTATGTTCAACTATGCATTGTCTGTGGCACTGTTGCATCGTCCTGATACACAGGGTTTGGACTTGCCTTCTTTTGCGCAAACCTTCCCAGATCGCTTTGTTGACTCGCAGGTGTTCCGACAGCTCCGCGAAGAGTCCTTTGTGGTGCAGCCTGGCTCCCGTATGCCCATAGTTATTCCACGTGATTATACTGCATCGGATTTGGAGCCAGAGCATCGTCTATGGTATTTCCGTGAGGATCTGGGCATCAATCTGCATCATTGGCATTGGCATTTGGTTTACCCCTTCGAGGCATCCGATCGCAGCATTGTGGAAAAAGATCGTCGCGGCGAACTCTTCTATTACATGCACGAACAGATCATGGCTCGTTACAACATGGAACGTTTCAGCAACAACTTGGCCAGAGTGCAGCCTTTCAACAATCTGCGAGACCCAATTGTCGAGGGCTACTTCCCCAAGATGGACTCTCTGGTGTCCAGCCGCGCCTGGCCGCCACGTTTCGACAACACGCGCTTAAACGATCTGAATCGTGAGCAGGATCAAATCAATGTCGAAGTGGCCGATTTGGAGCGTTGGCGCGATCGCATTTTCGAAGCCATCCATCAGGGCTTTGTCATGGATGTGAGTGGTGTCTTAATCCTAGTTGCTTTAAATACTTATGTACATTATTTTTTTCAGGAGCGTGGACAACGTGTTCAGCTGGATGAGGCCAGAGGCATTGATATTCTTGGCAACATTCTTGAGTCTTCTATTCTGTCGCCCAACCGCACTTTGGTAAGTTCCATACGTTTTATCAGCTTGCTTAATAGCTTCATATAGCCGAAGAACAATAAGAAGAAATTTAAAATCAATCTGTTTTTGATAGAGTGAAAACAAAACGTTAAAGTCATTCTCAATATGGTTGATTTTAGACAGATGTAAATTTTGTAATGCTTTTAATTTGAAGTAGAACATTTTGTACCCTCACTGTAGATCTTTAACAATTCACATCTCTTAGATAAAATCAAAGAAACGAAAACGTTGCAGTCGGACGTAACTGACTGCGGTTTATTCTAATACGAGTACCAGTATATAAATGGGTGATAAGAGGTCTGCTTGCAAAGGGAGATTACGGGAGCGGCAATGGTGAGCGCTGCTTTTACAGATAGTTTGAAATCGCCAGCTAACTTGCCACAAAATATGTTAGGTCAGCTTTAAAGCTGTGAAAGAAATGAGGATTTCCAATCTTAAAAGGCGAGTTTCATGGCTTAGTTTGATGCAGTTTTTTGGGAGACGCTAGTAGCTATTTCCTTATGAAATTTGTCAACTCTTTCTGTACAGATGTGGGAAATATGTGGATTTAAGTTAACGATTCAATTGATTTCCCAGTTCCTCAATTAACGCAGAGAACCAATGTCGACATTTTACCTGTACCGCCTATATACAAAGGTATTGACAAAGCTTCGAGTCTCTAGCCTGACGGGTGTCGGAAAAAGTTACGTTCATAGAGAAGGACAGACTTTTTACGTTCAGTTTCACAGCATTTTTCAAAATCCCAGCTAATCCACATACTCTGTAATTATTTCAGTACGGGGATCTGCACAACTTTGGACATGTTTTCATCTCTTACTCCCACGATACGAACAATAAGCACTTGGAATCCTTTGGTGTTATGGGTGATTCGTCGACAGCAATGCGTGATCCTGTTTTCTACAGGTGGCATGCGTACATCGATCGCATCTTCCAAGAGCACAAGTCCCGTCTGCCCGCCTATACGGACACCCAACTCAACTACTCTGGCATCTCGATCACTGGTGTTCAGGTAGCTTCTAATGGCAGTCAGCCAAATGTGCTGAGCACCTTCTGGCAGCAGTCAGATATGGATTTGTCTCGTGGCTTTGATTTCACACCACGAGGCAATGTATTTGCTCGCTTCACCCACTTGGCCCATCTGCCCTTCACCTACACTATAAATGTGAATAATGATGGTGGTGCACAGAGATTTGGTTACATGCGCATTTTCATTGCGCCCAAGAACGACGAGCGTGGTCAACCCATGCTGCTAAGGGAGCAACGTCTGATGATGGTGGAGCTGGATAAGTTTGTGGTGTCTTTAAATCCCGGCCCGAATACCATTCGCCGTCGCTCTACGGAGTCCAGTGTGACCATACCGTTCGAGCGGACTTTCCGCAATCTGGATGCCAATCGTCCAGCTGCAGGCACCGCCGATGAGCTCGAGTTCAACTTCTGCGGCTGTGGCTGGCCCAACCATATGCTCATTCCCAAAGGTTTGCCCGAAGGTCTGCGCTGTGATCTGTTCGTCATGATCTCCAACTATGAGAATGACAGAGTGAGTTTGAGCTTTTACATATACACTTAAAGAAATCTTTTCATTGCTCAATAATAATATTTGATTTTTTTCTTTGCAGGTTGATCAAGAGCTTGTGGGCCGTTGCAGTGATGCTGCCAGCTATTGTGGTGTTCGTGATCGTCTCTATCCCGACCGTCAGTCAATGGGTTATCCTTTCGATCGTCTGCCAAGGACTGGTGCCGATCGTCTGGTCAACTTCCTGACGCCCAACATGAGTGTTGTGGATGTGAACATACGCCATGAGAACCGTGTGGCTGGTCGACAGGGCTAGTTAAATGAATTATATGATGATGAGCTATAAATTGTGACGACCTTCGCTTGATGAAAAACTGCACACAGATACTATTACATGCACCTCTAGTAAATAAGCATACGTTATACAACTTTATTGCATTTATTGCATCTTTATTGAGCTTATAATAAACGCATCATTTAATGAAGACAATACGAATTTATATAGCACAGCCAATTTTACTATATTTGTGGCCTTAGACGCGTTTCAACTTGATCATTGATTGCGCTTATCAGCAGCTTGTTCTATTGATAGCCAGCGGCTTAAAATCATCAAATAGTTGTTCATGATACCGTAGTATTAAAATTTATTTTGAAAGGTTCTACTTTAGATTTAACTACTTCAATAAAGTACAAAAACGGATTACAAAATTAATCAAACAAATAGTATTTGAGTATAATTAATAGTACTAGTCAAATCTTGATCAAAATGATATAGCATCCCATGAGAACCTTCAAAATTGGTTAAGAATCTATCTAGTGCAGAATATCTCATAGTCAATCACTTTTTCCTAGATCACTCTCACTTATTTTCCCACATCTCCACACCTCTCACTGCCTCGCTCTAGCTGAGCAGGCGCTTATAATCGAGTGGCTGTCGCTCAAGTGGCTCAGTTGAAGGCACACAGTCGTGTGGTGCAAAAGTGAAAGTTGTTTGCTGAAAATTCTAAAAAAAAAAAAATATTAACAAAAATGAGGCAATCTCTACTGCTGCTGATGATAGCAGCTGTTGGTGTAAGCATAACTCAAAGTACAATAAAAACCAAAGAGTGAGATCTTTTTTTTTTATATTGATTGACCTTAGGTGGTGACTGCTGGCCAAGTCAGGCCAAGTTCGCGTCCGAGATCGAGCTCTAGCTATGATCAGCAAGCAAAAACATTCATTGATCAGTCGAGCGAACGGTACTACAAGCTTTACAATCAGATTGCCTCCGAGACGTATTCGGCAAATAATGAAGAGGATTTTGAGGCACTTTTCTCCAAGCTGACAAATGTGAAAAGGATTGCAGATGAGCTTGTAGGCATCTCCCGCGAGGCAAGTGGCTTTGACCTCAGCAAGGTACAGAATGCAGAGTATAAGTCAGCATTGGAAGAACTTCGCAGCGCTGGCGATTTATTTGTGCTGGGTGAGGATTATTTTTCCTCTGTGCAAATGAATTTGGCTGCATTGCAAAAGATGTCAACGGACAAGGATATTGAACCGTATCTGGGCGGTGCCAAGATGCCCAACGAGGATGATAGTCCACTGGCCTATTATCCAGATATTCAGAAGATTGTACAACGCAGCAATGATACGGATGAGCTCAAGTACTACTGGGAGACGTGGAGAGATAAGAACCAGATTTGGGCTTCAGTCAACTTTTACACAATTGTGCAGTCGTATCAGAAGGCAGCCAAGATCTTGGAAATTCCAGTGCATCAATTGTGGTATCGCTACGATAGCCAGGAGATGCTTCAACAGATGGAGCAAGCAATGGCCGAGTTGAAGCCTGCCTATCAACAACTCCATGCCTTTGTGCGTCATGAGCTGCACAAGAAATATGGCAGTGATGTTGTTAGTCCCAATGGACCCATTCCAGATCATCTGTTCCAGCAGGTTCTCGAGCAGGCTTGGGAGGAGGGTAGCATCATTGAGTCATATTTTCCAAGACAAAATCTGCCCCAATTTGATAGCTTTGTTGAGCATCTCAGTGCAAAAGCTCTTGTCAACGAATCCGAAAACTTTTACACATCGTTAGGTTTTGAACCATTGAGCGATGATTTCCACAAGAATCAACTGAAGGAACCGAATGAGGATAGACCCGATGATGACTGTCGTCCCTCTCTTTTCGATCTGACTCCACATGTTTTTATGATGTACTGCGAGAAGGTTAGCTTCAGGAAACTTATGCAGTATCATGGCCATATGGCTCGAGTCTATTATGCCGCACAGAAGAAGCATCTGCCTTCGTATTACTTCAAGGCCTACAACTTGGAATATCCAGTGGGTGAAGCTGTCGTCCTGTCTGCCTCCTCGCCAAAACATCTAACTAGTCGTGGTCTGGCCAAAAGCGTCTTTAACAATGAGGCGCTCACAAATCGACTGTTTCGTATGGTAAGTGCATGATTTGATTAAAAATCCTCTATGAACCGATATATGTATGTATCCCAAATATATTTTAGAGCATTCATACCGTACTGAATATTCCACTATATTATGTTCACACGAAAGTAATGCACGATCTTTTAAATGGCACTGTGGACATGGATACAGTAAACAAACATTATTGGCGTCTTTTAGAGCTGCATGCAGGCATAGAACCACCAACGGATCGCACAGAGGGTGCTATTGACTTTCCATATAAGTTCTATGTGAACATTGAGCAAAACTATCAGACTAAGTAAAACGATCTTGAATACAACAAATTAAATACTTATTAATTATTTCTAATATCCTTTCAGAAAGTTTATCTCAGAAATATTGGGCTATCAATTTTATCGCTCACTTTGCCACCAGGCATATCATCGCGGTCCTTTACATAATTGTGATTTCTATGGAAACTTCGGTGTGGGCAATAGCCTTAAGTAAGCTTATTAATTTTAAGTAAGTTTTTTTTAATAACATAAAAAACATTTTTTGCCATTAAGAGCCATGATGTCTTTGGGTTCAACGAAGCCTTGGCGTGAAGTAATTGGCAAAGTCATACACAAAGATGCACGTCTTAGCAGTTTGGCGCTCTTGGAATACTATCAGCCTATTGTCGACTGGCTTAAGAGGCACAACAAGCAGAATAAAGTTAAAGTTGGCTGGAATTCAACTACCAAAAGTACGTTTTCATTATATAAGGAAATATATATATTTGCTGGAAAACTACTAACATATTTATTTTTGATTTTCAGAAATCGTTTAAGCATGCTGCTAAAAGTTTTATATAAATGTAAAAACCATTTTGCTGGAGTAAATAAATAATTACTTTTTCAAAGTTCTTCTATTCAAACTTTATATAAATGCCGCTTTACTGCAAGCGTTTTACAGCACTAAAAATCAAGCACAGCTGATTTGTAACCGCTCCGTGCGTGAACTAGTTCAGTTGAAAGCTGTTGTCCTACTTGCTCTGCTGTGAAAATGCAGCTTTGCGTTGCTGCCAGTGAGGTGTGTGTGAAAGTGAGACAAATATTAAGTTAAATATGGCGCTTAAATATAATATTCAAAATTCTTAATAAACGGATTATTGAGATAGAGTGGTGAAAGGAAAGGAAAGGATAAATGTTCATAAATTGTATAACGAAAGTCAGAATTCTATAAATAACCTTAAATCTGTGCTGCCTTGACCAATGCTAATTATGAGGCTTGCTCAAGAATAATTAGCTAGCTTACTCGTTTGCCACAAGCGCATTAGCTACAGCATTAAAAACGCTGTTAACTTGTCTATGATTAGCTTCATTTCCCAATCGGCTGTCAGTCAGCCAAATAATCTTTTCCGGTCATTTCATAGCGTGTACCTCAATCACTGCACTTTACCTTCTACATGGCTGTTTGCCACAAATGTTCAACCGTCTTGGTTTGGAGTTGGGCGGCAACCTCGAAGTTGAAAAGCTTTAAGCCCTCTGTTAATGTGTTGCAATGTTTAGTCGCAGCTGTCGGTCGCAGTTGAAGCTCATTGAAGCGCTGCTTTGTCGCTTGATTGCATTGATGCAACAACAGCAACAAACCATATCTCCGTCAACGTCCCCATATCCGAGTTCAACTCAATCCATATTCGAGACATCGGCAACTTTTGCCAAACAAACAGCCGACAACATGTCTCTCTCTCTCTCTCTCTCTCTCCCTCTTTCTGTCGTTGCACATTCCATGTGGCAGTTTGGATTAGTGTCTGCCCACTTTGTTGGGCATTCTGTTAAGCCGGACTTTAACTTGACGCTTCACTTGCCACGCACAGCAGAAACAGAAAAAACCCGCCAATAAACATTGAAAACTGTCAAAAGGTCAGCGATTCTGGCCAAGTTTCAGCTGAACGATTGTTGCACTGTTAAAATTAAGGAATATATTTGTATAACAAAAGATAATTTGTAGTATTTAAAATATTATATTCTAAACTAGAGGACTCTGACGCCATGTTGCTGTGGTGCTTTTTATGTTTATGTTTATGCAAGAAGGATTCTCCTTCCATGTCGCAAAATCCGCAGTAGCGGTAATGAAGCTTTGCTTGATTTGAAGCTTTGCTAGATGACCTCGTGACCCAGTGTCCTGTCGGGAGTCCGGAGAGTATCCTTAGTCTATTCTTACTAGCTTAAATCTCTTCAGATTGTTGCTACCCACAAGACATTTGCACAAGAAACTTTATTTTTCTTCTTCCTACGACATGGTACGGCTCGGGCCCTATTAGCCGTGTTTCTGCGCTTGACCTTGCTTGCTTGTCTGCTTTGATAAAAGAAAATAAACGATATAAACCATATTAACATTAAAGTGTATTGCACTTAAATGAAGACGAAGTGACAAACAAACATTTAATTTTTACCATTCTTCTTTTAGTTTTATTACAGTCGACTTAGCAAATTAAAACCTTTTGCTATAAAAGTTTCCATAGAATAAGGGTTTGTAATACAATATAATACATTTGGTATTCCTTCCTATGTTTGTCTTGAATGTATCTTAGGACTGGAGTACATTCTATGAAAATAAGTGACTAAAGAAACTCCTTTAACACAACAAGTTTTAAAGCCAGAGCTTTTGGCTTTACGGTTGTTATTTTGACAAAGAGCTTTTAGGTCAGTGTTCCGAATCAAGATTTTTGCACTATATGCTTCAAAGAATTTTGGCCAGAACACATAATTGTGAAAGAGTATACTGCAAGGAAAAATAATCGGCCCCCGATTGTATCTACCCTTCCGGTGGTTGGTTCTAAGGTAACTCTCCCAATAACTGATAGTTCAAAAAACTAACATCCTCCTTCTTACTTGGCTATCAGAATGTAAGAGGTCTTTGTAGTAAACTCACTAGTTTATACCATAATAGTCTTTCTTTCCCCTTCCATGTCATTGCCTTTACTGAAACGTGGTTAAGGCAAGACATTCTCAATTCCGAAATTCTATGTAGTACATATTCTATTTACAGAAAGGACCGTACTCTTCGGCGTGGTGGTGGAGTGCTTATTGCTGTGAATGTAGACTTTCCTTCTGAAACAGTCGTATTAGATAGTTCTTTTGATATAGAGTTATTGCTGTAAAGCTAAACATTTGCGGTATTAACATTTTTATCACTTGTTCGTATATACCTCCTTCTTCTGATCTCTCTATCTATGAGACACATCTATCTGCTATTCATTCTGTCTCTGCCTTGCTTTCTGATCGTGATTTCTTGTAGTTCTTGGTGATTTCAACATTGCTGAAGCTACTTGGATTTCTTGTCCTGACTCTGGTGCCCTGACTCCCACGGCCCCGAATGAATTTTTAATCGACCTACTTGGGATGTCATTGAGTCAAATTAATGCTATCCCAAATTCTCTCAATAAAGTGCTTGATCTGATTTTTGTTTTGGATTCATCATCTTCATCCGTTTCCCGTTCCCAGCCTATATCTTATCCCGAAGACTTATACCATCCTACGTTGGAGCTGTTGATTAATTTACCTTCCCGAACGCGTTGCAATTTCAGGATGCCTTTGAGTCGAGTTCGTCATTTTCGAAAAACTGATTTTGAGGGACTCGCTCTGCTTTTATCCCAAACTGACTGGTCTCCCCTCTACGAGTCTGACGACTTGGACGTGGCAATCAGTATTTTTTATAATACCTTATATTCTTTATTTGATTTATGTGTCCCGGTTGGTGAGCTAAACAGGTCTAACAAACCTGTGTGGTTTACCCGAGAGTTGACAATACTCAAAAATCGAAAATCTAAACTCTACAAGAGATTTAGAAAAAACGGCTCATCGGTGGCCTATTCTGCATACTTGATTGCTCGTGCCAGTTTTGATATCTTAAATAACCTATGTTATAAGAATTACCTGACTCGGTGTAGATTACAGTTTCAGCAGGATCCAAAGCGATTTTTGATTTTGTTAATGCGAAGCGTAGGTCATCGACACTCCCAACGGAGGTATTCTTGAGGAAACGAAGGCCAATTCTGATCAGGAGATTGCAAATATATTTGCCCAATTTTTTCAAACGACTTATAGCTCATGTCAATCTCAAGTCGGTTTGCCTTACCCTTATCGGGTTAATGGCTCGAATAGCATCTTTGGACTGAAAATCACTGAAAACTCACTTTTAAATAATCTTCATGTTTTGAAACCTATATTTTCCCCAGGACCTGACGGAGTGCCAAGCTGTGTGCTTAGACACTGCGCTCATGGTCTTTTAAAGCCGTTGCTTAAAGTGTTTAACTTGTCCCTGGAGTTAGGCTCCTTTCCAAAAATTTGGAAAGAGTCATTTATAATTCCTCTCCATAAAAAAGGAAACAAATCTAATGTTCAAAATTATAGGGGTATTTCCAAGTTGTCTGCTATTCCTAAGATTTTTGAAAAATTAATAACCTCCCATCTTCAACACCTTTGTAAATCTATTATTTCACCGTGCCAGCACGGATTTATGAAACAAAGATCTACTACCACTAACTTGTTAGAATTTACTTCGTTTGTTATCAAGGGTTTTCAGGACAAATTGCAGACTGATGTTATTTATACTGATTTTAGTAAGGCTTTCGACTCTGTAGATCATCATCTCCTAATACATAAACTTGAACTCTTGGGCTTTTCAAATATTCTAGTTCTTTGGATTAAAGACTACCTAACTCTTAGAACTCAGAGGGTTTTATTCAAAGGGTCCGTTTCCAAGACGGTTCAGGTCACTTCAGGCGTTCCTCAGGGTAGTCATCTTGGTCCTTTATTATTTATTTTGTTTATAAACGATCTTCCATCGGTTATAAAGTTCTCTCGGGTTTTGATGTACGCTGATGATGTAAAGTTATGCACGTCAGCTGCAACTCCCCTAGCTGCTCAACAGCTTCAAAGAGATTTAGACAACTTTCAAATGTGGTGTAAAGTAAATTTTTTAAATCTTAATTACAGTAAATGTAAAGTAATGTCATTTTTTAGATGTTTGCCCTTTTTTAATATTATTTTATTGACAACAAACCACTAGATAGAATTGAATGGGTTGACGATTTGGGCATCCTTATGGACCCAAAGCTTAAGTTTGACAAGCATATTTCTTCAATTTCCAATCGAGCATCTGGTGTCTTGGGGTTCATTAAGCGCTGGTCGAAGGAGTTTAACGATCCCTACTTAACAAAAACTCTGTATACTTCTCTTGTACGACCGATTCTGGAATATGGATCTTGTATATGGTTTCCGAAATACGAAATTCATCAGAATAAAATAGAATCGGTACAAAAACAATTTCTGCTCTTCGCACTTAGAGGTCTTAACTGGGACACTAACAATAATTTGCCGTCTTATCGTAGTAGACTTTTACTAATAGATCTTCCTTCTCTGAGTGATCGTAGAATAATGCTTTCATTTTCCTTTTTTCACAAATTAATTAATGGTGAAATGGATTCTTCTGAATTAATTAACCAAATTAACTTTGCTGTTCCTATTAGAAATACTAGAAATTTTGTACCTATAGCTCTTCAAACTTGTAATTCTAATTATGCTCTTCATAACCCTTTTCGTATTCTGTGTTCTATTTATAACGATCTTTCCCACTTAATACACAGTGCCACTCCTACTTGCTCTTTTAAAAAGTTAGTTTTGTGTCATTTGTCTACATGTTCGCGATCATCGTAACCGCACGATAAGCGGAGCGCCCCTCGGTCGGAATACCCAACAGTTTGTAAAATATTTTATTTTGAAACCATGAACAAAATAAAGTCAAGTACACCAGATCTCAGGTAAATATGGTTTATTTTATATGACAATGCATGATATAAACAAAAGACCACTTAATTGCAGTTACATATATGAACCCTCAAAATATAAATGCATCGAGAAAAACGAAGGCGTCTTGCTAATTACCAATCAGAGGAGCTTGAAGGAACTGCAATGCAACCAGCAAGATGTAGAATAATAGAGTGTTGATGCTGAGTTCCTCAAGCGGTTTGCGGAAAACAAATTAGGTGATAGCTGTGCCATAGAGTTTGGCTTCAAAACGATGTGCGCAAAGCACCAGTGAACAGCGCAGGTTTGCTGAAAAATTCTTTTTCAACCAATAATGGTGGTCAAACATGCTACAAATCAATTTGCCAAAACAAAATACCACGTTTGTTGCGATCAAACTGATTTCCTTTCCCAGAATATCCATATATGATATAGAACAATTCAGTAAAAAGTGATTTTGCAGTAAAAAAAAAAAAAAACTAAAAATTAGCATGAACTCCAAAGACATATTCATGATGCCTTGCCTTTTCTCGTTAGAGGCAAACACTGTAGGAAGCGCTTGACTATAAAAGAGTTTGCAGCAATCATAAGCCGCAAATTGTTTTGTATGAAGAAATTATTATATATGCCAAATTGAAATTTTTTATAATTAAACATATTTATTTGTGAAGTTGGTGATTCAGCCTTATTTCTGAGTCAATATATCTTAGCTTTGGTCGTAATTTTCTTTAGTTTTTTTCTTCTAAAAATACATAGTTTTTTAATTTTAGCTGGAAACTTTATTTTATGTAATAAACCTTTAAAGAGTTTTATTGTTGTCTTTTGGAGTAAATGATTATAAAAAAAAAATCCCCCTAGAAAGTAGAATATTTCAGAAAGTAGAATTACCTTAAAAACAAAGTGGACCTAATTTGTCAGCGTCGAGTGTAATAAATTGCGGTTAGCTGACTTCACTTTTAAAATATTATTTTCCAACCTGAGTTTTTTTGTTATTTTAAACTTGTTACAGTGTAACTGACGCAAGTTTGTCATTTTGACTAAATGCCTGAGTGTGTTTACAAATTTGTCTAATGGTGTGCCAGACCGCAGATACTCTACTTTTTACGCTTTGCTATTTGATTTCCAATTGTTTTAAGCTTTTGTGGGCGGTCTTTTTGGTTAATGCTTTGATAAATTATATTGTTAAATAAATGCATTGCGTGTCTTCTTGTTCCATCGCTCCCCTCTGCACTTTCCCGTAGCTTATTGCGGCACATTGCAGTTCAAGAGGGGAAGTGGAAGAAAGGGACCTTGTTGAACTACGACTTGAATGGCCATGAAATTAAATTGTTTCCACTACGTCAGCTGCTGCCCCACAATGTCAATCTCTGACATGGCACGGCTGCAGCCGGACGCAAGCTTCCAAGTTTGAGTCTCGAGCTGGAGTTGAGTGAAAGGCACCCACGCCAGCGCCCCTTCTTTCCACTCTTCATTCGGCTTGCTGAATGACTCTTAATGCTAAATACTCGAAATAGCCCACAAACAACATGCAAAAACAAAGCCAACCAAAAAAAGGGAAATTAAGTTAAATGAAATTTACATGAGGCTGTCAGCCAATTTGGCTAAAAATTTTTAAATTGCCGCATGCCCATCAACAAATGCATTAACATTAACCCAAAAATTCGCCTTAACTATCTCATGCTCCATGTATTCACATACATGTGTCTCTTTTTCTTTCACTCGCTTGCTTGCGAATTTTTGTTTACTTATTCAAGTGGCGCGTTTTAAGCAAATATTTTCTCACTGGTTTCACACAAAAGGAAACCAAATGAAACGAAACCGCAATGTACGAGCTAAATAAAGCGGCAATCTGACAAATGGGTGAATGCATAGATAATTGAAAATGGGAATTTGCATATTATATATTTAAACATGTAGTAGAAGAAATGAGTTAATGGTCTAAGCTGTTTTCATTTTATAAAAAGTTAAACTACTTGAGTTTTTAGGGTCAATTCATAGCCTATAGCTAATATTATATACTTCTTTAGACCAATTAACATTTATTAAATCTCCTGATAACTTTATTTCCTGACATATGAACATACTGATCTTTTCTGCTCAAAATTTAAATGAAAGAAGTTTGAAAAAACATTTTTTTTCAATTATTTGGCAGTCTAATACGTGTTTGACCCTAAGCTAATTGTAGTGTAGATTTTTTTTAAGGGCAGCTCACATTAAACATTACTCTCTTTACTTCCAAAAAGTTGTAATTAGCAACAGTTTACAGATTATGTTCAAACGCACAACAAACAAATTTATTATGTTCTGAAGCACGAGTGTTCCTCGTTACATTTGTTCACTCAGGCACCATGATAAAACTCTCCATGCTCCATGTTATCAGCCTTTGCAGTAAAGAAAACTAAAATCAACGAAAAAATCTTTTGGGCAGTTGACCCCAAGCAATTAAGATATACTGTCAATTATAACGCAGACTGTGTTGATGGCAACAAAGCAATAGTAATAATAAATACAAAAATGGGCGAATGCGAAGCACGTTGCTTAAAGCTCAAAACATAAGAAATTGTGAATTATTTATATGCACTGCTGAACAGCGCACAGCTGCTGCCCCAAAATGTTATATGATGGCCTGTAAGTATTTAATAACTGCAGGCGCTTTTATGTTAACCTTTCTTTCTTTATGATTGTTAGCAGCAGCAGCAGCAGCGGCAGCTCCACACATAAAACAAGCACAATGATACCGCATTGACCATAATAATTATTTGTTGCATTTCATATTTGTGTGAGACACTCGAGGTAGCATAATGGTTAAGACTTTCGGCAGTCGCATTGTGTTCGGTTGTTTTCCTCCTCATTTTGTTGGAAGTGAAGTTTTTACACTTCTATTAAGTGAAAAGCGAGCATCAAATTCTTCTACATCATCTTTTTCTTGTTGTGTTTGGTATGATGTGCATTAAATGCAAATCATGGCATTTATTTCGCTTAGTGTCGGCTTCCTGCCATGTCGAATGGGGAGTAGAGGAAAACAAAGCAAAATACTGAAGACGCGAATGCGCTGAAAGATTTTAAGCACAGCTTGCAGACTGTTATATAAGCGCGTGCTCACCTTAAATTAAGCTCAACTCAAACCAACAGACAGGGTACGGGGCAGAGGGGGAACAGAGGTGGCAGAGATGAAGAGGCCGGCAGCAGCCAAGCTCTGTGTGTAGGTGGAGAAATTATGTTGACATCATCGCCAAAAAATTGCCAAGAAGCCAACACTTGAACCAAAAATACAAAAGATATCCAAATAAAATTAATTTTACTTTCATTTTCGCTGGAGCTCATTTCGTTTACTTTTGCGCTTGTATTTGTGGCTTTAATAAATTACTTTTTGGGCAAAGGCAACCAGAAACAAATCGTCTTTTGTCTATTTTTGGGTATAAGTTATTTAATCTGATTGCATTTCGATTATGTTATGGAGCAAGTGTCGCTTATGGCATGGACTTTAAAAGTTCAAAATAAATTTTGATTGCTTTCAATTCGTTTTTGTCAAGACTGACCCAAGAGATTTGCTGACTTATTGATTCATTGTTCGAAATCTCCTTAGACTTACTTAACTTTTTTCAAATCTTATACAGTCCTCAGGAAGCTTTAAAAATATTTTATATTCAACTACTGGCACTTTTATTTATAACTGTCTAGTCAAGTTAAGTTAACAGATTTGTTGCCTATCCGATTGACTGGCTGGGGTGAACGGCGAGTAATGAGGAAATCTCTTCGGATTGTTTTCTTTAATAATATGCAACTTAAGCATTATTAATAGTTGTGCGGCCAATTTGTTTTAAATTGTTGCGCCTACTGAACATTGCAAGCAATATAAGTCAAAAGTGCTTGAGCTTTGAAATTGCTTTTAATAGGCCATGGCATAAAATTTCCTGGCTCGATGCCCGACACATTTACAGTTACTTAAACAGTTGCAAAAGGCAAACTAATTTGTTTACCAATTACACTTTTGGCTGGTTAAAAATCAGCGAATTATGAAACTGAACGCTTGTCAACTGTTTTAAACAATTTACTAGGTCAGCTGGCGAATTGCTCAAATCAAATATAAAATAATAAAAGTGTTAAGCAATTCGCAAGCAAACAAGTTTCCAAATATTTTCCAATTTCCCCAAAAGACTTTTGTTGGCTGTGGCTGGTGCACACTAATGTGCAAATTACTTGGGCGCCTCGCTTCAAATCTTGTCGTCATCTTTCATTTTGACAAACAAATTTTCATAAATTGCAACTCAAGTTGTATGCCCAGAGACCTGAAAGGTAATCAACTGCATGCAGCAGCAATAAGCCCACAGGCTGAAGAGGAACCAAGGCATAAAAACCTTACAAAGACAACAAAAAAAATGTCTTCTTTGTAAAACCGAAGTATATGTACTCTTGCAAAGCGAGGTTAAAACTTAGAATTATGTATTTCCAACATTTACTTTGCATATTGCGTTTAATAATAAAATATACTTTGAGTAATTTTACAACAAACATAAATATTTAAAGTTATAATATTTGTTATGTTTTTGATGTCGTTTGATGTTTAAGTAGAGCAATGTTTCTTGAAAAGATTGTATTTGACTTTTTGATTATTTACTTTAAACTATAATCCCTTTTTACCAACAGTATTTTGAATGCGTTATGACATTATTTAAAACCCTTTGCAAGAGTATCAAAATTGTTTGCCCTTCTTGAGCGCTGCATATGGGAGAAAAATAAATATGTTTCTTTAGGCATCTTATGTATGAGTTTTGTAAAAGACGATCATAAAGCTCATTTCGCTGAACACAAAAAACACCCTAGGTTACGCTTGCCCCGTCTGTCTTGATTGTATAAGCCTCAATTCCCCCGCAAACACACACACACACACGCACACATGACACATAAATACGTCGCCATCGCAGTTTATGTTGAAGTTGAAGCTGTTGCACAGACAATTGTGCAATTAGCCAAAAAGAGACAAAAAAACGAGCTCAAGCTGCTATTAGCTTTTCCCATATTTATTTCCATAAGCTCCGGCGCTCAATTTTCTATGGGTCTGGCATTTGGCAATCCAGATACAAGCAGCCAGGCAGCCAAGCAGCCAAGACCTCAAAACTGGTTGACACCTTTTGCTCTGCCGGCGCCAGAAACTGATTTATGACTGCCTTACTGCCGGCTGTCAAATGCGCTTCCATACATCACGATCCATTTTTATATAATTTATTAATACTCCGTATGTATTTTACCTGGCCACATTGTGTTTATTTGTTGCTCTGTGACGAGAGCCAACTAATTGCCTCTGGGGCGTGCAAATTTCTTGGTGACTTTGGTCAGGGGCACGTGGCCACGGACAATGCAACAACACGGAGAAAAATGAAAAAGAATTTAATAACTATTTCCAAAAAAGAGTTTCTGTAAATTGAAAGAAAAGATATATATTTTACAAATTGAAATCACTTTTAAATTATAATTAGTTTTAGCTTTGTTAATTTAATGCATATATTTTCTCAATTTTTCTTAATTGTCTATGATTATAAGTATTATTCTCCTTTTATTTTTGCTAATTATTTAAGTTTAATTAGTTAAATTTTTAATTTGTTTGTTGTTTATCAGCACAACATTAGTTTATGTCTAGTAAATTTCTGTTAGTGCATTTAATGGAAAGTTTTCGATAGCCTGCGCAAATAAACATGAACATGAATATATTTATCTACCCAGATTCGCATATATCCGCTTTGCATATTCGGCGGCACATAAGAGGTTCTTTTGTTACTGGTTTTTGTACATTTTAGCAATTAATAAACAATTAAAGGTAACTTGTTTTGCTGCGCTAATTCAATTAGTACTGTTCACTGCCTGTAGATAAAAATGTCACATTGATTGGTGCTAATAAATTGCAACGCAAAAACAAAAGACTTAGAGCACAAACTTGCTACTAAGCCTTACGCTGTGAGAATTCTATGTAAGAATTGTTTAAACTGGGACGCTAATTGGCATCACGCGGTGGGTAGACGTCCAAAAAAAAAAAAACAACAGTATGACAAAAACAAGCACAAAAACAACAACAACAAATGTGGCGCATCTTTGGGGCAGCTGTTGCCTGTGCAGATGCGATTTTACGCGTTGGTTTTAGCTTACAGGCCAGGCCGGTAGTTCATTATATCACCTCTGGGTGAAAGTGATGATGGCATTCGCACACACACACACACGCACCAACACACACTGGCAGCCGCACCAATACACACGTAAATTAAGCATGTGCGAACATTTTCCTGCCTCATCATTTTGGGTGCTTAAGACTGAGGCGCAACAGGGTGTGTCAGTGCAATAAAGTGTTTTTGATACATATGAGTGTACCGCAGCTGCAACACCCTGTATTAACGTGCAACAAATGTATGCTAATCTCTGTCTTTATCTTTCTCAGTAAAGTGTTTGTGTCTGTGTGTGTGTGTGTGTGTGTGTGTGTGTGTTTGTATGTATTTGTAACGCCTGTGATTATGAATATTTGTTTTGCCACTTTTTTTCAATTATCGATTTTTATTTGCTTTGCCGTTGAGCTACGAAGCGCAGTCTGGGAAAACTTCCTTATTGCATACACGTATGCCTGTTATGCATTTGCTCGAGGCAGCAACAGGTAAATACAAAAATGAACTAAAGACTACGACATGATTTAATGGCTGCAAATATTGCGTCTTTGTCTTTGTCAGGGAAACCGGCAGACACTCAAACCATCTCAATAAAATGTCAGTCAAATGAATATTCATTAATACTATAAACAAGAAACTGTACAACAGCTGCAAAAATTGTGCCAATCTACTAGGCGAAATTAAGAGCAATTGCTACCCGAGTTTGCGGTTAAGGTTTTTTACCTTTTTTCTTTGTGCTTGCTGCTGTATGCAAATATTTGCGCAAAAGCCAGGTCAAAAAAAAAAAACACACACAGACACACACTTAAAACACTTTCCAATCGTCCCAAGTATCCGCCAACAGCTACAAAAACAACAACAACATCACCCGCATAAATGCCAAATGCCCATGCTCGACAGCTGTAGTTGAAGTAGTTCCATTCCCAGTCACAGCTATAGATACAGCTACAGATACAAGTCCAACTTCAACTGTTGACATGAGCTGCTTGCTTTGCTCCTTTCACTTTCGATTCGCCATCGCGACGAAATGAGAGCAAAACGGACTTTAGCTTTTGCCAACATAACAAGGGAGAGACAACAACGCTCTTCAGCAATCAAAATAGAAGAAATTGTCGTGATGATTCATCTGAATTGTTTGTGCAGGCAGCCAGCGGACGCTGCGAAACTTTGTTGGCTTTGTCTTCACTCTCGTTGATTTTCCAAAGGCCATTCCATGCACATGTGTGTGTGTGTGTGTGTGTGTGTTAGTTAATATGAGTTGCTTTTTTTGTCAATTGCTTTTTGGGTGTTTCCCGCGGCCGATTGGCTGACGAGATCAAGGCTCTGCTGGCTTAGCCTTGACGTTGAATCAATGCGCATTCAGCACAAGTTCGTTGCCTAATTTTTTCGTATTTCTTGTGTTTATTTTGCCAACAAATGAACGCTTGAGTGGAGCTCAGAGTTGAACTATTGTTGGGAATATACCAGCTATTTTAACCTGATAAGTATTGGATGGGTAGTAGATTATTGAACCTCTTAAGCGAGGGCTACAATTGTTCGAGGTAAAGAAATGTTTAAAAATTTATGTATTTAGTATGCCTCATTCAACAGTTATATGCTTGCTTGTAATCAACCTATTATATTGTTCTTTGGTTTAAGTAAGGTAAAAAAAAACAAATATTTAACTTCTACTTCTAGGAAACAAAAGCTTGTGGACGTAGCCATAATCTCTGATAATTACTCTTACACTTATTGCACTTCTTACTCTAGTTAACTGGGCTAATCGCGAGTCATGATCATAACGAATGTGGTAAAATATCATTGACATTAAGTCGCTACAATTAAGAGTTAAGAGTATTTTTTGTTTGTTTGTTTATTGGTGTTGTAGTTGACATTGCGGCCCGTTTACATTTCAATCACATGGACGCGCCTAACTGCAATTAGCTGTCAACGTCGAGTCACAAACATGTCACAGTCTGTCACAAGGCATTAAATTTGCCCGATGCTTTTGTTGTTCTGTTTATTGTGTTTTTTTTTTTTCTGCAGACCAAATATGTTTTATTAGCGCTTGTCACGGCTGGACAGTAAGTTGTTGTAGCTGCTGGTGTTGCTGTTTTTGTTTTAAATCTATGAAAACTAAAATAAAGCAATGGCTAAGTATGTACTGCGTTTGCGTACTGACTACTATTGACCATGGCGTCCGATGATGCCTTACCGACTTCATAACATAATTACACCTTACGAAATGGGCGCCTGTCATTAGCAGCGCCAGTAGCTTAGACAAATGGGGGGAGGTGAGGGTGCCTCCGGCTGTCTGGACCGGCATTAAGCAATAAGTTTTGTATACACAAATATATATATATATATATATTTTTTTTTTTGGTTATTTGCTATAGTAAGTATTTGTACAATGCGCTGGCTGTTACTGGAATTTAATGCACACCAATATACACACACACACACACTCAGACATAAACTCTCATCATTGGCGTCGTCCCCTTTCAAATCTCTTACAGTGCATATTATTGTTGCCTCATCGCCAACGCAGCCAGCGCCAGCGCCAGCTGTTTTTCACTGCTTCGCTTTTGCTTTAAGCTTTTAACTTACAAACTGCCCAAAAAAACAGAAACAGCGCAGCACGGAAGAGCCAGCAGCGACTGCGCAGCGTTCGTCGAATGAAAAACTTTTGCTTGACTGCAGCTTCGCTCAGCTTGAGCGTCTGCGCTTGCGTTCAGACTTCTTTGAGACTTCGCTCAAGAAGGTCGTTTTCGCGCTCGCCTCTAAAACTTAAGCTTAAAAGCTCGTTTCGATTTGTTTCGTTTGCTCATTCGGTTTCGGTTTCGTTTTGTTTCGCAACTTGCGCGCATTTCGTAAGTGTTTGCTACTGTTTTGATTTCTCTGTGTTTGTTTGTGCTTATAAGTAGGATTAAAAGAGCCACAAGGACGTGCTGATAAACTGCGAATTGCAGAATGAAATACAGCTTTAAAATAAATGCTGACATGAATAAAATAAAAAAGAGAGGAATAACAATTGTGTTTAAAATTAAGAGTGGAATCGAGTGGCGTCGAGTGCTACGGATTAATATTGGATTGGATTGGATTGTAGTTGTAGCTGTTGTTTTTGTTGCTCTGTTTTGTTGTGTTGCTTGTAAGTTGCAATTTCGATTTCGTTGCGGCTGCGGCTGCGGCGCCTGACAGTGAAAGTAATTTGATTTTGCAATTGGAGTCGGAGTCGTAGTCGAAGTCGAAGTCGCCACCATCCACAATCTTCTATAGCTGTGGTAACTGTAGCTAAGCAATATTTTTATAACTCAGCTGTAGTTTGCTTTGATCTCTTTGGTATGATTATACCCACTTTATGTATACAGTTTTATGACCAGTAAATCAATTCATAGCAAAATGCAGCACAACGTTCAGCCAAGCCAAACCAAAAATTATATCAAAAACAAAAGTTGAAAGCAATTTTTCATTTTAATCTTAAATATACACATGCTTATTTCAATTCAAATGCCTAAGGCGTGTTAACCCAACAAACTGTGCTTTAATATTTATAGCTACGTACATTTTTGTATAACAAGTACGTAAAGCAGTTAACTCACACCATTTTTGGATTAATTCTGCAAATATCAACAATAACCATTGGGTAAGCAATTTTATACAAATTTGTTTTTGATATTCACACACACGAAATAATGCTCATGAATTTCACATTGAATCGATATATATTTTTATTTGCAAACGGTTCGTCAGCAACGACGACGACGATAACTTGGATTAAATCATTCAAATTGCAACAGCGCACGAGCCGCAAATAGCAAAAATGAATAAAAAAAAATATAATGAAAAATAAACTAAAGCGTCATTATCTAATAAATCTTGCAATAATAGTAATTGCTTGCTACCACCACACATGTAAGGCCTGAACATATGGCGATCTGTTGCAATATGTGGAAAGTATACGTATAAAGAGTTTGTACAAAAAACATGTCTAAGCAAATGACTGAAATAGTTGGCTGCTTGCTTAAAGTTACTGCCAGAGCGATAAAAAGCAATTTGCTTGAGATATTTTACTATTAAGTAGTTTAAATAATATATCTCTTTACATGTGAAAGAAGTTTAGTTATTTAACCTTTCAAGTAGAAAATTTTCAAGGGGTGAACCCCATTTGCAGCGTAAACAAAAACGGTATTCCTTGCATTGTATATTTTTGCAACAAATGGCTGTTCAATGAGTAATGTTTATTTTATTTTGCCGGTTGGCGGTGGCCAAATGTGTGGCGAGCTGTATCATCCCAAGCAAAAAGTGTTAAAGGATTAAGTAAAACAACGATATAAACTAGTTTTTGATCGAAGGGCTTTAAAAATATATATTTTTTCGATAAGATAGCGGACCGTCATAGTCAAAATTTCAATTTACAAGCCAATAAACTATGGAATTTTAGATATAAAACGCAACTAAAAAAAAAAACGAACGATCTTTAACAAGCTTTTTGTTAACTTGATAAGCTGATAAAATTTAAAAAAGATCGGATTTTAAAACGACATTTCGAGACAAACGCGTTTAAAGTTTCAATTTCAGTCGTCTACGCAACGGATCTTTCCCTTTTAACGCTTATCATGTCAAAATTGTGCAATAAAAAAAGAACATAAAATTTTTAAGTTGCATGTGGGGTTAACGTCTTAAGTTAACAAAACTTTATCAGTGATAAAAGTTGGCAATAACTTTCGATAAAATTAGCCTAAAATATTATCTTGTTTTTGACCCCCAAACCTTATGGTTAAACCCAATGAAAAAGTAACTTGCAGTCTTTTATTAGTCACATATTGTTCAATAAACAATATTTCAACAGCATTTCAACCTGTTAATTATTATATAATAAACATTTGCAAGAAGCACGACGATTGAATAATAAATAAACCATCGAAACACAAAACAAAACAAAAAAAACCATGTCAAGTTGCCCATAAAAACTGTTTGCAAAAACAAAAAGCAAACCGAAAAGAAATTAAAAGAAGCACAAAAAGCAAACAGGAAAATATAAATAAAAGTGCGTTGAAAAAAGGGCAAACGAGTCGAGCAGCAAACAAAGCAAACGAAAAACGAAAAAAAAACTTAACCCAAATTTTACCTTGACCACAAGACGTCCCAAAAAAGATTTGGCAACCTTTTTTACAGCCCAGTCTAAGCTCTTGTATTTGAGACTGCACAACACGCGACAAGTATATAGACAGTAAATGTAAATACATACATATATATCTTTGTTACATACTCATACTAGATAAGTATATGACATGAACTTCATTATCAGCAAAGCGCCGCCAACGCCATCGAAATAACTTTTAGTGCTTTATTTTTGGTAACATCTCTTTTCTTTCTTTTCTTTACTTTGTATTCATGATGTGGTTTTATTTAATTTTTTATTAAGGGCCTTGCGTATTGCATAAGCGGAGAAACTCGTATTGCTCAGCATGCTCTTCAGAGCATGTTATATATTGAATTGCCGTGCTGTGGTTGTTTTGATTGTTGTTGCTGTTTCCGTTACTGCTGCTGTTTATTACGAAAGACTTAAGGCACAAACTTGAGAACTTTCTTTGCAGTCGAATGCCCATCTGACACAAATTACTTAATTTAGGGCGCAGTTTTTAGCACGCCACATTTAGTTAAGAAATATGTTTAAAAAAAAGTTTGTTATTAAGTTTTGATATTGTAGGTATTAAAACAAACATAATCAAGCTATAGGGTATAAATGCACAAAAGAAACATTAAAACCACTAAAATCCGGTTGAATTTTTCAGTCCGAGACCCTTACGAAAAAATCATCTGGCAATAAACCCAGATTGTAATTGTTGTTGTTGTTGTTGGTTGTGCACGAAACAAGTTCCACCAAATTGTGCCCATGGCAATGGATTTCTGGCGAGCCGTTGCTTTTATTTTTATTATTGTTTGTGCATATATACATACTTTATATTTTGACGCTTCAATCTTTCTGTTGGACTTATGCATACCAATCGAAAGATATGTAAATGGTTTCTGAATGCGGCGCAATCGATTATGCATTCATTTTAACTGTTAATTCAACACTCGCTACTGTTTTGAACATTTTCATATAAAAATACTATATTTTATAGACATTTTAAGTTTGATTTATTTAGCGTGTGCTGTTGATGTGTTTTTTGGTATCTTATTTGTTAGCAGCTTTTTGCGGTTAGTGACCGGCTAAGCAAAAAAAAGAAGGTTGATAGCTGCGATTTGCACGAATCATTAGCAAGAGTCATTAAAAAAAAAAAAAAAAAAAACTAAACTGAAAACCAAAAATAATTGTTTAAGATATTAAAATTTATAGCGCCTATCTAATTCACAGTTGCAAAGAGACGCCCCGCAGCTCGAATGTGCAACAGATTCAAAAACTATTGCTCATACGCCGTATGGCCAAGCGTTAATTACATAATCATTAACAGCATTTCGGTAAATGTTTTTGTTGCTTGAATTTGCATGCAATGCTTATGATCTAAAAGTTTGTTGTTGTTGTTGTTATTGGCAGTGCTTCTTACCACATATGTGTATATATAATATACGTATATAATATTTGGCTGCCGTTGTTGACTTCACACATTCGTAACAATTGCGCAGCGAGCGCGTGTATTGAATATTAATTAACACTGGGCCCCCCGTACTCTGTCCTTGCTCTCTGTTGATTATGTAGTTGGGCGTGTGGCAACCGAGCACTTGGGCACTTTGAGTCCAAAACGCTTACAACGGCACTTACCTTACCCAATAGCCAGTGCCAATAAATCTTGTTTGCTTATGGCCTGGCTATATGTGCCAATGGCATGACACCAATTTTCTTACAATGTTCGCCTATTGTTTAGAGTTCAGCGCTGCAGCTGCTCCGCTGACCCACTTGAGCGAGATTATTAGTGTGTTTGTGTTTGTGGGAAAGTCAAGCGATTTGACCTTTTTTCTATGGCTTGTCCGAAAACAATTTGCAATTTAACAAATGATAGCAATTCAAATAATTGGCAATGCTTTGCTTAATTCGCTTTTCGCTTTGAAATAAGATTGGTTTGAAGCACATTTTATACACTTGAAAAAGTTAAACGTTGTTAAAACCGAAAGAAGACGAAGCTTAAGATGCAATTTCGTTTTTTAATCAGTTTTGTTATGAAATTTTATTCAAAAGGTGTCAAATAAATCAAATAATATTAAATAATTGAAAGCCAAATTATTGAAAATAACAAACCAAAACAGTTTAAAGCAAACATTAAAGTCGGAACATTAATGAAATTGCGTTTTTAAGGACTTTTCTTTCTCAAGTTGAGCATATAGCTTTAATTTGCTAGCAATTTTTCTTTAATGTTTTTTAAGCTTTTATTTAACGTGATTTGTGCAATCCTGTTATTTAAGCATTTTTACAAAATGCATAGGCTGACATTTATTTATGCACAACTCGTCAGCGTCACATGCCAGATGCGGCAACAACGATAACAACGGACAAACGACAACTAGCGACAAATGAGCGACGGGACAACTCTTTGGCTGAGCATTTGCCAAGTTTGCCATTGTTGTCATCATTTCGTCCATTAAGCATTGTTTCATTTTATCTTTGCGACTTTTATATGTATGTTTTATGCAAACGAAATTCATTTGCTTTTAATCATGCGTGCTAAAAAACAAAATAATAATAAGAGTAGCAACGACAACAAACGCACAGACAGCTGTTAAAGTTGATTAAACAGCGATCAACGTTGCGTATACGCAATGGTTTGTATCCGCATCGGCAGCAAGAAAGGCAGCTGTTGCTTTAGCTGCTGCGCATTTAAAATGCATTTATCTCAATTACGAAAACGAAGAGAAAAAATAAAAAAATACAGAAATTGCTTGTATACAACGAATAAACGAAACGTGGCGAACGAATTGAGCGACTCATTGTTTTCAACACAGTTACAACAAACTTTCACTAGACAGAGCGCAAAACTAAAACAAAGTTTACATGCAGTTAAAAGCAGCACAACAAAAGAAGGTTGGTGTACAATACCAAAAAAAAAAAAACCAAAATCAAAATAACCAAAAAAACGAGCAGCCACAAACAATTGTTAATTAAAACAAATAAGCTGTCGGGCAGTAAAAAAAATGCGTACAGCAGAAGTGTGAAGAAAGAAAGAGAAAAGAAAATGAAAACAACAGAGAGAAGCGAAAGGCATTGAAAAGTGAGAGAAAAAAGAAGTTAAGCCAGTTTCCGGCGTCCTTCACAAGGCCGTTGCAATAATTGCTGATGCGGCAGCAGCAGCTACTCAGATTGCTGATCATAATGAAGCACTTCAGCATAATGATTATGATGTTGTAGCAGCAGTCCATTGTGGGCATCTTGAACGCAATGTGTTTTTATGTAACTTTAATCAATTTGGAGACTCGCATTGCTCAAGCGTGTCTTTGGGTTTTTACTTCTTCTTTAGTTTTTGTTTTTTCCTTTTTTGCATATATGCTTTTCCAACATTTGTTCACGTTGCTGTCCGGTTGCATCACACATTAATTCGCATAAATCGTGCAGCTCAGGTTGCTGTGTCAATTTCAACATATGCAAAATATTCCATAGCATGTTGACAAACCAGTTAGTAAGTTAAAGGCGCCAGATTTAAGATTTTCACGTTTCATAATCGAAAAAATAAAAGAAAGAAGAAAAATTCAATTAGCCGCTACAACATCAGCCGAATGTGTTAAACATTATGCAAAACTATCGTCACGGCTCTCAAGGAAGTGAAAATCCTGGCCTCTGGTCACGTTTTGCATATTGCTTCCTGTTGACATGGCCATCTATTCTCCTTCCTTTTCCCCTTGATGCCGGTACATCTGCCTACTTCACCCCCTGACACAGACACACGAGTGCATGAAAAATCGTAAGCTTGCAAATCAAGTTCAAAATGTCAAGTTTGCGCAGTTGCAAGAGGTGGGCCAAGTAACGCCCGCGCCAGAGGAAGCTTTAGCTCGGCGGCAGCCACAACCAACAACATCAGCCTTAGCATCTCTATCCGTACGTGTGGTGCTTGAACTCGAAATGAAAGTGAAAATTTGCTGGCAGCAGCAGCAGCAGCCAAGACGACGACGACTGCAACGCAGCTGAGCGCAAAAAGTTGCCAACTCTTACTTTCAAAGCTGTTGTTGTTGCCGTTGTGTTGTCTTTGCTGCTTCGGTGACCACGCAAAAAATAAAAATAAATAAAACCGCAACACGGAACGCTGCAATTGAACCAAGTCGACAGCCAAATGCTCTGCAATGTGTGAAGGCCTTTAATAATTTTCTTTAAGACAGAAACTCCTCAAGTCAAAAGATGTTTTCTTCTTATCTATTTATTTTCTGTTACTCACCTTTTACTTTTGTAGTTGAGAATGTCTATTCACAGGAAAACTAGTATTAATAATATTGTATAGCACTCAGCCAATAGAGCAATATGAATATAAGAAGCTTATATAAGTATAAACAGTAAGACATTCATTCAGCAAATCAAAACATTTTTTGACAAACTTATTACTTACTTATTTATTTATTTGATTGTTGATTTTATAGATCTTACAAAAAAATAAACCCAATACTTATTTTGATAAGTATTCTGTTTCCTTTCACATTAAAAGCTTTTTTGTTTTTGTCGTAAAAATACTTTTATCCACTTTTTAAAAATATTACAATCACCTCCCACTTATGCTTTCAATAAACTTTGCCATGCACTCTAAATTTGCTGGTCAATCGAATCTCTACGCTTTGGGGAATAGAAAAGCAGGAAGCGAGAAAAACAGAAAGACGAGCAAATCTGAAGTATCATTTTATATATTTTTAGTCGAACCTTTTATCACTCGAATGTGTTAGTGAAAGAGATATTTATCTTAACTAAGTGCTGAACTAAACTGTTCGAGTCTATTTAATTGAATGTAATGTGAGTCAGAGTTCGAACCCACGACCTCCGGCCTGTGAAGCGGCAGTCTTGCTTCCATGCCACCAGGGCTTGTCACCTGTACCAATCAAATTAGTAAGTTAAGCAAAAGGGAAAACTGTTTTTCGCAGTTTTTACATGTTATGAAATATTTTATCGTGCCAAAATCTTTAAAACCATGTACTGAAACACATCTTTGGTGAAAACTTCAGAGCTCTAGCTAGTCGGGAACTTGGTGAAAATTTGATTACAAGAATCCGACAGACAATTCGAGTTAAAAGTTATTAAAAATTTAAATTTATGTATAACGAATGTGGGAAAATGGATTTAAAAACAGAACTAAACTAAGCTAAAGTTCAACACATTCGACTTATAACATTATTGAACGTTATTTTTCTTGACAACCAAAGCTTAAACGCATCCATTATTTTTAACAAAACTAGCTAAATTAAAAACTTAATCATTTTAATTTATTGCAGACGATCAATTTAGTTTACAACAGCCTTAATTGGCTGCAAACAAAACTATGCTTGATATTTTTGGTTAAAAATATAAAGAGGAGGCATGTAGGAGGGGATCATGAAGTTAAGCTGTCCAAATGAATGTAAACGCTTGCAATTTCCATTAAAGCGCATTGGCTACTTTTATTGCAACTCATTCATTTCCTTCTATCGTTGATCGTAAAAATAACTCTACACGAACCGAAAACAAAATGCAAAACAAAACATTTACAAAAAAAAAAATAAAAGCAACGCAGTAACATTTTTTTGCAGCTTTCCAGTTGCGCAGCGACTTTTATTTTATTTGTAACTGGTTTTTTGTTAATATTTATTTTTTGAAGTTGCTGCCAAAAGTCAGCTGCAGTTGATGTTGCTGCTGCGACCGAGGAAACGCGTGTTGTTGTTGCAACAGTAACTGCAGCCAGCAGGCAGCAGCAGCAGCATCTGAGTAAATTGGTAATTTGCAATTAATTTGTTGTCGGTTTAATGTGAATTTAATGCGCATATCTTTGATTGAAGCTGCCAGATGAAAGCTCATTTAATCGTTTAAGCTGTGGCTAATGGTCTGACACGCCCACCCCTCAACCACCACCACAAGCACCGCACAATAACTACTATCTATGTATAAGCCACAAACACACCCACATTTAATGTGATGCTTGCGGACATTAAATGGCCAAAAGAAATGTTTTTTGTGTAAAAGGCCAATACCCGTTTTCTTCTTTGTACACAAACATACATAAACTTATTTTGTTTCTTTTATTTTTCTCTGCTTGCAGGCAATTAAGGAAGTAATTTGTGGCCGTAGAAGTTGTTGTTGTTGCTGCTGTCGTTGTCGTTGCAATATCATCAGCCAGCCAGTGAGTGAGCGTCATGAATGCAACCATATGAAACGTCGGCTGTTGAAGCGTCAACAGCAATTGCCATAATTGCCATTGGAGCAGCAAAACGTACACACACTCCTTAAGCACACACACACACACTCTCACTCACACTCACAGCACACACCCCAGAGCTGCAAGGCAAGGAGTCCAATAACCGCACCACTAGCAAACTGGAAAACTTGCCACACGAGCTGTTCGCGGCAGGCACAACACAACACAACAACAAACACAATAATCGAAATCCAAACAGAGCTCCTTCAACTGAATTGTAACAGCGTGCAGCATCGGGCGCCGGAAAATCCCCAAAGCCAAAAAAAAAAAAATATCAGCAGCAACGAAATAAAAACCAGTGGAGTGAGGATCAATGAACGCGGCACGCAGCAGTTGCCACCAACAAAAACAACAACAACACCAGCAACAGCAGCAGCAGCAGCAGAAGAAAAGCGAAACGAAAAACGCTTGGCAACGTTCAAGTTCAAAATCGCCATAACAACAACAGCAACAATTGCTTGTAGCTGCAACGAGCAGGAAGTTGCACAGCTGCACCTTAATTGGGCTCAGTGTCATTACCACGACAACAACAACAACAACAGCAATTGCAGCAACCACAAAAAACCCTCACGTGCTCATCTAACCCGCTCAATGTAAAATGTTAGTGGCCAACAAGCACAACGACAACAGCCACAACAGCAATAGCAGCAACAGCAGCAAAAGTTGCCACAGCAGTTGGACGAGCCTTAAGCATTGCTGCTTGCTCATTAGCTGCTTGCTGCTACATCATGCTGGCCTCGCCCACTCCCACGCATCAGCGCCCACATCGACATCGCCAACAGCAGCCCTGCTAGCGGGGCAACAGTTGGCGCCATGGCAAACAACAGTACCGCTTGCAACAGCTGCCACAGCAGCGCCCACAGCACGTAATCTCTACGCGCCTTATCAAACGTTTAGCCAGCAGGATGACATCAGCTTTAAGGATGTGCGTCAGCGTAACGATGGCACCTTAGTGCAATCCTTTGGTTCCTATCGCACAGCGAGACAATCGAATTCTGCTGCAGCTGGCGCAGCTCAGCGTCGCTCTGATGTGGAGATTATACCTGCTCCAAGTGTGGAGCTGCCACAAAGTGAGCTGATAACGATACCGAAGCAGCTGGTGCCAGCGCTGCCAGAAAATGTGACTCGTCAGGGACGCAAACGCAACTACATGTACATACCTCTCCAAACAGAGGGGGCGTCGGGCGGTGGTGCTCCATTGTTGCAGCTACGACCCAGTCGCAATGCAACGCTTTCAGCTCTGGGGCCTCCAGCCGAGGGCATTGCTGCAGTGGCACATGAGTTTGGTGTCGAGTTGGCGGCACAGGCGGAGCAGCTACAGCAGCAGCAGCAGCAGCAACAGTTGCAGCAAACGGAACGCACGGAGCGCAGCGATCTGGTCGCAGCAGCCAGCTCCACAGATAAACTGGAGTATGTGGAGCCGGAGCATACGAGTCGTCGTGTTGGCTTTCAGTTTCCTAGCTACAGTCTGAAGCCCGCGAATCCATTCTATCCACAAGCCTATCGGGAGGATAGTCCCATTCTCGATGAAAGCAGCTATGACCCGCAACCTTATAGCGAGGATGCGGCACCAGCACCAACCCAGTATGAGCAGGAGACTCGACACACACGTCAACTGTACTTTGACTCCGAAGTCTCGCCTAGCACCAGCTTTGAGTTTCCTGGCCTGGTGGCAAACTCCAAGCCACATACTCTGAATGCAGCCGTTGCAGCTGGCAAACTATATCGCGATGATGTTACCAAATTTGGAGATATTAATGGACCCATTACTGCTCTTCCGCAACGACTGCAACGTGGACTCTACTTTGGCGATACGGAGTTCCGTACGGGTCCGAGTCCGATTCGGCAGTTTGGTCCGCAAAAGGCCTTCAATGAGTATGTGGGTCCAGGGGATTATCAGAGTTCCCGCAAGAGTCGCTACTTCCCGTACAAATCGTCTCGGAGTCCGAGGGTAGTGTTTCCCAGCAATGATAATGTCGGCACGACTGGACCAAGTGGTTCAAGTGCACCTTCCGGCACGGGCGTATACTTCAGCGACAATATCGCTTTTAGGTTAGTTGAAAAGCTCTGTAAAAAATCCATTAGGGTTTGCAGGAATTTAAAAATTGCTAATAAAAAAAGTTGGAATAACAGCTAAGGACGCAGTTTAATGCTGCTTAATGAAATGAAATTCTGAACATTTATGGCAGAGTATTGTTAATACTTTTCTTTGAACGACTAAACTACTTATTTAAAATCGAATATTGCTTTATTCTTTTCTGCCTCCACAGAGATCAAAACTTTGGCATTAACGAACTGGCTGCCGTTCAAGATGTTCGCAATGATTATAGTCTACAAGATCTGGATAGCGCCTCAGAATCCACAAGTAGTCCACAATCGGCCAGCACATTCAAGGAGAAAGGTAAGAATCGGGATCTGTACTAGCTCGGAGTTTAACCCTGTTTTGCTACATTTGCTAAGTTAAGCTTCAGTTAGTGTCGCTGCTGGGAACTGCTTGCACTATGCCTAATTCTCCCAAATACTACGCCCAAAACATCACAACCTTAAGCCATAAACCATAAACCATAAAGCTCAAACTACACCACTCTCATCTCAACATACATACAATTCCCCCCAAACCATTTGACAGTCGACATCACAACGGACATGGAGTGCCAGCATCGTGGCGGTACTTGCGAATTCTTTTTAGGCTGCTGGCTATCTGGTGGCCTCATACAAGGCACTTGCAATGGATTGCTGCGCGGCTGTTGCCATCGCACCGCCAAATCGGCAAATTTACGCAGCTCGGAATATATGGGCAATACGGTCGATTTGACAGATCTGCCGCAAAAAAACTACGGACCCGTCTACAACGAACCCAGTGAGTGTGGCTGCCTCAACAACAACAACAACAACTACCGCACGTCCATGCACGTGCACACTAAAAACAACAATCAACAAACTATTTAGTAACCATTTAAAACAAAACAAGTCCAGCTTGCTTAATGGACTTAATCACAATACAGAATTCATCATTTCGGTTTACCGAAGACTTAATACTCTTGCAGACTTAGTGACTTAAATATTTTTTACACTTTACACTTTACTAACAAATCTTGTTACTTAAAACAGACTCGAAGAGGAACTTAAAAAAAAAGCTCATAGTAAAATGCGTCTGAAATTAAAATAAGCAAGAGGAAAAAAACCTGACAATAGCTTAAGTTTTTACTCATGGCTTCAATTTAGGCGAAAGCTCAATTAGGTGATGTTAGAGTTATAACAACGAACAATTATAACCATATTTTGTGCTTTTGTAATCACCAAACAATAAAACCCTCTGCAAGGGCATTAAATTAGACTATTTACAAATGACTTTCTGCATGTTTAACTTAATAATTTGTTTGTAGTTAATGCGTAATGTTTTGTTTCTGTTTTTTTTTTTCTCTTCGATTTGTTCTGTTTTTGTGCACGATATTTGTAGTTTTTGTTATCAACTAGTTTGCAGGGCCTAAAAAACTGCAAATTATTAATGTATGTCTTAAGACAAGCTACTAAAAAACAAACGCCTCGCACAAAGTTATTTGAAAGGGGCACCAAGAGCAACAAAATAAACTAAATGTGAAAAACATTTAAAACTTGCCCTGCATGCGCATGTTTAACTACCAGAAAGTTAATGACATTAAGCCACATTATAACAAACATCTAACGGTATGCCGAGCAAAAGTGAACTCCATGTCCAAGCGATCCTCAGCCAAAAAAAAAGAAAAAAAAAGAAATAAGAGTTTAACACAATACAGCGACTAGAAAGTTATTGCTTACCCAAACTCCCGCACGCACACCTACTTCCCACACCCCCACCCCACCGACTCTCTTAGCAACAACAACAACAACAAGAGCAATGAATTGCGGGCAGTTCCAAGCGGCATTTTTATTTCTGTGTTTGGGTTCATTTGGTTGCAAGTTCCACCTGCCTGCCTGCATACAAAACTCACTTTAACCGCTGCTCCTCACCTGTTTGCTAGTTTGCTACTAACTCTTTGAAATGTTATATTTTTATGTTGTTAAACTCTGTACCTTTGAACTAACTAGCCCGAAACCACTTTCTGCATCTTTCTCTCTTTATTTTTTTATTTTTCTTTCTCTTTTGCTATTTTGTTAAGGTTGCGGCATCTCGCTGGCCAAGCAGACCGCCCAGCGTCGCATTGTGGGTGGAGATGATGCTGGCTTTGGCTCCTTTCCCTGGCAGGCCTACATACGCATCGGATCGTCCAGGTAAGCAGCTTTACTTAACCCTCTCTCACAAATAAGTTACCTGTTGCTTTAACTTGCAGATGTGGTGGCTCACTGATCTCGCGTCGTCATGTTGTTACGGCTGGTCATTGTGTGGCACGTGCCACGCCCCGTCAGGTGCACGTCACGCTCGGTGATTATGTCATCAACTCGGCCGTGGAACCCCTGCCCGCCTACACATTCGGCGTGCGTCGCATCGATGTACATCCGTATTTCAAGTTTACACCGCAGGCAGATCGCTTTGATGTCTCCGTATTAACGCTGGAGCGCACCGTGCATTTTATGCCGCATATAGGTATGCTTGCAGTTGCAAGATCAATGGCACGATAACGAGATGATTATAATGTGGTTGAATATGATGTAGTCATGGTAAAGTAACGAATCGATAATAATGTGCTAAAAAGTATAAAAACAAATCAGATAGATTTTTGGTATAATATGATTTTTTATTGATGAAGGCTAGGTTTTATTATACTCTGATAACGAAGGTAAATACTATGTTGGTTATGTTCAATGTCCGTGACTGTCAAGTGTGAAGATTTGGGCGCTATGCACACTGGACGACTGGAAAATCTATGAAAAGTCGATACATTTTGTGGTGCAAATCGCATTTTAAGCAAAAGACAACAAATTTCGTAGGAAATCAGCTGGCTACTGCATCAAATCTATCCCCATCTGCCGCCTTCTAAAACGCGAATGAGTAAAATTTTAGTTTTTGATCTTTTGTCACCAAACTTGGTAGAACGATAGATGGTAACCTCCCCAGTGATCTGCAACAGATTTGGGTGCCACGCTTACAAACACCGCCCTATGACCCACTCTTCAGAAAATACTTTTATTTTTCACAGTTTTGGAGCTAGATTGAGCAAATTTGGTAGCAAGATTGCTGGTAACGTTTCCAAAGATATCTGGTGAAGTCCTCCATACCCCTCCATACAAACTATTTACCACATGTATCAGAAAATTGCAACTTTAAAACCGTTTCTGTTATTGTTTTATCATAATCAGCACATTTTGCTTTCTTAAGTAATTGATGGCACGCAATGATGCTAGCAATAAATTGGAGTGATCTTACCAAGACTTGCCCGCTACTCAAGCAGTTAACGGATAATTTTATTATAATAATTTGATGAGTGATTTATATTGCAACTTTTAATTCACAGCACCCATTTGTTTACCAGAGAAGAACGAGGACTTTTTGGGCAAGTATGGCTGGGCTGCTGGCTGGGGTGCATTGAATCCTGGCTCTCGGTTGCGACCGAAGACACTGCAAGCTGTTGACGTGCCAGTGATTGAGAATCGCATTTGCGAACGCTGGCATCGACAGAACGGCATCAATGTGGTTATATATCAGGAGATGCTCTGCGCTGGCTATCGCAATGGCGGCAAGGATTCTTGCCAGGGTGACTCGGGTGGTCCGTTGATGCATGAAAAGAATGGTCGCTGGTATTTAATAGGTGACTTTGTGACATGGCTTTATAAATAGCCTTCAAATCTAAGACTTATTTCTTATCTTTAGGTGTTGTCTCGGCGGGATACTCCTGCGCTTCGCGTGGACAGCCGGTAAGTCTTATACCTGTAAAGATACTTGTTTCGCAACAATATACCTAACAATATTTTTACTTTTTATCTTATCAGGGCATTTACCATCGCCTGGCATATACAGTGGACTGGATTTCCTATGTGGTTGGCCTCACAGCCAATATTTAAGCTATGCTTATTATTTCTTATTTATTTCTGAACCCAACGCTTCTAATCCAGCTTGCAACTTGCCCCACAAAGTGGGTCAAAAACATTTTGTACATAATTAAAATTTCTCAGCTTCGGCTTCTATCGACTCTCGCGTTCTTTCACTTTATTTATGTGTACTTTTAATAATTTTCAACAAATTTCGCGCAGCGCTCAATAACAAAAATTTCTATTATATTTTAAAGATGGATGAAGACGAAAAATGCGTATATTAGAATTTAGTAGATATGAGATATCTTTTTTGGATATGTGCGATCTAAACGATTTTTTCAAATTGTACTTTAAATTAATTATTAATTAATTTACTTAGTCATATGCGCTGTTACGTAATTTTAAACTATTTATGAACTAATTGAGTGTAAATAAATTATGTAATTGTTAAAACTGCCTATTTCTATTCTCTCGCGTGTTACCATTGACCCTCTTAAAGGAAAAACTATTACTGCTTAAACGGAAAATTCGGATAATACATGGATGACATTGGCATTCCACATGAATAAGCGTGCTCCGTATCCTGACAAAATTGTTTCATATGCCGATTCTTCTCCTGCATAATGCGAAATAGAGTAAAGATCTCTTGGTAAATTTTATAATAGATCACTGCAAAGGGGTTTATAATTATAGCCAGGAATGTTTTTTTTGTGAAAGTATAGGAAACTTGCCTAGCATAAGGGCGAAGACTAGTAAGCACATCAAGAAACTGGAAAGATCTATAAATAGACCAGCCATGGCATAGAATATGCCCAAATAAAGACCAAAACCAAAGACAACGCCATGGTATACCAGCCAGGGATACATTAAGCTGCTTGAATCCTGCGATTTTTTAAAAGTATTTTTAGATTGTATCAAAGTTCTATTCAATTATGAACAGATTTAGTTGAGTGAATTACATCTATTAGACTTACCCGAGCTACACCAATGAGCAGCAACAGACTGACGCCCAAGTTAATCAAGGACATGCCATAGGCGACTGCGCTAAATGCAGCAAGCACTATGATTATCAAAACATATTAAGTGGAAAAAGTTTCAAAGTATTTACAAAAATACTAAAAAAATAAACACACTTACGATTCATTACAAGCTGCACTTCCTTATCTGTGGCCTGGTGTAGCAGCACTTGTTTGATCAATATTGCAACATCGGTTTGCAGATTAATGATCATCATGGAGCTTAAGGTCATTACGGCTGAGATGATAACGCCCAGCCACCCAATAATGATGGCATTATACTTGAGATTCTGGCACTGCACATAAGCAATGCTGCTGGCATGTGCGGCAGCCATGCCCTGGGTGGCAGCTTTTGCTGCTGGGTTGAAAGTCATATTTAACTTCAGAACTTAGCTGTTAAAATTTCGAATCTGTTATACTACTCTGTATTGCAGCTCGTTTTAAATGTAGAAAGAGTTATTTATTGTAGGCTTTATTCTTACTACTAGTTTATTTTGTGTGTGTTGTGTTTTGTGTTCTTGGTATTTGTATAGAACTTAATAGATTATGTTTTTGTTTGACAGCCAAGAGAAACGCCTGCTGCGATGGCAAGTTGAAATATTTCAGCAGCATTTTGTTGATATGCTAATGACCGACCGATCAGAGCAGACAGTATCATCAATAAGAACTCTGATTTTTTAGAAAGTTACTTAAATGAATGTCATTTGCCCCTTCTGGAACGTAGTTAACCCACTAAAATGAAAAAGCTAAGTTCCTCATTCATTTCTCATAGGTAATGAATTAGAATATGCATGCAGCTGTTGTTGTTGTTTATTGTTTGCAATTATGTCGCATAAAATAATTATACTAGCTCTAGCTGGCGCATGCATTTCCTGCGTTTCGTAATAATTAGCTGCAAGACAGACAACAAGACAAAAAATACACGCAGTGAGAACCCAAGCACCTAAGATCAAGATTTAGCTTAAGATGCCCAACCTGTTAGTGAGAAGAAGTTCACAGCTGAAGTTGGTATTGAGACTGAGACTGCTGAAGAAGAAGTAGCTGAAAACTTCAGTTGGCACCCAGTTTGATTCTGGCCAGCGATGCGTGCGGTTGTCGCTGCTCTTACCGCTTTTATATTAGCGCTTTTGTGTTAAGACATGCCACAATTGGCATCAGTGAAGAAGAAAAATATAAGCATGTGTGAAACTTTGTAAGCTGCGTGTGCCTGCCAATTGAAATTTGTGCCAGCTGCTGCTGTTGCATTGGCACAGTTATTATATAAAGAAGTAGTCTGTTAACCCATTTAGTGCTTCAGAACTTGTTGCTGCTAGAACTGCAAAGCATATCAAGGACACAAAACAGATTTGATGCCAAGCCGACAGCTAGAAGTGTCGCCCATATGAGAACCAACAGCAACAGCAACAAAGAATAGTAAAAGTGGAGCAGCATTAATAGGAAATCTAAGTAGAAATATCAGCTCGAAATGGTAAAGCAGAAGATACCAACAACAACTCTAACAAACAACAACCGACATAAAAGTGAATAAGAAAAAGAAGAAGAAATTGTCATGCTTTCATTAACAGCAGCAACAACAAAACAAAACAAAAACAAAAAAACACAATTTTAGCTGTCAGCAAATTGTGTTAAACGCCCACATAACATAAACAGTGACAGGCTGTGAACGTGAACAGTGTTGTTGTTGTTAACTGCGACTCAAAATGCGTCGCCAGTGGAGTGAATTTCTGTTGCTAATAAGTCTGTGTCTGTTACTCTGTCAATTAGCACCGCTGCAGGCCAGTAAGTTAGCCCCGCCTTTGTCCTCGACTTAGCTAATGGAATTCTCTTTCCATCTCAATCATCCTCCAATTAGGCATACTCAATACACTGTTGGGCGTGCCGGCTGAATGTGTGCATCAAAGTGGCGTCTGGCCCTGCAAGCTTAGCTTCTCCTGCTGGCTGCAAGGTGGCAAGCATGCCAAGGGCTGTGGCAGCAATAAGTGGTTATTCAGTTGTTGCGTGGCAGAACCACATTCACAGCATATGCTGCATCCGCATCAATCGCCACTGGAAAATCTGGTGGATTATAGCAAACTAAGGATGGGTCTGAGTAATTTGCCCAAACGCATTATGTTGCGGCGACGCGATGATAACGAGCTACTCAATCTTAAGGTAAGTGGTTTGCATCTTAGCCACAATTGAGAAATTACACTTGTGGGCAGGGTTGCCATACCTAATTTTTAACAAACTTGACAACCACTAACCAAGAAAAACCACGCATTTTAAATTAGTATTTGTTGGCGTCTAACCATTGATTTAAACAATTTCCTACTTCGCAGTGCAGTAATAAATAAAAGTTCTTATAAAAATATTTTTATTAAATCCTTTTAACAAGTAAACCTGTACTTGATTAAGAATTGACATATTTTACTTTGATAAATTGATTCTTAGAGGGAAAACTAGTTTTGCACCTACAATGGAGATATTAAGACCGCTTTATATTAATTATACACTTAAAAATCATCATAATTTTTGTTTGATAGCAAAATGTAAGTTTACTTGGCTTTATCGGCTTCGCAACAAAAAGTTGTTTGTAGACAAATTAACGTCTTTTTCAGTTTTATAGTAATTTGATATTGTTTATAATATTGTCTTTTGAGCTTTGAGCTGACTTTTCTTCAAAGTACACTGATTTAAATTGAATCTTATCTAGTTGTGACATTAGTATTAGCTTATAATTATTATTTGAGCTGCTTAGTTTCGCTTTTAATGACATTAAAAATTCAATAAAATTTTTATTTTATTTTAATTTATGTATTATGTATTATGAATAAACCATATCTTACGAAACAATTGTTTTATACGTTGCACTTTATAAGTAAAGATTGTGTAAGAAGTGTTCCACAATTGTTGTTCATTGAAAGAACACACAATAGTTATCCTGCAAAGCAAAATGTGTGTGTGAATTTCAAGAGTTCATTTCAAAAGACATCAAGTTCACAGCGTGCGAGCAATTTTTAACAAATACACAATTGAAAATATGTGGGCTATGGTAATAAAAATCTAGTTTTTCACAGATTTATGCATTTTCGTGAAGTGTGGCGTTTGTATGTTAAGTTTTTTGTCTCAATGCCGTCATTAATTATGCTGCTAAGGCGCATTGACTAATCCGTTATACTCTGCTTCCAGCCGGAATGTGGCTTGCCACGCACCACACAGAATACTCTGCAGAAACGCATAATTGGCGGCAGGCCGGCCCAATTCGCAGAGTATCCATGGCTGGCACACATACGCATTGCAGAGTATCAGTGCGGCGGTGTACTGATCTCATCTAATATGGTGGCAACTGCGGCGCATTGCATTCAGCAGGCTCAGCTGGCAGATATAACCGTGTTTCTGGGCGAGCTGGACACTCAGAATCTGGGCCACATACATGAGCCGCTGCCCGTGGAGAAGCACAACGTGCTGCAAAAGATAATACATCCGCGCTTCAACTTTCGCATCACACAGCCGGACCGCTACGATTTGGCGCTGCTTAAGTTAGCACGACCGACGGCATTCAGTGAGCACATCTTGCCCATTTGCCTGCCCCAGTATCCCATACGATTGGTTGGACGCAAGGGACTCATCGCTGGCTGGGGCAAGACGGAGGCACATATGGGTCATGCGGGCACCAATATGTTGCAGGTGGCTAGCGTGCCAATCATCTGTGAGTACAATAGCATTGCAATTCAACTATCTAACAACTCACTCTCTGCCTCTGTCTTTATATTTGTTTTGATTTACAGCCACCTTGGACTGCATTCGCTGGCATGAGAGCAAACAAATCAACGTGGAAATTAAGTCGGAAATGTTTTGTGCTGGCCATTCAGATGGGCATATGGATGCATGTTTAGGTAAGGAGTATCAAATTAAATGCATACTTTTAGGAGGCGCGTTGTCAGCACTCTGTTAGAGCTTTAACAGAGCTGAAGCTTACATATGTAAAGTGGCGGCATAAAAATGTTATGCTGGTATGATAAATGAAAATATTAATTTTCAAGCTATGTATAAAATTATTGAAAATTAAATATTAACATCTGTTGTTGGGAGAATGGGAACTTCACTGTACTTTTAGCAATAAAATAGTTTTTAAAATTCTAATCGGAATAAAAACATTTTATTTAATTCAGGTGACTCCGGCGGACCGTTAGTTATCAAGGAACGAGGTCGCTTTGTACTCGTTGGCATAACAAGTGCCGGCTTTGGCTGTGGCGTTGACCACCAACCGGGCATCTATCACAATCTGCAAAAGAGTCTGCGCTGGGTCGAAGATGTGGTGGCACACAACGAACTCTAGCTACGAGATGCTCTAAAAGAGCAGACAGCTGCAGATTAAATTTGGCTGTTCCCTGGGGATGTGGCAAGAAATCTCATTAGTTTATGCTGTGTAGCTTAAGACAATGGCCATGTGGAATGACAAAAATGACAAGAACATCGAATACAAACAACAAAAATAAAGAAATTATGATTGATTAGATTTATTAAATATTATTATGTAGCTAATGTAAGTGGGTCTAGTAGCCTTTTTCTGTGGTTGGGGGTGGGTGTGTATGTGGCGTAATGAACGACCTTGAACGATGGCTGCAACTGTGCATGTGGAATTTTCAATTGAATTACGCACTTTAAAACACGTACAACAAAATTTGCTTTGTTATGTCATTTGCCAAGACGCTATTTGGCATTCATTCCATTCGCTGCTGCTGCTGTGCTGGCCCATTTCCCATTAAGTAGCGGTGGTGGTGCTGCTGCCATAAATGGCACAATCAACCGCTTTCATGTTTACAACAGCAACAAAAGACAAACAGTTACATACAAACAATAATCATAATTTGTACTTTAAACACATTAAGACTGGGCCAAGTCAAAGACTTAAGTTGACTCGACTCAACTTGAGTGTCATCTGCCCATTGCCCAATGCTGGTACTTAAATTTTGTTACGTTCGTTATAGATACCCTGTATAAATACATTAGAAGTCAAGGGGCTTAGTAAAAACCTCTTTAAAGGAAAACAATAACAAATGAAAAATGTGGGTGTGTTTTTGGAGAATTTAATAGCTACCATAAAAATGTTATCGCATAATGTAATTCTATAAATTTAAACAATTTGGTTCGATTAAGCTTACATATAGATGGATAAGTATTTAAGACCTCAAATTATATCAAGAAATTTGAATAAAATGTTTATTATTAAGATATATTGATTATAAGGGGTTTTTTTTGTTCACACAGTTTGCTTTTGATTTTTGAAAAGATTTTGAGAATGCTTACAAACAAAATATATGTGCATACAAATATATGTACGTTATATCGATAAGTATACAGGGTAGCTGCTAATCCGTCATACTTAGTTAAATGAATTTTCTTTATTTGTGTTTCGATTGTTCATGTATTCAACTTTTAATTGTCATTTCCAAGTGTGTCATCAATTTGATGGACATAAATCAGCCAATAACCCAACAAAGCCAAAAAGCTAAGCCATCAATTATTTAGGCATTGTTCGGTTTTGATGGCTTTTAAATTTGTAAAGCAACAGCAACAGCAGCAGCCGTCACATTGTTGTAGTTTTTCACGCTTGAGATAAACTTGAAATAAGATGTTGTGTGCGTTTGGCTTTCGCTTGGTTGCCTGATTGCTAGCCCACAGTTTGCTTGCCTGGTTTTTCCTGTTGCAATTTTTACAATTGTTGATTTTTCGACTTCAACTTGCTGAAATTCACTATTGGCAGCCCACACACACAACATTTTTTGGTGGCAAACATGTGAGGTGTGAGTAAAACAATTTGACTTCCTCTTTTCTTCTTCAATTTTCTCACTAAACGAACAGCTCTAAATTTGACATTACTCATGGCACCAGCGCCACCAACACCACCAACAACATTAAGCGACATTTGATATGCAATTGCCAAGTGAGCGATAACAAGTTGTTGTTGTTGTTTTTGCCTGTGCTCTGAGGCCACGTCTTGCCTTGTTTTTTTTCTTTTCACTTTCGATTTCGATGCGAGTGTCACTCTCTAAACACACACAACCATTAACTGAGAGCTTAAGTTTCACACTCTTTGGCGCATATTACTCAATAATAGTCGACGTTGCGACGATGTCTCTTCTGTGCGTGTGCGTATGTGTGAGTATTGGTGAGCGTGTTGATGGCCTTTTTGATTTTGAATTTGTCAGCCAACTGTTTATTAAGCGTTTTGACGTTACCGCAAACTGTTCGCAATCGCAAAACGCGACGCATCACATACAAAATTAAAAACTGTTTTGACTTGAACGACAAAAAAAAAAAAACAAAAGTACCAAAATAAATAACTAAAATAAATAAACAATACATAAGCCACACAACATGTAAAAGTCAAAGTAGTGAAAAAGTGCGTGACGCGGCATTTTGTGTACTTAAAAATAAGGTTTAAATATTAAAATGGCCGCATTTAAATATGCAATAGGAGTTAATTCCAAAAATTAAGTAAATTGTTGCTTTGGTCCGTGAATTTTATTTAATTCAATCTTGAACAGCTATGCAAACGAGCGATTATTCAATCAAAAGCTCGGGCCGCTACGTGAATTAAGTGAAACACACAATTGCACAAAAAACGCAGACAAACCAGACAACAAGGCAACAACAACAACAACTACAACTTCAACAGTAACAAAAATAACGAAAGTATTGCAAAATGCGCGCAGTTGCATGGCTGCTGCCGCTGCCAACGTCGCTGTCACTGTCGCTGCTGCTAGGCTTAAACCTCTGTCTGCAAGCTGCCCACAGCAGCAGCAGCAGCAGTAGCAGCAACTCCGTTTACAATGCGGCGGTCACGCCGGAGCTGAAGCAAGCCATCAACAAGGATTTACCCAAGCAGGCCAAATTCTTCGATGAGCTCGATTGTAAGTATTCAAGTTCGTTGCCTAAGTCTTTCGTTTTGTTTAACCAATCTAACCAAAAATTTTTCAATTTGCAAATCAATTTGTGAGAAATCCAAATTTCTGAAAAGAAAGATATTAAGAATGTGCCAGTATATTTTGTACAATGCCCAAAAGTTTGCGTCTTAAATACCATAATAAATAAAAATAAAAATAAAATAATCAAATATTTTTTCACCAACTATTCGTTCATATTTTTACTAGCATCTGCGGGGTTGTTGTCTCAAAGTGCTGTGTTTTCTATTAAAGAAAAGTTTAAGCCTATAAATTTATAATAATGCATGCACACTTTTATATAAGTCCTGTAGAACATTTTGCAAAAGCTTGGAATGGAAAGATTAAGATTATGCAGAAATTTTTTAAATGAAACCTAGGTATTAACCAAAAATTTACTTCACATTTTGATTGTGTACTAAAAATGGATTTCTCTGTTAGATTTATAGATACTGAGTAAATTTGTATCAGATGCTGTTACTGCTAATATTTATACCATGCCTGTTCATTCTTCAAGTTTTCATTTAGTAAAACTAAGGGTTCTGTAATCTTTCGAATTTCTTATGATAGTTTGATTAGATTAGTTTTGCATATTAATTAAATTTAAATTGCAAATTAGCTTTAAGTTTTTTCCATAAAGTTTTTTACTTTAGTCTTTTGTGACTCAGCAAACATTGACAGCTTTTGTTTCAATTACATAATTTCAATATTAGCTAACCTTGAAGCTGAGCGATCAATTCGATGTCAAGTTCACATGATTCACACTACGATTTCTTTGCCACGCCAAATGCGAATTATGCCAGCGAAAGTAAATCTCATGTGCTTAAGAATACGTAAAAAGGGCTAACATACTTTCATGTTCTCGGACGACCCAGCAGAGGGTAACAGTCAATTCATCATGTTAGCGCGGTCAACTTTAATTGGACTTTCCAAAATAAAAAAACACAACAACGGTCCACTTAAGAAACACGAAAACCAATTAGCCACGAGAAACGCAGGTCCAGAGTTTAAAGTCAAAACTTAAATCTCGGCAGTAATTATTTTCACGCAGAGCCGACATTAACATATGGCCCATTTTGCGTCCCAAATGAAAGCGCATTAAGCTCCATTAAAACAATTAGCCAGATATTAAACACAAGCACAAAAAAAAAAAACACCTATCTACATGTTACAATAACCACCAATAAATACACAGAGCAACAACAATAACGACATCAAAACGACACAAAAAAGCGATCGCAAATTGCAGCACAAGTTCAATGGCACCCGCCATGTAATATACAAAAAGCAAAAGTCTTTTTATTTTATTTATTTGTGTTGTATTCGACGCCAGGAGATACTTAAAATCTACTCAAAAGCAGGAAAATCAACTGCAATTAAGCGACAATTGCGGCTGCAACTGCTGCTGCTGCTGCCACCGACATTCGAAAGTGTTAAACAACACAACATGTACGATATAGTTTATAGATTATTTGTGCTCACTAGCAGTTGCAGCACCAGCAGCAGCCACTGCAACACGAAAACCTTGACCAAAACCCCAAAAGCGAAGACAAATACTTGGACTTTTGGCAACATGTTGAGCCGCGCGCTCAGCAACATAGTTGCTTGCTCTCTTTCTCTTTGAACGCGCTCTCATGCAGCGTCGTCTTCGGGCTTTTGTTTTTAAGTGAAATGCGAGAAATGGTAGCGAATATCTTCGGCAGCTTTAACGCAGCGCAAACACAAAGCATTGGCTTAGTTCTGAGTTGAATTTCCCGATGAGCGGTCGCCATTATTTTGTTTGAAGCGCGCTCGCAAACCGACAGAGATAACGTTTTTTTGAAGCAAAAACCAAACAATTTTCTTTTCGTGTGCCTCGTCCCGTGAAAAAAGCTGTCGTTGCGCATGCGTAGCTAGCGCAAGAAAGTCGGCGAGTGTTGTGTTTCAATGAAAACAAAAGTGAAATCCTGCCAAAAAATTTATTAAATATATATAATACTTAAGTTAAGCAATAAAACCAAAATATAAGCAGCAAAGGATTGCTGTTCAAGCAAAAAGAAAGTGATCGCATTAGCCAACATAAAAACAACAAGTGTTCCAAGACAAAAGTGAAAGTACGCGTTTGTTTATTGTGCCACTCTCAAGGAGTCAGCCATGTCGCGTCCACGAACATATATGCATTTTATAAAGGATAATTGGCTAAGAGTGCGTCTAACCCTGCTGCTCATCTATACGCTTACCGAACCCAGCTTTAGTTTAGCTGCTGTTAGCTATCCCAGTGCACAGCAAGAGCATGATATGCTCATCTTGGATGCACTATCGCGGCGAAGTGGAGCCGGCTACTATGGCGAAAACAGTGTCATGGAGATGTTATCACGAAGTATTTACTTTACTTTTATTTACCTCTGACTGTGATAATATGTGGGATTAACTTGTAGTGCTTGCAAAATAATGGATAACTCAATATACAATATTCAAATTTAATAATCTACCTACGCAAACGTCATTATATTCAATTAAAGAATTTAAAAGTTAAAAATCGTAGTTAATTGTAAGACAAGTCTGTGTACTTCTTTCTCGATCCCATCATCTTGTGTGCTTGTGTATGTGCGTTAGTTAACTGAACTAATGCCCTTTCAATTTAAAATGTCTTTACAGTGATACCGCAATCGTGCCGCTTCCGTGGCCACAAATTTGAGTGCGGCCTGTCCATCTCGTGCGTCTTGGGCGGTGGCAAGCCGCTCGATCTGTGCTCCGGCGGCATGATCTGGTCATGCTGTGTGGACAAAGACTTAGATGCCGAGGAGAGTCCACATGCGGCACCTATTAACAACACAAGTGAGTAACAGTAACTAAGTTCTAACATCCCCCAACCCCCATCAGCTGCTTTCTTATTCCCCTAACAATTTGCCATGCTTAGTTTACTCGTTTCATTCGGTTTTTTTGTTGTTTTTTGTTGTTTTTCGTGTCTTAGCGAGCACAAATTGCAAATTGCTGCGCTTCGACTTATGCAATGCTCTGTATAATAGCGCTATAAATTAGTTCGCATTTCGAAAATGACAACAAATTGCTCGCCTCTTGCTTGAACATACACAAATACTTACACAAAAAACCCACACACACATTAAGCTGCAGGGCTGTTGAGGCAGAAGCACACACAGAGCAAGTAAACACATTGCACTGACATTACTAAATTCCTCTGTTCCTCCATTTGAGGCACTCCTCAAGCAGTGGGCGCTGAAGTGGAGGTGTCATCGGTAAACCATTAAATAAATCGTTCAGGGTATAAGCTGTAGCAGTGTATAAACCAAGTCCCGTTGCAGCAATTGAACTTTGAATACATTTACTATTATTTTTTTATACATGTGGTTAACAAATACAATAAATTTAAAAGCAACTTATTTTATTTTTAAAACAATATATCAAGTTTGGCCAAAAGAAACGCTGTATAACCTGAAATATAGAAACGAAACATGAAAGTGAACTTAAAAGAGTTGATTTAATGTAAACACGCTGCCAGATAGACCCAGACATCTGTTAGTTTCAAAATCATTTCTTTTAAGCGCAAGCAATCTTGCTATAAATATAGTAGCAAAATATAACGGAACAATTATTTCTCAATTTTCAAGCGTTTTGGTCATATTATTACCTCTATTCATACTTGCTTAATGGATACATTTATTTAAATTATTTTGTAGTAGAATACTAGAAAAGAAAAAACGGTAAATTTCATGACCGAAAATATCAAAAGAAATTAATTGAGAGATTTTAGATACAACAAGGCTTTGAATATTAAAATAGTAGATTGAAAATAGATTTTCAAATATATTTTTTTATACCACGTACCTCTTGCCTTTTTATACCCTTAACCCATAAAATGGGTAAATAAGGGTATAATGGTTTTGTGCAAAAGTATGTAACAGGCAGAAGGAAGCATCTCCGACCCTATAAAGTATATTTATTCTTGATCAGCATCAATAGCCGAGTCGATTTAGCCATGTCCGTCTGTCCGTCTGTCTGTCCGTCTGTCCGTCTGTATGAACGCGTGGATCTCAGAGACTACAAAAGCTAGAGACTTCAGATTTTGTATATAAGTTCTCCTATACCATGAGCAGAACAAGTTTGCTTCAAATTATCGATAACTATTCTGGTTTCCGATATACACATGGAATCGATAACAAAAAATATCGAATTTGGAAAATGTAAAAATGAGGGTTGAAAGAATGGGTAACGATAGAGCTTTTCTGAAAATTTCGTCCAAATCGGTTAAGAAACACCGGAGATATCTAATTTTATCGATTGAAGTTAAGTCAGTATACCAAAGACTTATATAAATTTAATATATTTATTGCAACTCGGTTCAGGGTATCTTCTAGTCGGGCTCTCCCGACTAGAGCCTTCTTACTTGTTATTCTTTGTTCACCTTTATCACACACATCGTGTTTAAAATGAAACCTCCATTCATTTTTTTGTGGAGTTTGCAGTTCAGCACTTCAAATTCTTTGCCAAAATCTAATTTTGTTCAAATTCAATTAACATCAAGTGCATTCGTTAGTTATATCGTAATCTTAGATAGCAATGCCGATGAGCTAAGCTGCAAGCAATAGTAACAAATATTATGCCACATGCACAAACACACACACACACACACTATCAAGCACACTCACGCAGCCAGAAGCACTGCTTCCAAGCTAAGTAACTGCCATTTTGTTGTGCTCTGTTTAATTAGGCTTACACAGCGAAAAACAACAACAACATCAACAAAAACAACACATTACAACATGTTATAAATAATTCTTAGTGGAAACTATTTTAAACAGCCGACAAAAAAGCCAAAAATGAGCTCAATTTTTATATCCATTTTTATACACACTTCGTTCTCTTTTCTCTTTACGATGGAATCATTTTTTTGAAGCTCATAAAGTAGAGCGTTCTGTTTAAGGCTAGTCACTTTCTTAAAGGGAAAATGATTTATACCGTTTTGTTGGGGAAGTTTTTGTTTTCTTGTCTACCTGTTGCTGAAGTGTAAAATTTGTGGTCGAAGCTACAGAGAGACGCGACAATGAAAACATGCCCCGAAAAACTGTTGCGGAAATAAACGAGGTGAACGTTTTCTGCATTTGAAAAGTGAAATTTCACGTCTGCCAGCCTGCTTTAACTTCAGCTTCTTCTTCTTCTTCTTTTTGTTTTTGGTTGTTTTATTTATTTATTTGTTTTACACAAAACAATAATTGTGGGAAATATCACAGCGTCAAGAGTTACGGCATTTTGCATTTACGTTCAAGTCCAAGTCCGAAACTCGGCCAAAATAGTGGTCCCCCAGCAAAGTGTTAATTAGGTTTGTGCCGTTCTGTTGCAGTTTGCTTTTGTTTAAGGCTGTTCTTTTTTTTTTTTAAATTACGTGTGAAAGTTATCTCATACTTGTACGTTTGTATTTGGTTTCTGTCACGGACTTTGGGTCAGTTGGGTTGGATTAGTTGGCTGTGAATTTAATTTTAACTTCATTGGTTTCATTTGGGTGACATAATAAAGTCGTGCAGGGCTCAGTGTTTTCTTATTATTATTATTACCACTACTTATTGCGTTCAAGTCTTTCACTACTTAAAAAAAATGAGTTGCGGTGAAAGTTGAACTTAGACCAAGACATACAGACAGACATAAAGTTAAATACCTGGCTTTTGCATAGAGGAAAAACTGCAACATCATCACGATTCTTACACACACAGGTGACATAATACACTTGCATGACATTTATCCCGATTTGTCGCCAACTGTGAACAAGCCAGCACATCATCAACATCATCAACAAAATCATCAGACGCAGCATAACAGCAACAACAATGGCCTTTCAGCGGCTTCATCTTCGTCTGCATCACGCCCTGTTTATCCCAGCCACGGCTATTACAGCACAAAGCGTCCAAGTCTCTACACTGGCAATCCGTATAAGCCTAGTTCCGTTCCCAGCTCATCGGTGCATCGGCCAACTGGGTCTAGTTTGAACAGCTGGGAGCATGACTCAAACTATTTGGGCATCACGAATCATTTGGACACTTTCTTTGATGCTGAGACACCGTCAGATGGCGCTGGTGGGCCACATCCGTCGGAGCCACACAAACCACTAGCCCAACCCTTTGCCGTAGGCAATGTGCTGGATCTGAATGCGGGCGAGGCGGTGGATGAGTACGAATCTGGAGGTGGCTATAACGATGGGAGTTATCGTCCTGTGCCGGGTACTCAAAACCAAATACCTCTGTACCGCTCTCTATCACACTTTCTCTCTTTATCACACTCTCTATGTTGTTTGTCTCTCTTACTGTTTCGAGCACCACTGCAAGTTTATTTTAGTATGCACCACACAAAAACCACATCACTCCTACACCCTATTGTTTACTTAGTTAAGTTTTACACCATTCGCTATTGCGTGCACTTATATTTCCCTTTTTAAAATTTCCCTTGATAATTAAATTTCCCTTTAACGTATTTTAAGGCTGTGGCGAGGTCTATTCTCGCACCAATCGCATTGTGGGTGGTCATTCCACTGGTTTTGGCTCACATCCCTGGCAGGTGGCGCTTATCAAGAGTGGTTTTCTTACTCGTAAGCTGAGCTGTGGTGGTGCGTTGATCTCCAACCGCTGGGTGGTTACAGCTGCTCACTGTGTAGCAACGTAAGTAGCACTAACTTTTCCAATGTAAACAATCACTTTTATAATTAAAATCCTTTGCAGAACTACGAATTCGAATATGAAGATACGTCTGGGCGAGTGGGATGTGCGTGCGCAGGAGGAGCGTCTTAATCATGAGGAATATGGAATTGAGCGCAAGGAGGTGCATCCACATTATAATCCCGCTGATTTTAAGAACGATGTGGCATTGATTCGTCTAGATCGTAATGTGGTTTACAAACAGCACATAATACCAGTCTGTTTGCCGCCACCAGCCACAAAGCTGACGGGTAAAATGGCCACGGTGGCGGGATGGGGACGTACGCGGCATGGTCAGAGCACGGTGCCTTCGGTGTTGCAAGAGGTGGACGTAGAGGTCATCTCGAATGATCGTTGTCAGCGCTGGTTCCGCGCTGCAGGACGACGTGAGGCCATACACGATGTGAGTTTTATTAAACTTAAGAATAATTGAGTAGAAACACTTAAGACTTAGTTGGTGAAAGGAGTATGAATCATGCAGTTTTTCCTATAAAATCTAACACCTAATAAATCAAGAAAATTATTTTTATTTTCTTGTTACCATCACATGTCAAGTTATAATATCCTTTTCATAAATAATGGTGTTCCATAATTAACCCAAGATTTGAGTTAAATAGAAAACACAGTTTTTTTTATACATGGAACATCGGATAAATGGCCTTTACTTCTTTGCATACACATACGCACTCGTTTGTCAAATTTTTCTACGACCATTCTGCAGAAATGGTACTAGACCCTTGGGAGATTGATAGAAATACACATTGAGAAAATCCATTGCTATATAAAATGCAATATTTACACGTTTTTTTTAACACAAACACAAATAATAACAATTTCTCATCCTCTTCCTTAGGTTTTTCTCTGTGCCGGCTACAAAGAGGGTGGTCGAGATTCATGCCAGGGCGACAGCGGTGGGCCGCTAACTCTTACAATGGATGGGCGCAAGACGCTGATTGGTCTGGTATCGTGGGGCATTGGCTGTGGGAGGGAACATTTACCTGGCGTTTATACCAACATACAGCACTTTGTGCCTTGGATCACCAAGGTTATGGCCAATGACAATATTGCGTGAATAAACGGTTCAGTATAAGCCACACGCGGCTGTCACTAAATCAATTGTAACTGAACTGCACTCACCGCTCGAGAAGCACAGCACAGTTGTGTTTGGGCGTGCAACTGTGGTGCAACGGTGGTGCTGCAGCTGCATTAACCGTTGCCTGGCCATGTGATTCCTCTATGACTCGGGGTTGCTAGTGTTTAAGTTAAAGCTCCAAAATTTTCTATTTATTTTATTTGTATTTCATTTCGAAATTGTTTGTTAAAACCATGTACAGCATTGCTTTAAATGCTGATCAGCTTTACGTTAAGCACTCAATTAAATCATATTTATTACATACATACACACATTACACATATACATTCGTATAGGAATATTTGAATTTAAACATATACATAATGCTTATTTTAACTAGAATTAAAAAATTAAATAAAAAATAAATTATGCTAAAAACTATTTGAATAACAAATAACGTTGACAATTTATTTAAAAATAGCTATAAACGCAATTACATTTTAAATACTAAAGGCCACATTTCGGGTCAATAACTATTTTAAATGTAATTTTGTGTGTGCAAAATACTGTGATACAACTTTGGTTGTTGCATTGGCTAAATGGCATTCAGCTAATAAAATGCAGCATACTTGCAACGAGACAATCTCATCCAAATCTTTGTTTGGACGAAGAAAAAATAACTATAAATTCTATATAATGTGATTGTGATGGATTCGTATACAAAAGAGAAACAATAATTTCCATAAAATATTGCATAGCTTTAGGCAGCCGTGAAAATCAAGCTGCGAAGCACGTTGAGCACAATGCAACACGACGGCAGCACTGCAGTTAAACCTTTACACACTTTAAACAGATTGTGCGACAGGTTTAAGTCAAATATTAAGACAAGCCAAACAAAATGCAACCGAAAAGGAATACAGATAAAGATGAACACCCAAAAGGAGAAAAGATAAAACAAACATTGTAGAACACATCTTCCCAGAAGCGCAAGTGCGACACACTGAGTCAATCTGAAGCATGCAGGTGAGAGCCACACATGGGGCATGCACAGAATTTCTAATGATGTAACTTCCGTTGCGCTTTGCCACACAACACAAACTTAGGCTGAACATTGTCCATATGTGCGTGTGCGTTTCAGTACGAAGAACAATAACAGCAACTGAAATAAAATCAAATAACATTATCAACAACACAACATCAAGATTAGCTAATTAAGCGCTTGATTCGGCCAGGCTTACCAGCCACAGCTTCATGCTCTTTCACTTTTTTACTCTCACACACTCACTCATTCGATCTTCTCTTTGGTATCTTGACATCCACAGAGAAATGTATTACACTTTTTTATTGCTCCTCTTGTCCAAAGAAGTGTTCAAGCTGGGCACAACTTGTTGCCTGCTTTTAAATTGGCCTCGCCTCAGTTGGTGTGGAGCAGCGCCAGTGTCAAGGTCTCTCAAGTTCAAAGCGTTTGTTGTGCGTTGCTTAACTTATAAAAAAATATAACAGAAAAAGAAATAAAATGAAACGCAAAGTGGCGTTTTTATAAACATATTATTCTAAATGATGTGCCACTAAGCCTAATTGATTAATTGGTTGATTGACTGATTGAATGTGTATGTTTGTTTATTCATTGATTGCAAGCTAAGGTGAACATAAATTAAAACATAAGAACTTAAGCTGATTTAAGCTGCATTAACATACATCATTAACTTAATGAGTGTGTTGAAAAATCTCTTCAGCTTACGTCAACTATGCTAGTTGGCACATAAATAATAATAGCAAAAATTCTTATCAGTCAGTTGCCTAAACAGGTATCTAGCTAAAAGAACAAAAAGAAAGAAGAAAAAAAACGGCAATTATAAAGTTTGACTTTCTTAACCTGAAGCCGTGCATAAATTATAACACAAACAAACTTGCGACAAACACACTCACAAATACAAGCGCATACAGCGTCAGTTAGAAGTGAACAAAGAATGGCGACAGGCTGTGAGCCACTCATTTGCACCACAGTACCACACTACACACTCGCAAGAAAGAATATTAAAGAAAAAGCCAGCCAGCAAACGACGCCCAAGTTTGTTAACTGTTTGTTGTTGTTGTATCTGCTTCTTGCTATTTTAATGTGAAAGCGCTGTTAACCCCAAACTTCAGCTGTACTGCTACTACCCCTTCCCCTCCTCCGCTCCGCGGTCGGCATACAAATGCCGCCAATCAGCTGTGTCTTGTGACAACAAGAGAGCAGCCAACAACAACTGAGAGAGAGAGTGTGTGTTTGTGTGTGTGTATTTGTGTATTGCTGTTCATTTGAATAAGCAAGAGCAACAACAAACAACCTAGCATTTGTTGTTCTCACCATTTTGTGAACTGGCCTTAATGGAAACCGTTATGCGCGAAGCTCTGACTAACGTCTCTGCCGCTGCCGCTGCCAACGTCCACACTAACGTCGCCCGGCTACGCATGCGCACATGTTGTGCCTCTCTAAGTGCGTGTTTATGTATGTGTGTGTGTGTGAAGCGACTACTACCAATTTTGCTGTGTGGTTCTTTGTGAAGTGCTGCTAGCGCAGCGCAGTCGCAAAATCTCAGCAGCATAAGCAACGGCAGCAACAGTCGTCGACTGCGACGTTGACGTCAACGCCAGCGTTGGAGTTTTGTCTTTGGCTTTGGCTGACTTCAACTGGCGTGTGGATCTTTTGTATGCGCGCTTCTCTCCAGACGTGCGCAACACTCAATCGCGGTCTTTGGTCTCCTCTTCGACTTGCTCGCCTCGTTACGTTTCGCCTTGCGACTGTGCGTGTATTCGCGCGTGTGTGAGTGAGTGCAAGTGTGTGTGTGTGTCGCAAAGAACTTGAGTTATTGGCCTCAAATTGGCTTAAAGATTTTCCGCGCACTGTGCAAGTTAATAAATTACAGTCCTTTGCATAAATATCTATGTAATTTTCTTCGAAAAACAAAAGAAAAAAAACAAAATACAAAAGCCAAGCAGAGAAAAAGAAAAATACAAAAGCAGCGTGAGTGTCAAACAAAAGCCAAATGTGAAGAAACTCATAAAAAAAGAATGAAATATAAGCAAGAAACCAGCAACCAAAAAGCCGCAAGAAGTTAAAACAGCAGAAACATAATTCTAACAAAAATATCATAATAACAGTGTGGCAGCCAAAGTAAATCAAATGACCCCAAAATAGTTGCCAGAGAAGTTTTTCTACCCACCAACCAAAAAAAAAAAACAGACCAACACATAAATAAATAAGAAAAAGATCTACGCAACTAAACAACAAAAACACACGCAAGTAAATGCAAAAGATACAGCAACAATAAATATAATACTTAAAGATACGCATCCGTCAGATACCCGCTTATATTCTGTGTGTGTGCGTGTGTGTGTGTGTTAGTGTGCTTAAGTAGCTGCGCCGCACTTTCTACCACGTACAAGTCAATTAGAGGCACACACACACATACACAGACACAATAGTTGCGCATAACTGCAACTAACAACAGCAGCAGCAGAAGCAGCAGCAGCAACAACAGCAGCAACAACAGCAGCAAGTTGCAGCAAAACAAGAGCAACATCAGGCATTCAGACGCAGGCAACAACAAGTTCAAGCGCCTTGATTTTGATCAACGGCCAAAGTCAAACGAGTCCAAAGCAAAAGTTGCCTTTTGCTGCAAAATTTTTATTGAAATTCCTCTTAAAAGCAACAAGAACAACAAGCAGCAGCTACATGAGGCAAGTGTTTCAATTGCCGCAGTAACAGCAGCAGCCAGCGAGGCACACACAAGAGCAAAAAAAAAACTTCTTTTCGGAACTGGTCTCTGTTAGCTGTTGTTCTTGTTGTTGCAGTTGTTGTCGCTTGGCTTTAACTTTGGTCTAAAATGCAGAGACTGCTGTTGCCTCTGTTGCCTGCTGCTTGCTGCCACTGAGCGAACCTCCCCCCATTTGCGGCGCGCCTTTGGTATTATTTGCATTTCAGCTTATTCTGGTTTTTTGCAAATTGACGAGAGGCTCGAGCTAAAATATCTCAAGCTGAAGCTGCAACTGGAGCTAAAGCTTAAGCAGAAGATGCTGCTGCTGTTGTTGTTGTTGTTGTTGCTGCTGCTGCTGGTAGAACGCCCTCCCAGTTTGAACGTTTAATGCCATGTTAATTATAATAATTTCCAAGCGAGTTCTAGGCAATTGCAAATTGAGAAATTTTGTGTGTTGTAGCAAGTTTGTGCCCTAAGTCTTTTGTATAGAGGAGTGGCTTTCTAGAGCTTACTGAACTAATACACTCCCGCATCCCGCAGCTAGCAATTGACATGACATACACACACACACACACACACACATACACAATCAACTTATACACTTTGCGTTAAAATTTCTCCAAAGCCGTTTTTGGTAACAAGCAAACAAAGAAATGAAAGCCATGTTGAGGCAGCTAAGCAAAAGTGGAAGACGCACTTCTGGTTTTATGATTATGTGCGCAACCAAATATCAAATGGCATAATTCTTTTGTTTGTCCGCCTCTTCTTCTTCTTCTTCGTTTTCTTCATCATCTTCTTTTTGGCTAATTTGATATGACAATATTATGCTTTCTGCATGCATTTCACTTTTCTTTTAAATAAATAAAAAGTTACAAATGTGTATTCATTTTTATTACCAACCACTAACAAGTCATAAGAAGAGAAGTATAATTTGTGTGGCTTTCGCTTTTATTCAAGGCACACAAATGACTTTTTAATAAAACTCAACAGCAAACAAAAAAAAAACAATCAAAACAAAAAAAAATCCCTCGTAATTTCACTTTTAACATGTGTCGAGTGGAAATAAACATAAAATGTTTATTTGTCAAAGTGGAAATTACTTAATTGTTTTTTATTTTTTTATTGACTGTTTAACTGGCAACGCCTCCAACTACAACTTTACTGAATCTTAATAAAAATAAATAAATCAAAATCATGCAAATCATTTGTGTCTTTGTGTGTATGTGTGTGTGTGTGTGTGTGTGTGACCCACTTTAAAGAGAATTCTGCGACTCACGTGTGTCCGTCTGCCTCTGTCTGCCACGACACGACTGGTTTACGGACAGTAGCCACACAAATTCATGTTAATTTACACATTTCTCGAAATGGAACGCGAATACAATTACACGCATCTGATATTTACACATATGCCATGGAGTCAAGAACGTGACCCAAATACACAAATATCAGCTACTCAAAGCTGTGAGAGAGATATTTCTGCTATGATAACTAAAATCTTTAAACAAAATCAAAATCTCACTAATTTGGCGCCGTGAATTTTTGATGTGGATGCTCAGCTGCTATTTGTTTTTGCCGATTCTGACACCTTATTAAAAGCAATCAGTGTTGCGTTGATGCGGATATATATTATAGCTTCCGTTCTGTTCTTTTTTTTATAGCTATTTTCTTATTTTACGAGGCTGACCAATTACAGTTAACTGCGGTAGAGTATGAGATAGAAAACACAAAAGTTATATAAGACAGATTTAGAGGCAAGTAAATACTCTATTCGATTGCACTTGAATAAAATAAATAGTTCATACATTATTAGTCATTGAAATAGTTTGAAAGTTACCCAGAAAGTTAGCCAAATTGTAAGCAATTATCATTAGGAAAAAAGTGCTGAGGAAGGACTTTATATATAATAATACTCTCAAATACTTTAATGTTGGAAATTCGAAAAACAAAGAACAAATCATTTATTATCTGTACAAAATCGAACATTTAATTATCAAAATTATTTAACGCCATTTAAAAAAGAACTTGAAGACTATCATTAGTCAAATAAGGCGATTTTCTGCAAACGAGCTTAACATTTTTAATATAACAACAGACTGCAGAAGATATTAAAGCGAGTTAAAGATCACATTTATATCTTTTCGTTAATACTCTCAAACTGAGATTCAAGTCAATCGAACAAAAAATAATTTTTATGAAGAATTCTTCTTTACCAAAATCGGAAAATATAATTTTCCATTATTTACTGCTAAGCCGAGTTTCAGCCCAATCAGACGAAAATTGTTTTCATATTATCTTTTCTATAGCTGTAAAAACCCCTTAGGTGTAGAATTTTTCAAAACCCTTTCTTAGTGTTTACTTTTAGCACATGAGTAATTTTGTGTAGAATTTTTCACTCTCTATCTTTTACAGTCTGGGCTCCACGTTGGTTGCCAATCATTCTGGACAAACTATTTTGTATTTTTTAGATAGGAGTTTTGAAGTTTATTTATGAAATTTATTATATCCTCTCCTATCTTACACACTTTATAGCTACAGTGAAGTTAATATTAAAACAGAACTAAAAAAAAAATAATTCTAGAAAGTTTACAGCTCTCTTGAAATGAATTAGATTTATTTTAATGGCAGCTTGCAAAACTTTTGTTTTAGTTGATGGCATTTTACACCATTTGTTTTTCTTTTTTTTTTGTGCGCACGCAACCCGTATGCGGTTAAAATGGCTCTTAAGCTCACGAACAACGGTTCTAGCATAATGTCAATGACCGTATTACGCAACGCAACGTCTCCTCAGAACGCGAGCAATAGCAAACCATCGTTGTTGTCGTTTGTGTTGTTGTTAGGCTTTAGCCAAAGAATACGCTCTAAACAAACGCAGCGCGACAGCAAAGTGCTCAACGCTGCAGATCGTGACGAGCGTGTGGAGAGGGTGAGAGTCAAAAGAGATAGATAGGGTATGAGGGAAAGAGGGAGAGTAGAGCTAAGTTCTTATGCTGATGCTGACGGATCAATGAAATTGTTGTGTTGTGTTCTTGTCGCCAATGTGACATATATGAGCAAGCGTGTGAGCCAAGTAGTTATAATAATCAACGGCAGGTTGGTTGGGCTTCCAATTTCTAGTTTAGATTCCAGTTAGATTTCGTCAACTCATCGCTGCCCATTTCTTTTGTTGCGCTTTCTTTGATTGTGTTACAGTTTATGTCATCATATCTGTACAATTGTCATGGCTGAAACTTTCTCAACTCACACACAAAACACGACTCATCAATTAGGTGTCTCTTGAACTCAGTGTCTGTGCACTGAGAACCAGTTGCAAATGCAACTCGAAACTTTTATCCGCTCGTTTGCAGTATGAACAGTTATAAAAACGCTTATACAACACGTAGTTTCAGCTCTGATGCGATACTGGGCCGTTGCCATTAGCACATTATTGCTCTAGGACCTAACGTTGTTGTTGTACGCTTTCTTTACACCCACAAGAATACATGCATAAACAAACGTACTTTTGCTTTCCATTGAGCGCTTTGGGCATGACTAAACACTCGATAACAACGACGACAGCAGCAGCAGCAACAACGACACCAACACTGAAGGTGGCCAAGTTACACATACGCTCGATCCTCCCTCCAACTATATTTGCAAATTATAAAAAATATCTTCTCGCTTCGTTGGTATGCATATATTTTACGCAGGGTGTACTTAAGTATACTCGATACCGATGATAAAGAATATATTGGTGTTGAGTAATGTCCTTCATGGTGTTTGTCCGTCTGTTTTAGAGTTGAAACTAAGCAAATATATACTTCTATGAGCTTGACATGTACAGAGTCGCCACGCCTAATGGGAGGCTGTTAAATCAATATCTGAAAATCGGTAAATCCACATATTTTCCACATACTTACAGCTCGGGTTGGCTACTGGCGTCTCCCTGTAAAACTGTAAATACTTGTAGTTTATTATTTAAGATGATCAACTTCTTATTACTTTCATCTTTGTTTCTTACGCTTACTGTAATTAAAAGTTGAATCTAATTTTTTTTCCAGCTATTTTACTTATCTGTTAGAACTTGTCACAATTGTTAAGTAACTTTTGAAGCGTGTCTGATATGGCGCTGTGGGGCATAGAAAGTCTTTCTTTGTGTCTGAAATTTTTGTTAATATTTTATTTATTTTCATGTGGTTTTTTTTTTGCATATGCAAGTCACACGAAACGAACGACTTTCACCTACTACTTGAGCTTGAGTCACTCAATGCTTTTACGCACTTGCTGTCTGAATGTTTTGTTGTTATCGTTGTTGTTGTTGCTACTTTTTGTTGTTATATTGCCGTACCCATGGCTGGTGGTAGAAATTCGGTGTTTAGTTTTAATTTGAATATCGATAAGGCCCGTAAAACGTTTCACATTTGACTCAATAACTCATTAAAACATTTCTTGTTTGTTTTCCATTTGCAGATGGGCGCGTTGCAACAGCAGATTAACAGATACTCAGCTTCAGATACGGAAACATTTACAGATACGGCAAGCAAAAGAAGAGCAGACAAAAGAGCATTCACGCCCGCATCAACCATCAACAACGGAAGCAGCACAAATATGCGCAGCATCTTCATCCTGGCGCTGAGCAGTCTTCTGCATTTGTTGCTGTTGCTGCCAGCATCAAATGCTAGTCCCGTCTTCGTGGATAATCCCAGCTTAGCACAGTGTAAGTAACCAGATTATGGCTAGCTGTCAAAATTGATCCACTCGCCACTTGACAGCTTTTCTTGAGCAACATTTAAAGACAGAGAAAAAGAAGCAGACTTATAAAGGCTGTTGACGAGTTTTTTTACCCAGAACTACAACACTTTCTCTCACGTAGGCGATTAAAATATTTTTTTGGGGCGCGCTCCATGATAGCATCAAAATTAAATGAAATTAAAAAAAGCAAATGCAATTTCTGAAAAATCTACAAAAGCTAAGTAAATAAATTTTATATTAGAGAATGTGAGGATTGAAACACAAAGCCCCTAAAATTAAATAGTAATTTTATGAGAAATATTTATTTTCTTCAGCTTGCTATGGATCGATGTTAAAAGTTATATACCGATCCAATAGTCTTTTAAAAAATAAATTGGTTCAAAAGTAGCAGGCGTAAAAGTGCGAAAGCGAAAATTTTGATAGTCTTGCAAAATCCCCCACTTTTTTTTTAGCGAGACTGCCTTCCTGTTCTTTTAGCTAGAAAACCATTCCCAATAACTTTGGCATATGCAATATTCATTCATAAAAGCCAAACGCTAACAATAACGTCCGGAGTTTCTGATACTGGTGAAAGTGTTTTTGCAAATTGACAGACATGTGTTGCCCTATCTCGATTAAAATCTCTTTCCGGCTTACATACTCTCAACCTTAACCCAAAAAGTATTAAAGCAAAATGATAGGGCTGCAATAGAGTACAATCGATTAAGAAGTAAGTATAGAAAATGTCGACGGCATCTTATTGCTAATAAAAAGAAGGAAAAAAATGCTTCTGATCAAAATAATGACCAAAGGTATCAAACCTCTGCTATCATCTGTTTTAGATATGAACTACACAAGTCGCAGGAATAAAATAAATCGATCGTACATAAGATTTGTGGTTTAGAAAACCTAAATACTAATACATTTTATGCGAACTCTGCTTTTCGGTGTTTTATAAATTTTAAATATATTAAGGAATCAGTTCTGAATGATAAGAAAATTTTTTTGTACATAATCTTAAGGGAAATTTAAAAGACTCCAACTGCAATCATTCACCTCTTAGTCAAGTAATAGAGAATGTGATTCAAAATTTATATATATTCCGAATGAAGGAAAGAAATTTTAATAAACTTTGATTTCTTTGGAAAAATATCCAAAATGGCATATGTAAGCTTTGCAAAGCTACATTACCAAGTCAGACACTCATTGAATACTACGTTGAACAATCGTATACGGAAATAACCAACTTTAATTTAACAGGCACTTCACAAAGTGAAGTGCTATATTCGTCAAGTGTTCTATTTCACTTCTTAAAGAGGGAAACTTAAAAATATGATGCAAAAATAACCAAATCTTGCATGGCATCGTAACAGCAAAAATCTGGAAAGGAATAAAACATAAGGTTTTTACCAAATATTTTACTAGCAAACATTTTCATTCTGAGCCCTCGTCAATGGTGCTGACTAGTAATAACGCTAAAGTGCCTCTGCCATGTCAAGTGGCGTTCAGCTAAGATCAAGGGTCACAACTGTGTGCTTTGATTTTTTCAATAGCAAACTTCAAACGACTTATAGTCATGGTATTGGTGAACTCTTATATTGTAACTAGTTTTTGGAGCTTAACAGTGAAAAGACTGTTGTTTAAAACAAAAACTTTTGATGTCAAACAAAAGCACATATGAGTAAAGCAGCATTAAACCTAAAATTTCTAAAAAGAATATATAGCAATAAAATAGCAGAAAACTGTGAATAGCCATTAAATTTCTGCAATTCCCAAAGAATCTAGAATCGGTCATACAAGTCATACAAGAACCGAAGGCTATCAAATTTAATTACCAAAAGTAAAACAAAAGACTTAAGACACAAACTTGTTCTGGGAAAATGGTCAAAGCAGTAAATGCTGCTGCTGCTGCTTTATGCTACTTGTTCGCTGCTCTCAGTAAGCGTTTTAAAATGAAAGTAATCAAATTTAACGATGCTCGGCGACAGGCGTTACAAGTTTGAGCATTGTTTAATTGGGTCATAGCCATTAAGAATCAAATTTAGATGGTATTAGCACTTCCTCTCTGGGCCGAGTGTGTGAGTGGCAAACAGCATCAACAGCTGCCAATTTGTCGACAAGCAGTCACAGTAACAGTATCAGCTTTACAAAAGTTTTTGTAAAAACTTAAACCAAATACAACTTTCTTGGTTTAAAGCAAACACACACAGCTAAGCCAAAAACGGGCAAAGCCAGCAAACGGCCAAACGTCAGCGAGCAAAAGCAATTGAGGTCAACCATCAAAGAATGTTGCCATAAAAATGAGCCACCAGCGCAGCAGCAAGAAAGCGTGTGCCAGACAACAACAACAGCAACAACAACAACAGCAACGTTAAGGTGCCAAGCATTTCATTTTTATGACTTGACTGGACCAATGCCGAACAACAACAACAATAAAAAAAAAAGAAAAAATCTTATTTTTGTACGTAGAGATGCGGAGCAGAAAGCGGAAAGTAAATTGACGCCAAGTGAAAGGGAAATAAATAAAAACAAAGCCACAGCTCGCGAAGAAATGAACTCATTCTCAGCTTGCCAGGTTATGGTCACTCTAATGTCACCACACCCACGCAAAGATCGCCGAAGTGACCCAATTTTACAAATATGGGGAACAAACACAGTGTGACCGCCGCATTCGCATGCCAAAAACGAAGCTCCGACATTGCAGTTGGTTTCTACCCAGCCAAGAAGTTACTTCGACTTGGCCAGTTAGCGAGTTGGCTACTTTGGCTGTTTGGTAGGCAAAGCGTGTGCTAGCGAAACATATGCTAAGCTGTTGACCCAAAAAGCTACGTATAGAGAGAGAGAGAGAAAGAGAGAGAGAGAGAGAGAAAGAGAAAAATAGAGAGAGAGAGAGAGAGAGAATCGAAGCACAAAGCAAGCATGCAAAGAAAAAGCTAACGTTGACGTTGACTGCGCTGCCAGCGTCGCCTATGAAACGTGACAAATTTTTATACTACAATAAATATAATCATATGTGTGTAAAAGTCTGTGTGTGTGTGTGTTTGAGGCCAACATTCAATATTCGGTAGTGCTGCTGCTTCTTCTGTATAAGCTTTTGTTGGATTCTTGACCAGAGGTTCGTGTCTTAAGTCATTTGTTTTGCCAGTTGGCAGCAGCAACAAAAACAATATATCAGCCTTTTGTGTTAATTGCATAACCAATAAAACTCTTACAGCTGATACCCAAGTTTACAGCTAAAGTTCAATAAACGCAAAACACAGACACACACTGCAATGCTGCTGCTGAATTAACATTGAAATACGAGTAAATCTTATGCGAAATTTATATGCTGAAGTAACTTTGCGCTTAACAAGCGACTTGGCACTGCGCCGTTTTATTTATGACCGTGCGAGAGAAGTGCAAACACAAAGAAGTTCCACACACAGTGGCGATGCTCAAAGAAAGGCGGCGCTTGTTGTCGCCAGTTTGTTGCTTAAGTCTTTCGTTTTTTCCCTCTTTCCTTCTCTCTCTCTGTCTCTCTCTCTCTCTCTGTCTCTCTCTGTCTCTATGTCTCGTTGGAGTGTCGTCTGCAATTACATAAGTTCAAAGACTGAACAACTCAAACGCAACTTGACTCTATTAAAAAAAAACACGCCGTCGATTCTTAAAAAGGCAGTTCAAAAGAATAATAATAATAATGAAATTGCTACTGTTATTGTTGTTGTTGTTGTGACAGTATTGCCTCATCGGTTCTTCTTAAGCAAACGCCCTAAGGCAAACTTTTGTGGCGCGTTTTTCAAGGCCTGTTATGCGGCAACTGTTTCTGCGTGTTGCTGATTGTTGTTGTTGCCACTTCATTTTCACTTGCGTTAACAGTTTGCCTAACGGTAAATGCCTGCTTCAAATTGGCGTACAAATCGCTCCAGCAAACGGAAATGGTGTGAATCATCTGAAAAGCAATAAGAAAATACAGAGCACATCGCCATTGTCATACTGTTAAACAGACACGGAGAAAGAATATTAAGCATAAGCATATAATTCAAATGTGAAATTCTTATGTTTATAACTTAGACTTTAGCTGATAAGGAAGCAACTTATCATTTTTAAAAGGAAACAAATATTATGTCTAAAATCTTCGCAAGACTTTAAAAGTCATTCGAATCCGTTCTTAATATATTAATTTCATTTTATTTTTGCTACAGTTCAATCCGGTCGCAATATACGCCATCTGCCGTGCATAGTGCGCAAATCGGGACGGTCTGGCACTTGCATGTTTGCCATCGATTGCATCAAGCAGAATGGCACACATTTGGGCACCTGCATCGATCGATTCTACTTTGGCTCGTGTTGTGCTCTGAAGGTAAATTTATAGTTGCAACCCAATTAAGAAAATACTCAATTCAAACCTATATTTCTTCTGCAGGAGGAGACATCGCTGTTTGCTCCAGAGATTAACGACAACAGCATCGATCAGAACACAATTTCGCACTTCTCGCACGAATCTAGCACTTTACCCACCAGCACGCTTTTCAAGCTCACCACAGAGAGCAGCACCACACTCAACAACCACGATTTCCAGCAACAGCAAAACACTGCAAGTGAACTGTTAAAAAACGTGACACAAAGCTATTTGAGCAGCGTTAAACCTGTGCGCACCACCAGCAGCAGCAGCAGCAGTAGTAGTAGTAGCAGTAGCACTACCACCACCACAATTGCAACTAGCTCCACGCGGCGTCCCACCGTTGCGCACACCACTCACAAGAATTCACACTTTGTAGTGCGCACCACATCAAAGCCTAGTACTGCATCAACGCTAGCAGCTACTGTGAAACCACCACGTCGTCGCACCACTACAACCCGTCCGGTGTTAACCACTTCGCCAGCGATTGAGCAGCGCATTGAAACCACCACAGTGCCCAGCAGATTTGTTACTTTCCAGATGGTGGAGACAACCACACCAACAGCCACCGAGCCCACGCCCGAAGCAACTACGCGGAGGCACCACAGACCCACAACGAGCAGCAGCAGTAGCTTACCAGCTGAAAAAACAACAAGCAGAACAACAACCACAACAACGCCTGCAAGCACAACAACAACACAAGCAACAACGACAACCACAGCAACACCAACAGCAAGGCCAACACCACCGTTGCGCACCACAACACCAAAACCACACAAGCAGCAGTCCAGCAAGCGCCCAGCACCACCCAAAAAACCATCAGCATCAAGCACTACAACAACAACTGTAACTAACAGCGGCAGCAGCACAGCAACAACATTGCCTTCTCGCCGTCCCACCAACAGCACAACAGCAACAACCACCCAAACAGACAGCCACAAGACAACAGCAAGCAAATTACCTGAGCGAACCACTTTAGCACCGCGACCAAAGCCGCAGCCAACGGGTGAGTTTGTTAAGGTGCCAGCATTGCTCGCGGATGCCATCAGCAGCAACAGCAACAACAACAGCACAACGACAACAACAAATAACACAAAAGCCACGCGCAGACCAACAACAAACACCACCAGCAGTAGCAGTAGCTCAGCTGCCACAACAACGACAACAGCTCCCAAAAAACCAGCCAGCAGCATTAGCACCACTACAACAACAGCAACTGCTACCAGCACCAGCACTCCTAAGCCCACACGTAGGCATACAACAACGAAAACAACAAGCACCACAGCAGCGCCCACAACAAACTCTGCAACGCTGCTTACCACCAGTGCACCCAAATTTCAAACAAAACCAACAGCAACACCCTCAACAGCAACAGCAGCAGCAGCAACAGCAGCAGCGACAGTAACAACAGTCACTAAGAAACCAGGTCTAATCACTTGGACTGATGCTGAAGCGGAGCCGACTACGAATGCAACCATTCCCAGCGATTGGCAGCCAGGACAGGCAGCAGATTGGGTTCCATTGCCCACTTTGTTGCCAGAGTTGTACAACAACAAAACGACAGGTAAGTGTGGTAGAACAACAAAAACATTAACAATAAACTCGAGTTAAACATGAACCGAACTCTAATTGCAGCAACGCCCAGCGCCACAGACAAGGTGGTTATCTCGGTGGCCACCAGCGTAAGTACCAGCAGCAATTCAAAGCCGGGCCAGAGTCAAATGCATGCTGAAACAATGGCAACCACCGCTAGCAATGCAAAGCCGCATAGAACCACTAGCAGGCCAACAACTACAGCAACAGCAACAACAACTACAAGACCAACACAAACATCATCAGCAAAACCAGCACCAACAACAATTGTAACAAGCAAAACCACAGAGGCACCACCACCAACAAAAACAACAACTAAAGCACCAACACCAACAAAAACAACAACCGAACGCTTGGAATTAGTATCCTCAACTTCATCGTTCACAGAATCAAGCAACGAGTCAGGCGGCAACATTGCCACCACCACAACGGATTACAGCGGTGAGGAGTTGAACACAACGATCGATGCAGCTGGGAATACAACTGTAGCGCCTGCCACTGGCTTGGAGGGCGTCGATTACAGGGAAGGTGAGTTCAGCGTTGCAGCGATGCGCTTCTTCATTGCTTCATTGATGATGCGATACATGCGAAAACAGAAAGAAAACAAAAACTGAATAATAATACACAGACGATAGCTTGTCGAAGATTGCATACTCTTTCCACTTGTTGCATAGTTAAAAACAGTTAAGTGAAAACTTTATTGACTTGAATTTTTACAACAACGCAGAATAATAGATAGTCAATTCCCGTCGAACTTCTAGGTTGAGATTCGTTACATAATATTTTAGCACATAATAGAAGCATTATTATGGTTCTTCATGAAGTGTCACTGAATATTTTTGTTTCAAATCCAGGGAAATACTTTATATTCAACAAAACATTAAATCAAAGGATTCAAAATATATTGATATTTTTGAAAAGATTTTCAATATTTTATAATATTTTTTTAAATTTTTTTATTTTTATTTTTGTTAGAAGATTTTTGTATTTTTATAGGACACACTGGAGGGTTTTTCTTTAATCTGTAGTAATTCGATAAGTCGTTTCCTATATACAATATCTGTCCACCAGCTTAATTAGTCATGATACGAAGTTTGAGCGAAGTTTCATTAGGGCAACATTTTTATTTACAATTAATTTTATTTAAGAATAGATATCAAAAATTTTGCTTTAATAATAAAAAGAGATAAACTTTTTTTGTTCATATTGCCTCTATGTTTCGGAATATAAAACTTAGGTGAGATGCCATGACAAGTTTTAATATGTTAACTTCATAAGGTAGCTAAAGAGTCCTTTGCATTTACAAAGTTTAAATATGTAAGAGTATAAGTAGTAAAAAAAACTATAGGAAAGAAAAAAGAAACTAGTTTGCTGCAGAGCACAAAAGAAGAAATCTATTAATAAACCAGACTTTGGCCATAAGACAAAGATGCGTGGCCATTAAATTCAATTTGAAGGCTGAACATTGGCCTTGAGTAAGAACTTTGTGTCTGTCTGTGACTGTCTGCACGAAGCGAGAATGATTCTCAAGTCTCTCAGGGATGCTGCACAGCAGCAGCAACAGCAACCCAACATGCTGTCTAGAAAGCTAAGCACGGCTTTTACTGCCACATAAACAGAACGACAGAAAAACCAAAAGTCCAAACAACAACAACAACTGAAACTCTCATGTCCGAGGCAATTTTTACAGCAATAATTTACAATAATGACTGGCGTTGCGGTCATTGTGCCGCCTGGGTCACGTTGTCTGTTGCTTATCCGTGCTTGAATAGTCGGGGATACGATCTACAACAAAAACCCACCCCACTCCCCTGAAAATGAGTCAGGAGTTTGTTGCTGGCTGACCGAGGCCCCGTTGACCGATTTGCAAAACAACTGCAAATATCTTGATGCACGAAACAAGTCGTTTCGTCGTCGCCGTCGTCGTCGTCGTCGTCGTTGTTGTAGTCGTCATAAAGTAGGCCGTTGACTTTTGGCCAAAGTCAAGGCCTGGCCGAGACCATAACACAAAAAAATGAGCCAAGACATGGCCAAAGCATATTACATTTAGCCAGTGATGACTGCGTGGATGACTGAGTGCCTGTTGTAGTGATTAAAATGTTTAAAAGGCTTTTGTGGCCATTACTTTAATTGTGACCTGCTCGCCTATTAAATTGCCTGCCTCCCATTTTACCCTTTTATTTCTCTTTCGTTGCAGTCTGCGGCCGTCGCATGTTCCCTGAGCCGCGTATCGTTGGCGGCGCAAATGCAGCCTTTGGACGCTGGCCCTGGCAGATATCTCTCCGTCAATGGCGCACTTCCACCTATCTGCACAAGTGTGGAGCGGCACTTCTCAACGAGAACTGGGCAATCACTGCAGCACATTGTGTTGACAAGTAAGTGGCAGGAATGAAAGAAAGGGAGGCATTTAAGAACTCATCTCTAACTGACAACTACGCTTACGCTTCTTCTATTTAGTGTGCCGCCCTCTGATCTGCTCTTGCGTCTGGGTGAATATGATCTGGCCGAGGAGGAGGAACCGTATGGCTTCCAGGAGAGACGCGTCCAAATCGTTGCCTCACATCCTCAGTTCGATCCCCGCACCTTTGAATATGATTTGGCGCTGCTTAGGTTAGTCAAAACTAATAAAACAACTGATATAATTTCATAAGTTTAATGATTGTTTAAGGACGATATTCTTAAGATATATCATATAAATAATATCATGAAATTCAAAACGATTCAGATAATAACTTCATTCGAACATTTTAGGACCTTTAGGACCAAACTAAAAAGAGTTTCTTGGATTTTTAGAGCATCTCAAAAATAACAAGTTTCAAAAACGCAATTATAAAATAATTAGGGAGGCTCTAGTCAAGAAAACTCGACTATTAGATATCCTGAAGTTCAGACGTTACGCGTAAAATCATTGATTGTATGTATGTATGTATGTATCTATGTGTGTGCACGCATATACAGTAAGTGTATTCCGCGGCTGCATGCTTGACTCAACTTCAATCTTCGATGTCTCCGGTGTTTATCAACCGAATTCAATCAAATTTCAACAGATTTTCATTATTAAGTCAATAGTTTGTACATCAGAAACCGGATGAGTTATTTATATTTTGAAAGCAAACTTCTACGGTGCGGGGAATTCGAAATTGATATGGTCGGAGATGAATGAAGATTCAGTTTGTTACATACTGTTGCACAAAACCTTCATATCCGTTTTCCCACTTAATGGGTTCAGGGTATGGCAGGGTTTAGCTACTTGAATCCGCAGCAAAAACTTAAATTTTTGATAAAAAAAAAAAAAACAAGATTTAAATCGAAAAATACAAAACCATGTATTTCGTTAATGCTTATGATATTATATGTAGCTTCAATCAATGATCTTTTTATTGAGCCTAAGTTTACTAAAAATTCATCATTGAATGAAATCATTGAAAATTCAAATTTTTTTTAAGATAGTAATTTTCTATATAAGGATCGAAAAATAAAGTCACTAATACCATATTTATTTACGCTTTCAGATTTTACGAGCCTGTAGTCTTTCAACCCAATATTATACCAGTTTGTGTGCCCGACAACGATGAGAACTTTATTGGTCAAACGGCGTTTGTCACTGGTTGGGGTCGTCTGTATGAGGATGGTCCGTTGCCCAGTGTGCTGCAGGAGGTCGCTGTGCCTGTCATCAACAACACCATTTGCGAGTCGATGTATCGCTCCGCGGGCTACATCGAACACATACCGCACATATTCATTTGCGCTGGATGGAAAAAAGGCGGCTACGATTCATGTGAAGGTGCGTATTTAACTTGCCACATGAGTTATGTGATTTGCTAATTGCATGCAACATGCGTTATTTGCAGGTGATTCTGGTGGCCCCATGGTGCTGCAACGTGAGTCGGATAAGCGATTCCATCTGGGCGGTGTCATCTCGTGGGGCATTGGATGTGCGGAGGCAAATCAGCCAGGAGTTTACACACGTATCTCCGAGTTTAGAGACTGGATCAATCAGATTCTACAATTTTAGTCGCATCGTGGTCTTCGCCTGTGTATTATGCCTAATCCTTAGTGAATGCCCCACAGTACCCGAATCGAAATCGATAATGCGATTAAAATCAACATCGAAATCGAATTCAAGCTTGAACTCGTGCTTCGGTTATCGCCAATCGCTTCAAACACCTTTTGAAGTTTTGCGCATAACCCAAGCAACGATTTCAGTTACTCCTCATCCGCCCCTTTTTGCTCCACTTGCACACAGCATAAGTAAAACAATAACAACAGCAATCACAACAAATTAAATGGTCATAATGTTAATAATGCTTAGCTTAAATCATAAAAAACAAAACACAAACACATATAAATACCCTAATAATGATGATGATGATGTGAAGATGTACCGTATTAATTGATTTGACTCTTAATTTATTTTCCCCCAACACACACACTCACACACATTTGCTCTGTATATAATTTTCTAAATTATTGCATAAAATTTATATAGATATAAGCTTTATTTAATAAACATTTGGACAAATTGCTCTACTCGATGTACGGCATTTGATAAGTCGCTTCTTTTGCACGAAGTTATTATACGAATACATAGAAGAAGCTATTGTAATTTAATTTAATGCACGTATTGTAATTATTTATTTAAAAGCACAACAAATTAATTCAATTAAAATGTTTAAAACAGAATAATATTGCTTACTTATTTGAGTATAAAAAAATCGAATTTTTAATTTTATCGAACTAATAGAAACTATTAAAAATGGGAGAAAGTCATCGAAATATGGAAGTAACATCTTTGTTAAGTCAATAATATACTTTTTGTTTTCTTACATTTGCGATGAATGTTTCGATCAGTATAAGTGTGGCCCTAGAACGACCTCCTTAAGCACAATACCTCGACATTTCTCTAGAGTCAAAAAAATGTGGTCTAAGAATGCAACACTTGCGATGGAAGGAGCACCATGTCCCTCAGGGAAAGAGGAGCCACGTAACACCGATAAAACTATATTGCATCCAACTGAATTGCATCAAAATTAAGCTGCAAGAAAATCCAGGCAATGCAAAATCGTACCTGGCAAAGCATAACCACACTTAACATAAACTTTAATATGCATGCCGTGGAAGAGCAGCTCGCAAGAGGAATTCTTCCTACCAGACTTTTGAAAAGTTTGAATGCCGACTGGGTATTTTTAAAGACGATCACACACTTGTATTGTTTAAGTATTAAAAGAATATATGTGGCCATAACTTAATAAAATAAGGTCAGACATAAAAAAATACAAATAAATAAAAAAGTTTGTTTTAAAACGTATTGCATACTTTTAGGATGGCTTAAATAACTGAAGCCATCTATCGTTTGTTTCAATGGCCATCTGCAATCTGAAGTTGTGTACTAAAATAGAGAGCAGAATAAATTTAAAAAAAAAAGACGAAGCAAGCGCAAAGCTTGGCAACTATTTTAAATTTTTTGGCAGCCGTCTCATATGACAAACGAACGGACAAGAAAATAATATAGCTATATAAATACATAAAACAAAAATACATTACCCAATATCTTTTAGTACATGCAAAACTTTCTTTGCCAGTTGAGCAAGTGACAAAAAGTTTCCAAATGAATTTTGCATATGTTAAGCGAGAAAACGAATATGATTATTACATATGCGAAGCATGCAGCAAACGACCGATACCAAAAGTCAGGCAATAAAATCATCAACAGCAATCGGCACGTTTTTAAATCAACAAATAAAAAGAATGATATATTTGCTCTGTTTAGGAAATTTAAAACTGAAGTTCAGTTTTGCATCTAATTACTATTATTCTATTTGTTCTAGATATTTAACCGTCTCAAGAAAATATTAATTTAAGAAAAGGTCTTAAAGTAACAATTGTGGACTAGTCTAAACACTATATTTGGCCTAGTCAACGTGACTGCAGGTAAGGTTTGTGGCACCGTTTTATAACAACAAAATTATTTATATTCATTCAATAATAGAGGTCTTTTTAAGTAAGTATAAACTAATCTCTGATTTAGTTTCTTTTTCTTAATGACAATTGTTTCGGATAATAGTTAAAAATAATTTTACAATCTCCGTGTTTAACCGTAGCAAAGAGCATTACTTATCAACTTAACGTCGGAATCGGCTCGTCAATTCTTTTTGATCCAATAAAATTAACTGTCCCAATTAGTTCTTCCCGTAACATTCACCTCTTGACCTTGATCGTGCCTCGAGCAACTTATTCATTCATGACACTAAAAAGATCGATCCTTTTTTCTTTATCAAATCGACACCACTAAATTTTTATCAAGCGCTGGTCTGATTGGGTTTTTCGCTTTCATTTGTAATTTGAATCAATTATACTTTAATTTGAATAAATTTTGATTTTGTGTCGACTGCCCGAATAAACAATAAATAACTTCAATGTAAGAAATAAACATCGCATGTCTCAATATCTCGATTCAGATCTCATAAGAAAGTTATTTTAAGCATTTAAACGGCTCTAAGACAAAATGCCTGTTAGCCAGCACGATTATAAACGCCCAGCAATTAAAGTTGTCGACGTCATTGCGATGAGTTCGTTGGTCATGGAATCATGGAACTTTCGCTTTCGGACAATGTTGGTCATTTGCTTATGACAGACAATGAAAATGCGAAAGGGAAAGAGAGACACCAAGGCAGAGGGGCCAGAGAGAGCCGCTAGCTGCGTTTTGTAAAAGGCGTGTGGGAGCCACATAATTTTGGTCTTTTGAATCAGCGGCAAGTGCAGCTTGTAAAATCTTGTCGGTGCAGGCAAAACATATCATAATTTGTACAGGCATCACGTCCATTGAGACTTTAACTCATGTGTTCCGATTATCAACGGCTACAATCACGACCAAGAGTGTTGCTCCTTGACCAGCTCCAAGTGTCTTTAGCCCGAATATTGTATGAACTTTCACATGCAATTTGACAGTGGGCAGATAAGGGATTGAATACCTGCTTTCGTGCAGCTAATAAGTGTTATTTAGTAAATGCTTGGGCGTGTTTAGATTATGCGATTTGGCCACAAATTGAAACGTGCCCAGATATATTAGCGGACAATGATCCTGATCGTTGATTAGCTAACTGTCCAACTAGCTAACTTCATAATAATTTATGGCGAAAGTGAAAATATTGCTGGCGTTCTCTTTTTTCACGCTTATTTAAAATACAATCAAATTTGTTTAGTTTATTTTTATGATTTTTGCATATTCATGTTTTTATTGATAGCTTCTGCTCTACTATATAAATGATTTGGATATACATATATGTATTTGAATTGTTTGCTGTTTAGCTTTTGTCATCGCGCCAATTTAACTATTAATAATATTTACACATTTTATGAATTGTGATAGATCGGCCATTTATGTGAAATATAAGCCGTTGAAATTTTTGTGTCTCTCACTTTTTCTAATTTGCTCTAAGTCGTTTTCCCATCTCTGTCCGAAAGCCAAAAGTTTCCATTTTATATATTTTCTTCTCATACAAAAACTCTGTCTCATTCTCAGTTTTGCCATAAAAAAACCTTCCGAGGAAGATAATTTATAACAATGTAAGAGCATAAATGAATAATCTTCAATACTTTAATTTTAAATATGTATTCGAGAGTAAGTAATTAAATTAATCACAAAGACAAAGAAACACATTTTGTCATCGGCTATATTGTTATAGAAAACGAGAGGTTCCCACAGAAAACGGCGCTCGTACTCACAATGAAAAACGAAAGCGGTGAAGTAACTGATAAACTGAAGTTTAAGTCTTGCGGGCAAATCTTGCATTAAATTTCCATAGAAAAGTTGCACAATTAAGCAGCTTGGAGCATCCACTCTGAGTACAAAAGAAAGAATCATTAATTGCTGCGCAATTCACGGCGGTCAAAAGTTTCCCCCCATACCCGAGTGGGCGAATATGTCAGTTGGTATGGGCCGGAGTTGGAGACGTAGGAGTTTTGAAAGATGACCAAGTTCCAAATATGTGTTCCGCATGCACAATACTTTCAAGCGGCGTTTTGAACTTTCCCAACCTTGTGGACAGGCGGGCTCTGTAGAATGGAAATGCTTTGCTCTTGTAATTTTTATACTCTGTTACCAAACGTAAAGAGTATATTGTTTGTTTGCGCCATGTTTGCTTTTACGCTAAAGACTTGAAATCAGCAAATATCTCTAAATAAAGAAGTTGTCAATATAGCAGGATTACGCCCACAGTCGATACACGTCAAGGTGTTAATCGATTAAAGTAAACATACTTTTTCCCACACTTCAACCGCTAGAGTCACAATTGGAGGGAAGCTATCTGGTTACTTTTTCCAAAAATGCGTTTAGAGCCACCAAATCTGATGACATTTTTAAAAGATCTGCATCAAAATTTGTAGGGCACGCCCAGCATATATTCTTCATATATTCTTCAATGCATATATTCTTCACAGCTTTTAAGCAAAGGTCTCAAAATTTGGTGGGAAAATAGCAGGTAAAGTCCTCCAAAGGCAACACTAAATGTTTGAAGGCCACCCACCCACAACCCCCTTTGCAAACAAACTATTTTCCGTGTGTCGTAATACTGAGAGAGTATTTCACAGTCGGCTGCGCCCGACTGCAGCGTTTTCACTTGTTTGTTTTTCGTTTTGTATTTTATTGCTGCCCTCAAAGATTTATAGGAAGCACCAGCGTGCCAGCCACTCGAGAAGCAAACAAAAAACGAAAGTTCCGCACTGCAAGTGTCCAAAAAGCAACTGTATTTTCTTTCTCTACACCTTTATAGCAATAAATAAAAAGATTCAATTGAAAGGTACTTGGAAAGGTAAACAGTGCCGCATGCTGCAAGCTACAAGCTGCTGTGTTTGCTTGCCACCGTCTCAATTGCTTCTGTTCTCTGTGAAAAGCCCTCCCCTCAATATCATCAAATGCAATCGTACTCAACAGCAAAAAATTAAAAACAAAAAAAAAACCCCAACTTGAAAACTTCTTTAACGCTTTCGGGGCAACTGTTCATTAATTTGAACGCATTATTATTATTATTTTTTAAATACAGCCTATGGAAATTACGAAACATCCGGTAATTATTGGTATGCCAGGCCCTAAAATCTTGATAGATTGATCTTCGACTTACGTAAGTACTTAAGTCCACACACACACATACGTACACACACAAACGCACTCAATGCATCCCGCATTTTCTCAGCGCCGCCAGCTCAAATGAATTCGCTACGCTAGGCTTGCGTACAGGTGTATCTAATGTGACTATATTGTTACATTATGGGCATCATAATTGCAATTAAGTTAAGATGATAAAGTGTTGAACATTACCCAATCACAGCTGATTTAGAAAGCCAAACAAAAAAGTAAGCTATCTCCAAATCAAGACGGCAATCAACTGTGGCTTGTGATCTAATATAGTAATGTCTTCATTTTTGAATTGGTTAGTGAATCTGGTCTGAAATTCCCTTGAACAAAGCAAACTTTTACATTGATGTCACAGAAAACTTTTCAATGAAATTCCAACCTAATTTTAATTCAATGAATACTTAGATTAAGGTATTTCATTTCTGCAAACTAATGTTTGTACAGAATGAATGAAACTAGTAAATAAATATATAGAAACGATTCCCGTTTTAAAACGGGTAAAAAGAGGCCAGCGGTACGAATACGGCAGGAGTGTAAGCTGCGATCAAAAATTGGCTGATGCAGATGGGGACGCCACCAGCTATATTGCTACCAAATTTAGTGCCTCTACCTGAAAAACTGTTAAAGATACACGCATTCCCAATTTAAATGAAGCTGTAGGCGTGGCTAGTGCGTTATGAGTAGGCGTGGCATGTAGCAGTTTTTTGGTAATTGTAGCTGTTAGGATATCGGCTTTCAGCTTTCGATTTTATCGATGTGCCAGCCTCCCAGTAGCCGTAGAATCCCAATCTTGACACTTCATCTGTCCCTGTCATGGAAAAAGATATTTGCAAAGTTTCAAGTCTCAAGCTATACGGGTGTCGATAAAATATGCGTTTATACAGACGGACAGACGAACAGATACCATGATGGACATGGTAGAAACCCTGTTTACTTTCGGTATCGAAGACAAATTGCGTTTATTTGCATATCAGCAAAGCTGTTTAAGTAAATAAAAAAGCTGTTTCCCGCCAAACATTTAAGGGAGAATTATGAAAAATATTTAAGTATTAATGCATTTTCTTTTGACTCGGTGTTTTTTGTGTTAAGTAAATATTAAGTTTCGCTTTCTAATTAACTGCCTAAGCTCAGCCGCCTACACAAAGCGACTCTTGGCGAGTCTATGAAAATATTTTCCCTTTTTTTTTTAAATTTCGCCAATTAAATGAACGCGCGATAAATTATGAAAAAAGAGATGATTACATTGTAAGAGCAAAATAAATAAAGCCCTGTCCGAGACGGAAGTACGAATGTTCAAAGCTAAAAGAAAAAATTCTGTGAAAGGTGCAAAAAAAATGCGCAATTGTGTGGAAAAGGTGTAAAAACACAAACTAACAAACAACTTACATACAAATGCAAGTGTAATGAAGACGAAAGTTGTTGGGCAAATGAAATTAAATATAAGACGAAACAATTTGTCAAATACAAAATGAAATAATAGTGAAATTAGTTAAAGGTACGGCAACACATTTCATCAACGGTATGCAACTAACATTTCTTTTGCCCTATTGAATAACATTTGCGTAATTAATTTTAAGTGTGGTGCAAAATCAAATTAAATCATTCGCATTCACGGTGTGGGAACGCAGTTGAAATCGAATCTGAAGTCGTACCCTTTCCGGGCCATTGACACGTGCTTCACAAAATCAATCAGCAACTTGTTGTTTTGCGGCTTTTTCTAACATCCAACACCCGAGGGTGCTGCTGCTGCTTCTGCTCCACTCACTGGTTGTTATGTTTGCATTTTGTTAACGTTTCATACATTAGTTAGTTAACAATCATTGTAAACATTTGTGTGTGTGTGTGTATGCTATTTGTACTTGTAGCTGCTCACTTTCATTTCTAATACGCCGTTGCTGTAAATTTCTTTTATTATTATGCCCTTGCCAAAGTTATTACAGCTATCACATGACGTTTGCAACAAGTACAAGACTGAAATTATATTAATTATTTTAAATCAAATGTTTAGGCGCAGAGCTATAAATCATAAACTATAAAAACATAATAGAGTTCCTAAGCCCAAATCATTTTTTATATCCAAAAGAAGTGTAAGACAGAAAGGTATAAGCATTATCAAGTTGCCTCAAACACCTTTAGCTGCAAGTAGATTGTTGATTTAGTTTCCGTTTGTGTTTAAAATAAACACGCTTGCCACTTGTTAAAAGTGAAATTATGTTTTTTGTATATTTTAGCCAAGTTAAAAGTTGCTGACTTGCAATCGAACGCTATTAAATACCTCTACACCCTAATCTTTTGCGAACTTGCTGTGCTCCAAGCCACTTTGAAACTCAAATGGAAAGTATGGTTCAAAGCCTGATAATGATGATTTGTCTGTCAGATCATGAAATTGGTTGGCAAAATATGTTAGCTCAATAAAGCTGGCAATTAATCACAAGGGCGACGGCAAACTCTCAAAGTGATAAATTAGATACAAACATTCGCGAACATTTAACTTGTTGAACTTTCGTTTTCATCGAGTAGCAATATGAACACAACAAAATCCACAGAGCTAATCAACAGACTGCTTTTTCGGAAGGCGATGTTTTCTGGATGTGAACAATGGTCTGGCTTTTGCCTCTGGGCAGCCCCTATGTCTTATAAGTATCTTCTCATGATTTACACCTGACAACGCAAATTTCGCAAATAATAAATCAACTTTCGGTGGCATTTAACAAAAACTTCACTGTGTCAGGGGGCCACACACACTTGATTGTATCAACGCCCACAAAACTAACAGCATTCCCTTTCGCAGGCTGGCTTAGAAATTCAATTTCACACACTTGTCACTCACACACTGATGCTATTATCGATTCCCGCTGCTTAATCCGCAAAATATTTGCACAGCGGTAATCAGCAGAAACGTCAAAAAAAAAAACGTATTTTCATTTTGATGATGAATTATCAGCAAGCGGCTCAAATGATATGTGAACACATAATGCTGATATAAAAAAATAATCATTGGCATTTTAAAACAAATTGGATGATGTTGGACCTCAGAATGCATGAAAGTTATGCAGAAGAAAGCATGAAAAATGCCGCTTAATATTTTTGTAATGGTATACGTTAGCTAATCGATTGAATAGGCCATGTAAACTGAAGTTAATTCATCTATCAGCTAAGTGATTCAACAAAAAATTAAATTTTCCTTTCATAAATGATTAAGGTAAGGTAAGGTATTTGGGCTGCAAGTTTCTTAAGAAAATAAGATACCTAAAAAATTCAAATTAGTAATAAAAAAATAATATTAAATAAAAATTTTAAAGCTTTAATTTTTATGATGTGACAATAAATGGAAACATTTCAGAGTTTAACAAAACCCATTCATTAAAGAATTTAAAAATTGGAATTAGCCCAATTAAAGCTAAAATACAATAAATTATTTATTTGCCTTGTGTTGAATCAAAACTATAGCTTATTATTAGTTAATACAAATGTTAATCGAATGTCGATTGTTCCTTTGTATCGGGCAATCCATACGATTGGAGTTATATAATCCCAATCTAGCGGCTGCTACAAAAGCTCAAATAAAACAAGCGCAGCCGCAACTAAATCATTTTTTATCATCGACTAAATTGCGTCGTTTGTTTTGGATATAATTTTATTTTTTTATTTTGGTGCCTTTTCAGCTTTGTTGGAGTGAAAGTGATTTAAATGATAGTTGTTTTTGTTTAACTTTAAAATTAAAATCATTTATATATACACATTGCGTGTGCCGTAATATCAGAAACTTTACTCAACTGAGAAGGGGGGGGGAGAAAGGAAGAGGTGTGAAAGTCAACTGCTTAAGTAGTTCTGAGAATAAAAGAGATAAACGGCTATGTGCCACCCACGTGCCCAGCATGGCCAAATGGCCAAATAAGCAAATGGTAAAGCCATAAGCCGCAACGTTTTCCATTTCAATGGCCTGAACGCAAGAGCATACAAAAAAAAAAGACTTAAAAACAAAAAGCAAAATGCTAAACATGAAAAGAAAACAATAAAAAACAAAAAATAACCAAGCGATGACAATAACGAAAGTGAAATTCTACACAAAGACAGTCGAGTCGAGTCCACGCTTCAGCAACGGTCCAGGCCTAGCTTAAGCTCGACTTGGCTTTGACTATGCCAATGTTTTACAGTTTTTTTTTGCCCAGCCCCAACTGCAACCGGGCTTGCAGCGTGCCCAAAGACGTTGACAAAACTGAACTCAAGTGAAATTTGGGTCAAGGAAATGCCAAACGACAGGTTGAAGCCAGCACACAAAGATAACAGTTATTGCCAAGTGATGGTTTGCAATTTGGTATGCACTAATTGAAAACTTTTTTTTGTGCATTGACAACAAACGGATCTATAGCAGGCCAATACCCTTGCTTAAAATGCAAACTTGATAGCAGCACGTAAATCGTACAATAGGCGAAAGCTAGGCTGGAAAAAAAGATCTAACGATCTGCAAGTTGGCGACATTCAGCATATTGCAATTATGACATTAACAGCGGCAGCAGCAGCTTAACAGCTTGCTGATAAAGTGTTAGCTCTTAACCGCTAGCCAGCACTGTAAACCGTTTCAGTTGAGTTTGAAACGCGCACGCGTGCGGACGTTAAGAGCGCAAAATACACACGCAAACACACACACTCACATAAATCCAACCGAAGAGAGAAAGCACAAAACGTAAACAGGAATCGGTAGCCAAATTGAAATAGAAATGTTTACCATTTAAGCGCGTTATACAAACAAAATACTCGCACGTACGAGAGTTCTCTCTCTCTCTCTCTCTCTCTTTGTTTCTCGATCTGCGCTGCTCTCTTTGCGTTTGGTACCTCTCTCTGTGTTTCTCTCGGGCGCGCTAAAGTGAAAGTTGTGCCACACACAAAAGTGGCAAAGGTCCGTTATCTTTTTGTTGGCCAGCGCTTGGCAAACGGGCAACGCTGGCAATCAGACACACGCGGATCGTTCAGTTGACCGGACGCATGGCGCTTGGCTTAGTCAAGAAGCACAAACAACACAACACACACACACTTTTGAAACCAGTGTGCGCAACACTCTAAATCAATTCGCCAATAAATAAATCAATATTTATATAAATAATAAACAGTGATGTATTAAACATAATATCATTTAGTGTGTGTGCGATTTTATAGTTACCGTTATTTGTCTGCTTGATTGCAAATAATAAAATACATATATAAAAAATTCTTTGATACGTTTATCATAAAGCATTAAGTCGTGCATAAAACGCGTTCGTTGCCTAAGTCTTTTGTTTTTCTCACTAACGGCACATTTGTGTGCAAACGTGAACGCGTATCGCGGTTTTCAATTACACAACAAAAATAAAAACAACAACAATAGCAACACCAACATCGGCAAGATCCCAACATTTAGTTCCTCGCGTCCACACGTCGTCCACTTTTAACCCCGAAACCAAGTCTTAGTAGTAGCAGCAGTAGTAGAAAAAAATCTTGCATATCGCTGGCAGACTGACCGTCTAGCCACTCTAGAGTCGTTTGTAGTTGTACTCAGTGTGTCCAAAAAGCGCAAACATGTTTAAGTGGGTTATGCCGGCGTCATCGTTAAGCGCGACAACAAAAACAACACCAACCGCAACAGCAACAGCAACAACAAAAATTGCAACAAGAACAACAGCAACAACAAGAAGAAGAAAACGGCAACTACTTTCCAACGCTTTAACAACTTTAATAATAATAGGCGCATTATTTGTGCAGACAACAAGTGGATTTAGATCAATTGAAACGAATGGCGGTAAGTGACAAACAATTTCAGAGCTCAAAGAAAGTCATAATGTATAAGAATTACTGACTAGTATGTCAAACAATTGAAAGAAAATCAATTTGGCAAATGGCAAGCTTATATTTTCGCGGTCGCTTCATTTGTTCTCATTGAGACAAATCGAATCGAATCAAATCGAATCGACTCGAATCGGAGCGTGTCACTTGACACTTTGATGCCACTGTGCGGGTGAAAGCCTAGTCTAAACTCTTTTTACAATGGCCAAAAACGCGCAGAAAATAAATAAACCACACACCAATACACACACTGTTACCCTTAAACTGTGCCTTAATGTCAATAAACAACGATACAACATGAAAAACTTTGGCACAGAAAATTACTTTCCATACACACACACACACACAAGCAGAAAATAAAAAGAAGAGCAACGCACTTGGCAATTATATGCTACATTACGAGCGCACACTCACACATGCTTACACACTCGCACTATTTGCCATTTTTACCTTTTCAAATAATAGCTGAGGATGAGCATATAAGTCTCATCTGTCTGTCACACACACGAACGCAGTGATATAAAAATATCTACTATAAAACACACTTTCTTATGACAGTTTTAAACGTTTTCTGCAGCTTCTTTCGGTGTTAATTGTTGCCGATTTAAAAAGTGAAACAAATTTCTAATGTGTCAGGTTATTAGATGGAATCGAAGGCACTGGCACACCAACTATTGGGTTAGAGTTTTATTTGTGCTCAATACTTCAAAAAGCAAAAGACTGAGGCGGCAAACTTGAACAAGCATGACTAAGGTGCCAAAAAAAATGTTAAGAATAAGAAGATGAAATAACTTTACCTTTATTGTAGCCCATAATTATTGTGCATAAACTCTTCTTGGTAGATTTCAACAGATAACTATATATATAAAGTGTTTAAACTAAATAAACGAATAATCTTGTTAAATGTAATTAATATCAATATAAATTTGGATTAACTATAAAATTAAAATGCTCACAGAATATTTGGGATTGGCAACATATATGGAAATATTAATAATGGTAGTTTTAATGTTGAGAGTAAAAACTTTGACCCGATGCAGTAGATTTTTTAATTGAACAATGTAAAAACCTTTAAATAACTCTAGACTAAAGTATTTTAAAGCTCTCATAAAAGCATGCTTTCAGCTCGAATAAAAACAACACAAAATGCTTCCGGCAGACACTTTAAATATTTCGTTCACAACTAATTTCACTGAAACATAAACAAATCAAAATAAAATAACTATGAGCCAAATATTTCTATGTTAAATTTCACACCTAAGTCGTGGCATAGATCTATAAAAATCAATTGTATGCTACCAAAAGAGACTTACCATATATGAGTTTACCGTTCAATTGGAACAAAATAAAAGCGACTCAGGCAAATGCTCAGGTTGTTAAACCCTACCATGCACTAACCCTAGAGCAAAGAATGGTGCATCTGCAGTTCTCAGTTCAGTTTGCCAGCTGTTAGAAGACATTGTTTTTGCAGCCGAACGCTATGAAAACTTCTTGCCAAACGCAAATACATACAGACATAATCAAATCATCGAATCATTGAAAAAAAAAAAAAAAACACTTTTGTAGGTTGACTCAAGGTAGAAAAAGAAAACTCAGTGCTTCCGTTTTGCGGATAAGTTTGCAGCGTCAGGTCAGGAAGACAGCAAATGCCAATCATGCACACAATGTATCATTAACAAACAGCAATATATAGGTGTATATGTTTATATATGCGTGTGTGTGATTGTTTGCTACTAGTATAGTACATATACACAGGCATAAAACAATTTTCAATTTCTATTCAATTTTTTTTGTAAAAAAAGCTGTCCAAAGCTGATTGCGTGTGTACGAAATGAAAATGTCTTGGCCAGTAGCCACAACAACAACATTAACAGCAACAAAAACAACACCAAGAGCAAACACAACAATGGCAAATCTCTTCTTATACATATATACAGGTTCTGATCGCAGCGTGTGCCAGTTAGCGTCTATGCACTTGTCGGCCTGCAGTTGACGTTGAATTTGCGGTAATTTGCAGCTCAACTCTACTCTACTCCACTCAAGCTCGCCTGAGGAAGGAAGCTGTAGACTGCAAGACTGAAGAAAGATTGGAAGACAGTAGACAGCAGTCAGAGTTGTGTGCTGAGAGCTGCTCAGATGCTGCTTGCTGGCTTGCTTGCTCTGTTCAATTTGAGCAGTGTCTTTGGCATCAATATAATTTCGAGATCACGTTTTTACCGCTGTCCGGTCAAATGCTCCACATAAGCAAATGTCTCTCATTGCTCTACCCCCCTTCTACCTACCGTCTGTTGGCAAATTATTGTGCTTAAAAAAAGCAATTCATAATGTCTTTTATATGCCTTTTAGGCTCACCGTATAATTGCTTAACCGTTCTTGATTTGTGGTGGTTGGTTTTTTTTGGTTTTTAGTTTTCAATTTATGCAAATTGCGTATACGCAACGGTGTTTCATTTCATACTTCATTTGCATGCATTTAATGTTAAAGCGTTATTTCATCTTTGACTTTCTTCAAACATCTTTTTTGAGAAGGGTAGGGAGGGATGTACAAATTTTCCCACAATCGTTTACAACATCATAAAAACTTAACTCAATCGCATTAAAACTGTGACACATCATCAACATCAAGTGCCAGCAAAAGCATTTCACCCAAAAACACACATACACATACATATACTACAAATAGTATCATATGACAAGCAATTGAGTTGCACTTCCTACGTTCGAGAGAGTCGAGCTCATAACTATTAGTGCATAGCTTCTGTTTGAGTGTATGTGTGTGTGTGTGTGTGCTTGTGTCTTTGTGTGTGTGCGTGTGTACTGGTTTATACTCATACTCGTTTGCTATTTGCTACTTAGTTTATCTTTTAAGCTCATCAGCAGTGTTCAAGTGCTACTACTATTATTGCGCGACTTCACTCTTGGTCATGGTTTCCTTTTATCGGCATTACAGTCAGTTACAAATTATCGACTTGTCAACACTAAAGCTGAAGCTGAAACTAAAGTCTAACGCTTTGTTATGGATGCTCGTTTAACAGGAAATACATAGCAAACGTCAAATTTGTTTTGACATGTTTGGCGGTGAAAGTGAAATGCTCTTAACTTGCTCGATTGGCTGATGTCTTATTTTTGTGAAACTGTCTTCTTTCTATTGCTGTCGTTGATAGTTACTTCCGTTGTGTTATGTCTTCATGTATGTATTCTTTTATTTTCGCACAAAATCAGCATATATTTATAGAGCTAAATATATGCATATGTAACTTGGTAGTCTCTTGTTCGTCGTGCATCCATTTAATATCGTTGGGTGTGTTAGAGATGTTTTTGTGCATTCTTAATGCTTTGATTTCCATTATCGATTGGAAACAAAGTGATGTCATTTATTGCGGCCGACAACTTTCACTGTTCGCAGTTCACACACTTGAAACACTCGGAACACTCTTCTTTTTTTATTTGAACGTTTCGCGATCATCGTGCATATTTGATTTGATGTTCAACGAAAGTTATTTTTGCCACATTCGTATTGACTTTAAAGTTTCCCAAGCATTTATTAAACTTTGTCATTCTTGAAAAGGGTTTTTCACTTAACTATCGCATCAAACATGATACAAAAACCATTTACATCCAACAAAACAAAAGCTCTTATCATTCAAGTGACCTGGCAACAAACAACAACAACAAAAAATACCACACAGAAGAAAATAATAATACTTATTTATAATAAGCATGGTAATGAAAACAAAACGGAATAATGTACTTACTGCATGAACAATAAAGCAGAGCAGACAACAAAACGAAACGAAACGAAACTGGCGCACAATCCGAAATAAAAACAAGATGCTATCGTATAATAACTTTCCACATAGCCATACATATGCACGTTTGTGTTGTTCTTGACCAATGCTTGGGGCTCCGCTTTTGGTGTCGCTACTCAACCTGTTCAGAGCTGAACGCACTCGACTCGTGGTTGACACTGTGATTACCTTTCTTCTTATTGCTGTACAACAAAATGCACAAGCACTCTTTAAAGAAGCTATGAATAAAGATGGGTGCGTGAGAGACAGAATGAGAGACAAAGAAATAGATTTATAAAAATAAAAAAAAAACACACCTATTTCACACATTTCGAAGTAGCTTCTGTTTGGCTACAACATTAACAGCTGTTACAAACAAACTTAAGATGCCTCATTATGAGAAACGCTACTGCAAAACCTCTGCAATTAAAAACTTACTAACACTTTTACCTGTTTGCTTACTTAGCTATAAAATGACGATTTTGCTATAAGAAAGACTTTTCATATTTGCACGTGATTAACAATTACGATCGAAAGATATTCGTTAAAATAACGTCGCAGAAGTCTATAGTCGAGTAAGCTCGACTGGGAGATATTCTGAACCTTCGACACATATTGGAAACGAAAAGAGTTATCAATTATTTGGAACAAATATGATCTGCAAATCGCTTCGGAGAGCTTATATTCAGACTCTGAATTCCCTAGCTGAGATATTCAAACCATAATCAGCTTTCATCTTTTTTAATATTGTATATTTATTAAATAATTTTAATAAACATTTGTAATTTTTCCTTATTTCACACACACAAACACCTGCTCCACAAATATTTTTGAACACTCTATTGTCAACGAATTCGTGTCACGATTTTTATAAACGCATCACTGCTACTTGTTTAAGTCGCCAGTTATATTCAGGTTTTGCAAAGTAACAACTACTACAACATTAGAATTGCATGCGTAGAAAACATACAAGTATGATTGTTTGTATGTATGTATGTGTGTAAGGTGGAGTGACTGTCAGCGTTGAGGCACTTGCACATTCACTGTTACATTACCGGTCTTTTCGGTCGCCGCATTTTATTTGGGTCACTGTTACAATTTACACCAGCGAGCACGGCAAAGTGGCTCGATTCGAATTCGAACTATTGTGGATGCTGTGCCGATTTAAGCTGCTTGACATGAAATCCATTGAGGGGGAAAGATGGGAGAATACTGAAATTCGAGCATCTGCATGTCTCTTTAAGTCACATGCACTCCGTGTGTGTGTATGTATGTGTGTTATTATGTATGTCGCGACTTTCAAATGCAATTTTATGTAATTCAAGGCGCGCTATCTTTTGCGTCTCGCGTGCAAATCGGTTATATGGTGCATGCCACAGTCCAATTCACAAAAGCAGTGCCTACTAGAGCGTGCATGCTGCAGCAAGATATTCCTAATATTTTACTTACTACAGCTGCTGCAACTAGTCAGCTATTGCTGTTGTTAAACAATTCAATTACAATGCGATTAATAGAAATGTTTTGTTTCGGCTCAGCTGCCACACAATGTTGCACTCTATTTGCCGCAACACAAGTGTGACCCTGACCATCATTATCAGCACTTTGAAAAGGGTCAAACACACTTGCGCTTATTACACAAACAACGGCAACCGCAGCAACAAACATAAAACTTTCATTTTTCCAACACGCAAAACGGAAAACATCTTGCGTGACATCGCAGAACGAGACGCTTGACTTAAAGATGTTTGTAATAGCGCGAGAGTCGCACGTAAAGCCCATTAAAATTAATAAAAACAAGATGATGAATAAATAACATCATAAAACAACAGCTACAAATACAATTCAGCTAATATCAAAACAACAACAACATAAATAAATATAGACTTATAGACATATAGACACTCTCGCTTTAGCTCAGATAATGTCGTTGGGCTACTCATAATTAGTTTTAGTAGCGTGAGAGATAAATATATTTTGCAATCAGTTAGAAAAAAGGCAAACGGTCATTGTATGGATAATAATATAACCATATCTTTCAACGTTTGTATTATTAATTACACTGCTCTTAGCATGAATCTAGTCCAAGAACATTTTAAACACTTTCGCAGCGCAACCAGAGCAAGCAAATCGTTAAATACTGGTCAGTAAAATTAAGTGCTATCCATTAATATAAATAAATGCCTTATTGAACATCATCTCACACGTGGTATTGCATGTTTGCATACATACACACACAATTTTAAATACATATATTAATTTCTTATTTTTTACAATTTTTTGCAACGTTGAGCTAATTAATCGATAATAATTTTCCATTTTACCGTTAAAGCGCCTCGTTTGTTTACATTCTTTGTGCCGTCTGGCATCTCTGCGGCACTCTGAAGCAAATGCTTGTGAAGAAAACAAGTTCTACGAATTCGATCTGCTGCTCGAGTGTTGTTGCTTGGCTTGCAGCACATTTCATGATTCAATTAATTTTCGATTGCCCAGGTGTGCGTGAGTGTGTGTGTGTTTGTGTGAATTTCACTGCATGCGATCTTAATGAAAAGCAGTAAATAACTGTTTGAAGTCTGCAGCAAAGAAAGAATTTCATTCAACTCGAACTGGAATTCGAATTCAAATTTTGAGTAAATGGTAAGGGCCCCAGAGACACAGTCTTAAATGGTTTTGTCATTATTAATTGTAGCTATGCTCAACAAGCTGTCGATGTTTGCTCTTCAAAACAGATTAACCTGTTATCTAATTTCCGAGTTGATTCCTATATTTGCTACTCAACTTGCTTCGCTCTTCATATGCGTATCTCATTTTTTAATTTGTATGCTGAAAACCGAAAAGTTGGCTAAAGCAACGCAAAATTATTCTTGCATTTGACACACTTTCGTTCCCCCCAAACTCAAGAGAGTTGCGTTCAATCAGAGAGAGCGAGAGCGAGAGCGAGAGAGAGTGTGTGACTGTGTGTGTGTGTGTATGTGTGAGCCGGCTTTTTTTGTCAGCTCTCAATTGTTGTTGCTGCGATGCTGTAACCTATTTTGCATGGCAAATCGCGTGTATTACGACGCTACATTGACTTGAATTCCTTGCTGCACAAATTAGGGTCAGAGGATGGCGACAAGGCACCCAGTTCAACAAGAAATTGAATTTAAACCCAAGCATATATTAAGCTGGTAATCACAAATCAGTTATAAGTGTCACGCACACATAGTTACGACTTCAGTTTCGCTCTTAAGAACTGCTCACTACACAATATTGCTGCTTTTTAAAGCAGGTGCGTCCCAAAAAAAATATCTAATACTTATGTAGCGAAGCGTTCAAACATTCCTTACATATTTAATGACCTAGGGGAAGCGACAAACCTGAGTATTTTTTCTAATATTTATGAATTTCTCTATGCTTTATGACACTCTCTTGAGCTATAGAGTTGCGTAAAGGTCACAACAAAGAGAGCAGCTGAAAGAACGAAGCTATTATTATTGGCACAGTAAACAGTTCAATTGGCTGATATTAACAATTTGAAGAGAGTTCAATGTTTACTTATCGTATTGAGTTCTTTTGCATACAAATAATAAAAAGTAGAGCTAATATACGAAAAATATAAATGAGGACTTACATAATTTTCTTTTTGAACTTCAGTTTTCAGTTTTTTTTTTTTATCTGAATTTAGTTTCAAACTTATACAAATTTTGATTTAATTATTTTAATTATATTTTGTTTGAATACATTTTTATTTTATTTCAACTGTTCAAAGTTAAATAATAAATAAATACCTCAACTATTTGACTTTCTAATCAGATACTAAATTTGTACTTTTAAAACTTATTTTTAGATAGTTTGATCAGCTAAGGCTATTATCTTTCCTTAAACCTATTGGTTAATGACAGAACACTTGGCTATTTTATGAATTCTTTATCAAGTTTTGTAAAGCTAACGTACTTAGCACTTAAATAATAGCCATTTAAGATTTAAAACTTACTTAACAATCTGATTAGATTATTAATAATCCACAAATGTGATATCTTAGCTAAATGTAGCATGTGCCATTAACAATTTGCTCAACTTCAAGCAGACAAATTATAGTAAACTGCATAATTAACAAACACTTGTTGCTGTTTCCCCCATCTCTCGTACTTACACACGCACTCATTGAAAGTTCGCTCGCAGGGCAAGTGCTGCCAGACACCATAATTATGTTAGCTACAATGCGGTGCTGTTAAGCTCCGCTGTTAAGTTAACAGCAAGCTTGGCTATTTATCGTCGTCGACGGGTTTTCTAACTTTAAACGATTGTCGGAAGAATACTTCAGCACACTTGAGAGTCTGTTCATAAAATGCGAAACGTCTACATAAAATAAAGCCACAAAAAAGCGAGTTGTAAATTAATAAAAAAAAAGAAACAGATTGAAAGAAAAAAGCCCACAAATTCATCGAGCAGAAAAACGAAATCGTTTGCAAAATTTCAAATAAGAAAAAAATGAAATAAATAAATGAAATGAAATGAAAAGGCAAACAAAACACTATCACTTTTCTCAATTATGTTTTTTTTTTTTTTTTTTTTTGTATTTTGCGGCTTGAAGTTTGGAGTTGGGGGCCACGTACTGGACATTCTAATTGGAGTTTGTTTTTTTTTAGCGCTGTTTGATAGCTTATTCAGTTTTCATATTGTGTTTACTTTCACTTGAGCTTTGAGCTTGAGTGCGTGCTTTGAATGTCCAGGAGTTGGCTAAGGCGCAGCTACAGATTCAAATATAAGTTATAAATGTAGTAGATGAGTAACTTTTTATAGACCTGCTGTGGCTGTAACTGTAACTTACTTGCTTACTTTTCATTTGATTAGCAACTTAATTGTTAATTGATTGCGACCACAACGATTTTAGGTTCAAAGAAACTAGCAATGGGCTCAAATTTTTTTTTTTTTTTTTATTACTGTTCCAATTTAAAACAAACATTGACACAGTCTTGCGGACAAAATTCGAAATGAGAGCGCGCAACTGGAGCAAGTGGAACTAGCATGGAGTGCTTGAGGCGTTAATTGTTAGTTTAAACGGCTCACTTGCTTGGCTTGCCACTTCCTCTGATTACTTACAGTTGGGTAGGAAATCAATGAACGTCAAGTTGCGGCTGAAATGTCAAATGAGTTTGCAGATTGCTTGTAATTTTGCGTAATGAGAAAAGTTGCTGCTATTTTTCCTTCTTATTTTGGCATTGCGACATCATTTGCCAATTAAGCTGGAATTTAGCGCGCAAAATGCAATCAAAGTGCATTTTACTTAAAAGCAGCAACAACAACAGCTTTGAACTTTGACATTGCAGCAAGCGACAGGGAACCGGAGGCAGCAACTTGAGGCGATGCGGCACTTTCACTTAAGCGACGACTAACTGGCAGCCTTTTTATATATTCAACTGGCCTCGTTAGTTGCCGCCAGTTGTTTTGTAGCTTGCAGCAGAAAGCAAATGTTGCTTCTCATGTTAATTGAGTTTATTGTTTTTTTTTAAAGCAATTATAAGCCAACGTTATGGTAAAAAAAAAAATTGTCCCTTTCATTCCACACTACCTGCTGCACCAAATATTTTACAGTTGCCTGACTTTGATTTCTACAAATGGCAGCTTAGTTAATGGCCTTCAGATGTAGTCTGAAATTTAAACAGTCTATCTGAGCAATTATGTTAAGCAAATCAAAGTTCTCAGCCGCAAAATGTATGTTTATTTTCTATTAAGAATTGTGAAGAGGCATTAAAAAAATTAACCAACTTTATCAACTCAACCAATTTCTTAAACTTATTTTCAAACAAATTAATATTAAATAATAAAAGTATATTTAATTTATTTCTTCCCAATTTAATCTACATGCAGCTGGTCGCAAATTGTTTGGCGGCTATCGCATAACACCAAAACACTGTCGTGGCACCAAAACGCTGCCAAGCTCAGATCCTCGCTCCAATGGCCCCACGATCTGCATGTTCAATCACGAGTGTGCGCAGCGAGGCGGTGAGGTGGTTGGTGCCTGTATGGATGGTTTCCTATTCGGTGCATGTTGTCAGATACCTAAGACACATGAGTTGGCCAGCACGCTGATCAATGATGCACAAAACGCTTACTTCCAGCAGCAACAACACAAGCAGCACCAGCAGTCAGCAGCGCAATCCTCCTACGAGAACTATGGCGAACAACAACAGCAGCAGCAGCAGCAACAACAACAACAGCTGAGCGATAATCAAGAGAATTTCGATAGGGTCTATGAGCAGCTGGGCAGCACTGCCCAACAGGATGAGTTAACCTACTCCAGCAGCAGCCCAACGGCAGCAACACAATCAACACAATCTGGCAGCGTTGAATTCGAGCAGGAGTCGGAGTTGCAGACTAACCAAGAGGCAAGCAGTTTCAATGACCTGAAGCTAACGGAGCAACCACCTTCTATACACGTGCACAAGCATTCCGTGAAGATAAATACATTCTCATCGCCACCGAACAACGATGACTTTGTGATGCAGGTGTTGGCCACATTGCCGCCAGAGCAAATGGAAGATGTAATTACATTCACCACTGAAGTGCCCAATAAGATAGCTAGCGGACATTTAGAACAAACTAGCTCCGAGTCGAGTTCATTTGAGGAAATAGCTGCCACTAAGGCACCAGGAACGACGTCCAAGACAAAGCAAAAACCGCAAGTGAAGCATCCAGTTAAAGGCCAAGTGAAGCCTGTGCCACAGCTGGCCGAGGCCATGAAACGTCCAGTTCAGCAGGTTAGGCCGAAGCCTAAGCCCGCCCAGCACACTAACATGCATCACCACAATCATCTTATCTTGGATGGTGGAGAGTTTACACACAGTGATATCACACATCCCGGCGCAGATGCTGATCTAGTCGAGGACCTGCAGTTCTCAACGGGCTATGGACCACAACCTGTCTATGTGCAGCCACCTAAGAAACAAGCGGATGAATATCAACAACCTTCATCCCAGAGTTACATCTCATCCAGCAGCAGTGAACAGCCTAGTGCAGCAGGGGATAATAAATACGTACTGGTAAACACTTACAACAACAAGAAGCCGTCTACTCCCACCACAGCCTCTTCCATAACCACGCACGTGGACTCCATTGAGTCTATCATCCTACAGTTGAACAATAGCAATCATGGACCCAGCTACGATGTTGTTAGTCAACAGCAGCAGCAGCAGACGCCATCTTATGCTTATACATCCCAGGCAGATCACACTGACACAACTGTGGCGACTAGTTACTATCCGGAGCAAAACAAGTCCCCCGAACAGCAGGATAACGGCTATACGACCACTGCGAACGATGGGTCTAGCTACGATAAAGTGTCCGTTGAGCAGGACGGTTATAGTCAGTCAGAGCAGGTAACTCCGGAATCCAGCTACAACAACGATGATCATTCATCAGTGCTGGATGAGCATGCAATGCCCGCTAGCACCTATAACGATGCCAGTGCTCAGGATCCAGCACAAACCTCTGACTTCAACAAGATGCCTGTCAAAGGCATTGCTTATCCAGTGGATATGTCCTACATGGAGGCTGAGTCAGGTCAGTCGGAAAATGATCAGACAGGCTATGATCAGCTCAGCAGCGGTTCCCTTGAGGCAAACACAGAAATTAACTTTGAGAAGATAACAAACACCTACACGGAGGCACCGCCACAACCATCGCCAGCCTATGTACGACCATCAACCCATAAACGTCCTGTTGCCTCCTACATTGGCATGGTGACCATGCAGCACTACAATGAACCACTGCCCGCTGAGGTGTCTGTGTCCTCGCACACCACCAAAGTACAGCCGGAGTACGATGACACTTCCTCGAGCTATCCGCAAGCTGAGAAACTATCATCCGCAAGTCCAGCACCCACATCTAGCTACCTGGCCGCAACGACAACAACGCAAGCACTGCGACCACAATACGATATCCCACCGGAGAGCTCCTCTCTTCGTCCCGCTTTGATCACAGCTAGTCCCAGGCCACGTCCAAAGCCAAGCTCCAAAAAACCGAGCTCCAAGAAGCCAGCAAAGAAACCAACACGAACAAATACCAGGCGACCCGTTCAGCAGCCATCAAGCAACAACTACAACACGGAGGAGTCCTCCGTTACGCACATTAAAGTCAAGCAACCCAGTAATAATTATAATCAACCTTCAGAGCAGTCCGACGAGTCCAACTATGCTCAAACTCCGGTTGTTAGCTATGATCAGCCCTCAGCTTCCAGCTCAAGTTATGACTTACCTGCATCTCCCACTAGCAGCTACGACCAGTCTGATACTCCTACTTCCAGCTACGATCAACCCGCAACCCCAACATCCAGCTACGATCTACCTGCTGCCAGCTTCGATCAATCCTCCGCGTCAGACAGCTACGGCAATCCTGCTACTGTCAGCTACGATCAGCCTTCCCCAGCTCCTGGTTCAGCACCTAACTATGAACAACCCGCTCCATCTGTGCTCACCTATAGTGAGCCACAATCCAGCTCGCCATCACGCAAGCCTGTTTCGTCGAAACCCATTTCCACCAGTTATGTAACGGGTCCAACCACACCCCGACCTCCCGCTACTGTGGATTATCACTATGATAAGGTACCACCACTATTTATGGCCGATGACAAGTTGGATGCGTTCATTCAAAGCACTGCCGAGAACATATTGGGCTCCACGCCAGGCATCTATCAGCCTCCCTTGTACGCAACTGCCTCAACGCCCATCCGCATACAGCAGCCAACGAATAGCTATGGGGGCCACAAGAAACCCGGCTTTGTAACACGCAAGCCATCGAAGCCAACAGTGCTCATTACACCCAAGCCCACAACAATAAACCTGCCTAGCTATGATGACAGCAACAAGCAAACTGCTGCGACAAACTCGTATATCTACGGACCGGTTGCCACACGTCGTCCTCCCGCTGTGGTCAGCACGAATGACTTTGAGGATCCGGGCTACTTTGGCCTGCCAGCTGCGGGTAGCAGTCCTGGGCACCTTACCTATTCACAGTCCACCACGCAAGCTATGTACGACGTGCCCTCCGATGATAAGCCTGCATTCCCTGGCTATTACGGACCAACTCCCACCTATCCTGCATTCTCAGTGCCTGGTGAGAAGGTTGGACAGGTAATCGAGGAGACCTACACCTCGCCAAACGATTTTAACAACTTCCCTCCAGTGCGCAATCCAAATCTGAACATGTCTGCCGCGTCGAGCGCTGTGACCAGTGACCTGGAACTATCCACGCCAGCTTTTGTTGAGGACATTGTGCTGAAGGACAAGATGAATACTTTGGTGCACAAACTGGTAGCCTCATTGCAGGGCAACTTTGAGGCGCTCGCCGATATGATTGACGAGACAAACAACACAGCCTCGAGTTACTCTTCCGGACTCGCTAGCACTTCCAATGTAAACCGCAAAACTACTCGAAAGCCCGTCCGTGTGGCAAGCACCACTAAGCCTAAGGCAACCACAAAAAAACCTGCAACACGTGTCACCACCAAGTCTCCCAATAAGAAGACCTCTATAACCACGACACGCAAACCCACTGCTAATCGTCGTACCACCGTAGCACCTAGTGTAAGCACCCGACGTCCCAGCTCAAAGAAGCCGACGAAACGCATCAGTAGTACAATAAAAACCACTGCGCGTCCTGTCAACGAGGATCTGGTGGATGAGGAAGACGAGGAGGATGTCAATCCCAGTCCGAATGAAAATGAAATCGATCAGGATGGCACACTTAGTTCATATGGTGGTGCCAACGGACGCAAGATACGTAAGTGTTGAGTGTTTGAAGTATGGACAAAAAAGCATAGACCCCAAAAAAAAAAAAACATACTGTCACTCTCTCTCACACACTCTTCTTCTCTTCTTTGTTTTCTCTCTTGTTTCTTATAACTCATGCACATTTGTTAACCTCTTTGATCAAACCCCCCTATATCCGATGTATCGTCCCTAACCTTTCGCTTGCATTTTAATCATTCCACAAATATAGCACGTCGTCGCCTCAAACGGCCTGTTCACAAGCATCGCCATCATTGATACAAGCCCAATCGCTATCCATAGTCACATAGCTAGTTCTAGTTACCCTCTAACCACTACAAACTATCCCTTGCCCTTTATCCCTTACCCTATCCAATTCATACTTTGTCCAAAATCTATTCGCAACAACTACTTCCTGTATTTTTGTATTCTATGTATCTCACTGGCTGTCTTTTTTGACGTCAGCTCTCTTGTTTGCTCACTCGCTCTCTCACACTCTCGCTTTGTGAACACTCCCTACTCCTAACCTCACATTTCACTCCCCATCAACAGAATGCGGCGTTCGTCCACATGTCAAATCTGGTCGTATTGTCGGCGGCAAAGGCTCCACATTTGGCGCCTTTCCCTGGCAAGTCCTGGTGCGCGAGTCCACCTGGTTGGGCCTCTTCACCAAAAATAAATGTGGTGGCGTCCTAATCACTAGTCGTTATGTCATCACAGCCGCACATTGTCAACCTGGGTAAGTCTACTAGTAACACAATAAATTATTCGCTAGCTTATCTTTTTATTTATTTTTTCTCTAGTTTCTTAGCATCTTTGGTCGCTGTCATGGGTGAGTTTGATATCTCTGGTGATCTGGAGAGCAAACGACCTATGACAAAGAATATTAAACGTGTTATCGTGCATCGCCAATATGATCCGGCTACTTTTGAGAATGATCTGGCCCTGCTCGAAATGGACAGTCCCGTACAATTTGATACGCATATAGGTAAGCAGTAAAATCAATCGGTTAATGCTTTCCGCCAATACAACATAGTGGTATGAAATTAAATTTCCATCATTGCGTAATGACTTAAATTACGCAGAATTTTAAATAAACTAATTTAAAAAATAAATTTCGTCAATTATGCTAACAGCATAATCTTTCTCTACTTGCACAGAATAATTGTATCCATTAGAACTAACAATTTTCACTAACATTATCTCTTTTATCTTTGTTGCAGTGCCAATTTGCATGCCCAGTGATCAGGCGGACTTCACCGGACGCATGGCAACCGTAACTGGCTGGGGTCGTCTCAAGTATGGCGGTGGTGTTCCCTCTGTGCTTCAGGAAGTGCAGGTGCGTGTGTCTCTGTTTGTTTCACTTTGTTTCTTTGTTCGTTCATGCGATGGGAATATGTTTCCAAGGCAATCCCAAGCTGCTGGCCTTTGCTGGCGTCCCATTTAACCCAATTAAAACTTTTAATTGCTTTGTCACACGCAACAGGTGCCAATTATTGAAAACAGCGTCTGTCAGGAGATGTTCCACACTGCGGGGCACAACAAGAAGATACTCGGCTCATTTCTGTGTGCTGGCTATGCCAACGGCCAGAAGGATTCCTGTGAGGTAAGTGCCTCTATTATGGCAATTTTTCTCTATGGAAACTTTTAATTACCTGTATTTGTAGGGTGACAGTGGCGGTCCTTTGGTGCTGCAGCGTCCTGATGGCCGCTACGAGTTGGCCGGCACGGTTTCGCATGGTATCAAGTGCGCGGCGCCGTATCTGCCTGGCGTTTATATGCGCACGACATTCTATAAGCCCTGGCTGCGCAGCATAACGGGCGTTAAATAAGCCACCACGCCCACATTGTCCAAGGTGTCGTTGCGAACTGTAAATAGAAGTAGGCTAAAAGAAAAGAAAAAAAAAACCTAAGCAAAAGAGAAAAACAAAACAAGTTCAATATTTGCAACTTTTTTATACATTTGTATGTATATCAATTGAAATTCGAACGTCGCATTCACACACAAAGAAATAATCTTATTTAGCCTTTCCATTTCCTCCAACTTCCATTTTCATTTTCATTAGTTTTATTGGGAAACTGCAGCAACAGCAGCAAAAAGCAACACAAATTGAGCACAATTAAAGTTTACGAGGACACTTACAGCACAGTGCCTCTCAAACTGAAACGATCGCAATTTAGGTTGCATACTTTGAGGCATTGCTCTTTTGCGTCTGCCAAAAACAGTAGCCTGACTGTGTTCAGTGTTTGAAAGAATTAAACTAATTTCTGAGACCCTGTAACGCAATCTTAATTCTAAGACATATTTATTTTAGTCTTAAGCTTATTTATTTATTTATTTATTAAATATTTATTATTGAGCTGCTGTTTTTTTTTATATATTGTTTGATTTAACTAAAAACTTGAAAAACGCGTTTGAAATTTATTTTGATAATTATTTTAATATTAATATCAATTGTTAATTTTCATAGGCAAATTGTTGTTATGTTAAAAAGAAAATGGCAAATAAGCGAAAGATAGCGAGAGCAAATGTTTTTAGTTCAATTGAAATTACTATTTAATTAATTTATTCTAATCTTTACGATATACATATTTACAAGTTATGTGTCTTCTTAAATTTGTTAGCAACTTAAGCGCTAAAACGAACAAAACAAAACACACAAAAATGATGAAAAAACGAGAGTAAATAAGTTAAAATGTTGTATTAATTGTTTTGGACATTTGAAATATTACTTTGTGTAATATAATATCTGATTTTTTTCTCGTTCACCGTTATTTTATGTTCTATACACTTACTAAGTTACTGATTCCCTGGAAATTTACGATTGCAGCGACACAAAGCTGAGAATAACAACAACAAAAAGCAGCAAATAAGAATCAAATCATGTCAACTTAAATTGGATTTTCACTGATTGCAGCAAAACTTGCGATGCACAGCACATAAATCTAATAAAATCAAGCGATAAAATTGCAGGTTAGAATGCGGATACAAGATGAGGGCGTCCATCCACCTACGACTACTTTAGGTATCTGCTACTTAGAGCAATTTCCGCTTGCCCAACGGAAAACTCATTTTTGCTTTGGTCTGAAATAACCATTGGCACTGCACTCGACAGGCTTGCACTAGTTGGCTTGTGGCATAGAAAATATGCAATGCGGCATGGCATATTGCTTTCTATATTGCTCGAAGTTTGTGCATTTTCCTTCAGCTCTATCTCTATATATGTACATATCTACCTGTGGCCCCTTTGACGGCAACTCTCCCAGGCGCACAGCTGTCATTACAACTGAAGCTGCAGAGCACGTGGAAATAAAAAAGAATCCAAAGTACTTTTAGTGCCAACAAACAGTTGAAATTAACATTTCATGTTCAACGTTGCGTATGCGTTATATGTGTATGTGTGTGCAAAAAGTTGAGAAAAGCTTCTTCCCTAATCGATCTGACTTAAAAGAAAACTTTTCTTTTTGCGTGGTAGAAACATTAAAAGGGGTTGGTTTGGTTTTAAGAAGAATCTAAAAGGTCAAAGCATAAGCATAAAATTATTGTGCGCTTGAGTGCTTGTCAAAGTATAAAAACAGTTGCATTCATGTGGTTTATCTGAATAAGAACATTTTACGGTGAGGTAAGATGTAAATATATATTATAATATAATAATAATCTGTTCAAATAAACTTTGTATTATTTGGATTGAAAATATAAGTTGTTTACTTTCTCTAATAATGTATATTGCGTGAAAAGTAAATAGAATATCTTTATTTAAAGTTGACTCTATGCTCAAATATATGACATTATCATGAAATTTAAACTTGCAATTGAAAGAATGCGCGCCTTAACTGCAATAAAGTGTATGCAAAATGCTGCGTAGTTCACATTTCGAATTTTTGTCATCTAAAAACCATTGACAGGCTGTCGAATTTACCTGCAACAAGCAATCAAAAAGCACAACGAACACAGGACAAGATGGAAGTGAAAGAAGAAGAAGGAAAATCACAAGCAGGCAACTTCTTGTGGTGACGTCATTAGGGGTAGGCAAATGAGTGTTGCCTTCCCATTGATTCGTAGGCCTTAAAAGTGAACACACAGTTACGCAGTGAAAGCTTTGTTGCTTTTTAATTCATAAAAATGAACAGAGCTGGGAAAAAGCTCACTGAAAAAAAGCTCTCTCAAAGTCAATGGCAGTGGCAGTAGCCATAAGGCGACAGGTGTTGGCCGCTTTGGCCTCAGTCGCTGAAAGGACACACAGGCAGCAGGTACAAGACGGCAGCTTTTGCAGTAATAAGTCAACTGGTAATCAGTTGTGTTTTGTGTGTGGGTGGGTATTTGTCTTGTTTTGTCTTGTATGTGATGGTGTGTGTTTGTGTTTGCCATCGGAGTTGTGCTTAAAGTCATGTAAGTGTCAAATGTGAATGAATATCGTATATACAATGCACATAATCTGTGTTTTGATGTTACTTGCGTGCTACTGCAATTAACAATTTGACTATAAACTTAACAAAAACTAATAAACTAAAATACAGACAAGTTTTTGTTTGTCTGTGTGTGTTTGTTTAGTGCGGTGTAATTAATGTGCTGACATAATTAAGTTTGCCAAATGTCAAAACTCATTTGTGGCTCAACAAAAATCAACTCGACACTTCCACGCTACCATTATTATTTAACCACATAAAGGCGTGACAGCGTCTAAAGCACACAAACGTCTCGCTGTTTGGCCGGCCAACTTATCCAATTTCTTAATTGACAGCCAGAACTAAAGCCCACATAACGACCATTTCCCGTTTTATTTCGGGGCTCAAAGTAAGTCATCAAATTGTCCGTTGGCCAACACGATATTAAAAGTGTGTTCAAGTGTTTTCTTAACTTACTTATCAGTATTTTATTATCTTATTATCTCATCTTATTACTTAAAAAACACAATACAGGCTCTTAAAATAAGTAACAAGTTAACACCCAACTAATATTTAACTAATTATTTAAGCCCAGCCCACAGGCAACCATTATTTACATCTAAAGTTATGCCACGTGCCAAGTGTAATCATCCAAAACATTAAGTTACCAACAGTTTTAGTTGCTGTTATTTTTTTTGGGCCAAGGCACAGCTTATCAGAACGTGTAATTGCCAGACATTAACATTGACTTTGATGTTGAAATATAAGAATAACAGATATGATTATGCAACGCTTTTATACATTTTGATAAGCGCCGCATATTTTACAATTTTCAATTGTTTTTTGCTTTCTTTACATGAAAAATTAAGGTTTTACATTAACTTTGCAGTTTGCTAAGTAGTTTGCTCTTAAAGTTATTCAACAACTGAAAATTGAAAAAAAAAACAATTAATTAAAGTCTTAAAAAAATGTAATTAGTGTAATGCCAAAAGGTTCGTTATTTTCTTTGCCGACTTACAGCTCTAAGCTGGGTCTAGCGACAGCTTCTTTATGAGACTGATTCGAGGCGTTTCCTATGTTAACAAGAGTAGGCATCTCTTATACCCTTTGTACTGCCATCATTGCGTTAAACATGCGGATGACAGCGGTTAGAAGGTCGTTCAGTTTCTAAATTTAAAACGGAAAACCTTAAATACACTCACTCACCGTTTTAGCCTGAAGCTGACCTGTTGGTTTACGGTAGTTGAGACGAGTGGAGGAATATCTAGTATATATTTCCATGCGTTATTTATGAGATGCATTAGCAAAAGTTTGTTTGACTTTAGGTTTAATCGTTGCAATCCATTTACCAGCACATGATGCCCTTAAAAGTGTGCAACGCTTTTATGCAAATGGTAGCAAACAAAGTGAAAGTTATTTTCGAGATGGCAGCTTATTCTATATAAGTGTGAGTTTGTGTGTGTGCGCACGGTTAATTGATATATGATAAAATGTAAAAGTATTTATTTTAAAAAACTGACCATTTTAAGCAAAAAGCAAACTTACTACACTAATATCCTCAACTTTGTATGCCATTATGATGCTTTGTGATGCGCATCATATTAACATAGATTTAAAAAAAAAGTTCCGCAAAAGGGTTAATAAACTAAATTTATTCAGGAAATATATATAACTTTCATGCAGTGAACTGAGCTGGAAACGCAATTATTACCATACAAGGTTATCGTATAAAATTATGTTCAAACTTTATGAAACTAGAATCAAACATTGGATAAACTTTTTACAAAAACAAAACCTTTTAATTTTAAAATGAGTTTTGATTAAGAGGACATTTCTAGACAAACAACATTTTTTTTACTAACGAAACTTGTATCTTTTAGGTTTATACAGGAAACTTGGCTATAAGAGTGAATTACTATCATTAAATAAGATTAGCTTGTTGACTTTAAAAGACGTTAAGCTGAATACAAAGAAAAACATCAATGAAAAGCTTGCTAGGAAAGCTTTGAAAATAACTCAACGAGTTGATTGATAGGAAAGAAAAAGACAAAGTACACAATCCAAATCGATGCAATAACAAAGACTGTGTGTGTGTGTTTAATGTACCAAAACAAGGCAAAATATGTTTTCTTTCATATTATTTTTCTGATTGGCAACGTAGCTACAACGAACTTAAATTTCTCATTTCGTAAGCTGCTAGCAAAAAGCTTAAGCTAGTCATTATTCTCTCCCTGGACATTAATATAGATATTTTTTAATTTTATTAATCTATAAATAACTCAGGTTAAGTCCAGTTCTAATGAAAAAAGACCAAACATTTAAACAGTTAATAAAAATGTCTATTTATGTGCGTTTATTTTGATATATAACTGACATCCGGGGTAATAAAAAGCGCCAAGTGAGTATGAGAAGCATAAATTAAGTCAGTGGCGGTAATAACACTAAAAGCAAGCAGCACACACACAATCTTAATGACTGGGAAAAGGAAAAAAGGCCAATGTTTCGTTTTCATTTCAACCATTTGCCGACGGCACGGGAATCGCTTTTTTCCATATGTCTGAATCGAATAAAAGGCAAATTTGCGATTGCGTGTTGGTCATTTTCCTTTCATTTTTTTCTTTATGTTGGCTTTTAATTAATACCGCGCTTGGCTTGACTTTGAATTTTAATATTTTCAACAGCAACTCCAGTGCGAACGAGATTGCAGCCGCTGGCAATGAAGTAGCTAACAGAGTGCCAACATGAGAAGCAGCATTCCAGTCCTCCTACTCCTGCTGCTCGGCCTGGCCCATACACAGCTAGGTGCGAATGCATCCTCAACGGCAGGTTCAGAGGTAGAGGGTGGCGAAGGTGGTTTGCCTGGTGCCTGGCAGCGTTCCCTATTTGGACGGAATTCACGTAATTTGCTACATCGCGGAGGTTTCAGCTCTGCTGCCTCCGCTCCTTCGGCCGTCGATGCAGTTGCCGATGTGGGTGGAACATTTGATATGATTGCCAGCAGCCTGAACAACAACAACAACAACAAAGACAACAATGCTGGCTACAATGGCGAATATACTCAGCTATATGCTCCATTTTCCATGGAGCCACAACAACAACAGCAGCAGCAGCAACTGCAACAACAAGTAAGTGAAAACTGTGTAAAAAGTGCAATTAAGAGCGTTGTGTGTGTGCTTTTATTGTCAATTTAAAACCGGATCCGCAAGCATAGATGGTTAATTAAAAATCGTGGTAATAGAGATATAATGATTTTAATTTTTTTCTCAGAATAGAGGGCAAATGTTTAAAGAATAATTAAAGCTGTGCATCGAAATTGCTCACAATCCGAGATTTATTCGCCTGAATGAAGCGACCAAGCATTGTTTTAACTTACAGAATGATATAGTTTAGAAAATATCTGTCTGCAGTCTGTCAGTCAGCAGTCAGCAGTCTGTCAGTCAGCCGTTTGGAAGAAGAGTATATTTTTTATTTGCTAGACATAAATAACATTGGCATATTTCACATGAATGTTAACAATGCACTAATTTTTGCTTGTTTTTTTTATCGATTTCTTTTTAATAATGCTATGATTTACAATAAACCCTTTTCCTAAAATATAATGTACAGCAAATATTATTATATTTATGTTGAATTGTTAAAACATAGCCGCGTACCAATGAAAAATTTTAATTTAATACTCAAAGCTTAAGAAACAATTGCTTTAAAAAATTAAATTATATTCGCAACGGTTAAAGCACTCAAGATTTAAATGAAAACAATATAAAATGTGCAATAAAAAAGTTTACCACTTAAGACGAGGATGCACAGAGCAAAACTGAATGAAGCGCCATATTCCATATGCTTATAACTCATACGCTGCTATAAAATCTGATAAAATCCGCAAGGCTGCTTAATAAATATGAGCTCTCTGCAACTGCCGTGCAGCATTCAAAATGTGACTGCTTTGAAAGTTCAAAGTTCAAATGCAAATGCGATGCACAGCTATGATTGTAATCATATAGAGTTAAGTGAGGCTTGAGTTTTCAAATGCTTATTACTAGATTCCTTGCCCAAATAACACGCATACGCAGCGTGTGTCACAAGCAGACAAATCACACACACAATATTACACATACGCCTCATTTGATGTACTTTTAATTGCAACAGCCCCAAATTACGCCACTGTCATCGTCACTGCGACAGCCACAGACCGAGGTATACGGCATTGTCGAGCCACTGATTGAGGATACACCCTGTGCGAATCGTGCCTGTCACCTAAGCGGCGATTGTTGTCCCACGGGTATCTGTGTCAACACATATGGTGGTGAGTGCAGTTCAAATATTTTCATCTTATTGCAATTGTCTACTCAGATTTACTTATATATTTTTTGTTGGTGATAGAGGGAAAATGCGTTTATGTGTTTGGTCGGCAGCGAGATCTGTGCCAACGACATGCGGACTGTGCACCAGGCAGCGCCTGCATGCTAGCCCCCCAAGAGGGTATATGGCGATGTGAAGCGGAGTCACCAGTGCTGCAGGATGTGTTAATTGTGCGGCCCAAACAGCCGCTGGGTAGCGAGTGCAGCAGCAGCAGTGATTGTCAAGTGATCAAGTAAGTGCCACAAAAATTTAAGCAATTTTATGCAGAGTTTGTGTTCGGATAAATGGACGCTGGAGCCCGTTTGTTAACAGTTATGGTTGTGCCATCTACCTGGAGGGTTTTCCAAAAATCCTTCTTTTCTCTCCGCTCACGCAAAAGAATTTAAATCGCAAAAGAAAACAAGTGGAAACGTTGCAGTCGGACGCAACCGACTGCGGCATACTCGATACCAGTATTAAAACCAGTAAAAAGAGGCCTGAATGCAAAGGGGTACGGATGGGGCAGGGGTGTACGCTGCCTTAAAGATACTCCGATGCAGATGAGGATGCCACCAGCTATCGTCCTTCCAAATTTGGTGACTCTAGCTGAAAGTTTGTAAAAGCTGTTGAAAGGGGGGCTGGGGGCGGTATGGGTGGGCGTGGCATCCAATTTTGCTCATCTATGTAATGTCATGCTGCCTACCAATTTGGACTCTGCTCAAGTTGTGAATGTGGGGAAAGGGGGCGTATGGGGGGGCTCCAATTTTGCTGCGATCTGTGATGCATGCTACCTCATACAATTTGGTGACTCTAGCTCGAAAATTGTTAAAAGTGGGGAAAGGGGGACTGGGGGCGGTATGGGTGGGCGTGGCATCCAATTTTTGCTTCATATCTATGTGAAATGTCAATTGCTGCCTTCATACCAAATTTGGTGACTCTAGCTCAAAGTTAGTGAAATGTGGGGGAAAGGGGGGCGGTATGGGTGGGCGTGGCATCCAAATTTTTGCTGCAGATCTATGTCAATTGCTACCTTCATACCAAATTTGGTGACTCTAGCTCAAAGTTTGTAAAAAGTGGGGAATGGGGGGCTGAATGGGTGGGCATGGCTCCAAAACTTTGATGCAGATTTTTGGAGGTCGCTGCTTGCTATATTCCTACCAAATTCGCTGGCTCTAGCTCCACAACTCTGGAAGATACACGCATTCCCGTTTTTGACAAAGCGTTGGGGTGGATGGGGGCGGCTAGGGCAGTATTGGTGGGCGTGGCATCCAAACTTTTGATGCAGTTTTTAGGGGGTCATTATCATTTATCTTGGCACCAAATTTGGTGGCTATAGCTCACAAACTGTGGGAGATATAGACTTTTTTGACTTTAAATGCGGGGGGTCTGGGGACGGAATGGGTGGGCGTGGCTCCAAAAGTCTTGATGCAGTTATTTGGGGGTTGATAGTAGCTATCTTCTTACTAAATTTGGTAGTTCTAGCTGTAAGGATGTGCGAAATATGTGGATTTATCGGTTTTGAGTTATCGAATTTATCGGTTTGCCAGCCCCCCAGTTATCGTAGAACCCCCATCTTGACACTTTATTTTACTATCCCATAGTTAAAGAGAATTGGAAAGTTTCAAGTCTCTAGCTTGAAGGATGTGGAAAAACTTTACCTTCGGTATCGAGTATAAATAGTCATAGTATTTAGGACAATGCCCATTTCTGAGCAACAAATGTTTGCATAATTTAGGTAGCTCCTAGTTAAGAACTATTCATAACTATAATTATTACATCATCGGAACTTACAACTATTCGTATCTATAACGTCTTTATTTACTTTATCGCTTAGCGGTATGTGTTGCCAGCACCAGCGTTTGAATCATCGTGCCGCCCCCAAGTTGAGCTGTGGCTACTTTCGCGACGCCTTCGACTGCGTCGATGTAGCACCAGAGGTAACCAAAACATACTAATTAAAAAAAACTTTATCCATTCAGATAATAAAAATTTCTTTAGCATTGGCCAAGCGTTTTCCAGCAACGTCGCAATTGAAATCGAAACCAACCGAGAAGGAGAAGAAGAAAATATATCCATATATGAAGACAACTTACAAGGCAACGGCATCGAGTGATTAAATTATACACATGCATATAAATATAATGAAAATATTTACATTTATAAACATATCAAATGTTTAACAAAAGCATATCAATCTTGTTATTTATATATACATATATATATACGCATACAAATGTAGAATAGTGCTTTAATGCAATTCCAAAAGTATTTAACACAATTAAAATACAATATTAATGTTCCATATGCATAAATTAAAATGTGTTTTGCGTAGAAATTAATAACAATATTAATCCATTTAACTAACAAAGATAATCATAAAGAAAATAAATTAAAAAAATACTGACTGAGGCATTCAATGTTATTACAGCAAGTATTGAAAACAATTAATTTTATTCGAATCAGCTCGTTCAAACTCTTAATGTAAAAATACGAATTTTAAATGTAATAATTTAAAAAACTAACACAATTATCAAATATACATATATCGTTATCGAAATGTGAACAGTACCTTTCGCATTAAGTCAAATCAATAAATATAAACATATAAATTTATACAAGTATTTGTGTTTAAAATTTATCCTATGAAAATGTATTTTATAAAATAAAGAATACTGCAAAATGTTAATGAGGAAACAAAGTAAACAAATAAACAAAACAACTGTAAGGCACGCGAAAAGTGCAAAGGGCGCACGCCCATAAAACCAAAAAAAAAAAAACGAGTATAAAAACTAATGGAATTTTAATTATTCAGAGAAGTTTCTGTTATTTTTGATTTAAAATGATGTTTGTTTTTATTAAATACAGTATATACTTACAGCATTTATTTTTACAGTTTCAGCTAATTTTCGTTTGTTTAAGTAATGTTCTTTACCAAAACCTACAACGAAAAACTAACGAAATATGCGCTTAAGCTAGAAAGGAAGGAAGCAGTACATGCGAAAAAGCTAGGCATAACTGACAACGACGAATCCCTGAAATGCAAGGTTATTGGTGTCAAGGAAGCGCTTGAGCATCTCCTTTGCAGCTGCCCCGTACTGGCAGCACAAAGACTACGCTACCTACATGTTCCTTTCATAGCTTCACTCGATGAAGCCAGCCAGCGGGAACCCAATAAGCTTCTAGTATTTGCCCGTACCCCGCAGGACACCACATAGAGATAGTCCATCGGGATAGCCCTTAACACCACCAAACACCGGCCTCACTAAGAACCCTTTAGCGGTCTATGTGTGGTGCTCTCCTAAGAGTGTCAGCCGGTCAAACCTAACCTAACCTAATGTTCTTTAAAATAAATTGTCCAAAAGGTTAGATTTAACTGACATTTGGACAGCAGAGTTTGATTAAGCTCCCCTTTAACCGATCCGACTCTAAAAAAACTCTTTTATTTTTAATTTTAAGCTTTTGGCTTTTGTGCACATTTTGATTAATACACAAAAGACTTTAAGAATATACGTTTTACTTGAGTGTCAGTTGAACTCTTCAACAAAGGATAATAAAATAATTTAAAAAAAAAGAATAATGCTTTGTGTTTGCCATACAAAACTCCATCCATTATTATTTCGAAATTGCAAGGACGGATTCGTTGCTGGAAATTAAGCTAACATTTTAATTCAAAGACATTTTAAGAACAGACTAGCAAAATACTTGAGTCTTCCTTCCTTATTGTCTGTGTTTTTATACTCGATACCGAAGGTAACGAGTATATTGGGTTAGTCCATCTGTATGAACGCAACGTTTTGCGACACCCTTTACGATAGAGTCGTAAGACTTTGCAAATATCTTATTCCATGGCCGGGGTAGATAAAGTTTCAAGATTGGGGATCTATGCTTACTAGGGGCTGGCAAATCGATAAATTCGATAGCCTTTACAGTTAGAAATACCAAATTTGGTAACAAGCTACTAGCATTCCTCAAAAACCTTTATCAAAGCTTTTTATGTATCTCTCTCACCAAATTTGGTAGGAAGATAGCTGGTAACGACCCCCAGAGATTCAAAATTTTTGATGCCACGCCCATCCATCCCCGAAAGATCTGCATAAAACAATCTTTCAACGCAATGTACAGCACGCTTCATCCGTACCCCTTTGCAATCAGGCCTCTTGTAACCCGTTTTGAGCAGGCATCAAAGATACCACAGTTGGTTGCGTCCGACTGCAAGGTTTCCACTTGTTTTATTTGCAGAGTCAACAAATATAAATAGTAAAGAGTTTTCCACACATAAACTGAAAAAAGGAATTGAAGTACAGCAACTTTTGAGTTAAGAGATTAAACACACAATACTTTTCTTGTTTTACAAATAATTTGGGTTTTCTTTTTATTTCAAGTGCCAGTAAAAACGCAGCTTAAAGATAAGTTAGACTCTGTTTACACTTTCAACGCTCTCATTTGTTTTTTTAACAGTACACCGTAAATGCTTCACATAAACATTTCCAAATACCAATTCACATCATGCTACTCGAGATACTATCTCTCTTTTCTCTTTAAATCTATCTTTCCTTGTTATATCTCTTGTTTCCAATTACGATTAATACACATTACACAAACACATTTAAATCATATCATTGCCAAAACAAACACAATAAACTTTTATACGCTTGAGCCTAACAATTAGAGTGCTGTTTTTTTTTTTACTTTGTTGCAAAATAGGAAATTATTTTTGATAAGTATATAATAATTTAAAACCTTTTTTGCGCATTGTTTTTCAAGTCTTTTGTAGTTTTGTTCTTCGGTTTAATGTTTGTTTCAATATTTAACTCAGTACTGTTTAAGTTGCTTCTTTAGAGCGATAATCGATAATGGAATTTTGCATTCCTTATATATATAGTTCAGGGCTTGTCAGCATTTTATATATCGGTGTTGTCTGATCTTGGCTTATTTATAATTTTAAACATTGTTACAAATTGCATTATTTACACATTTTACAATTACAGGAATATTCTTTGTAAAAACTTAAATTACGTTTTTATTCGTTTACTGAAGAATGGAATCAATTTCAGTAAATTACAAATTACAGGAAATCAGTTTAACTTAATATTGTAATCGTATATCATATTTAATTTTTAGGACCTAAATTAATAGGAAATTAAATTTCGCAGGCCGAAAGATATATATAACAATATAGGTTAGGCTTACACATAGTGGAACCTTAATATTTTCTTGTTTTCGTTACACGCATATCAAATAGAACTGGTATACATAATATAATAATCATATGATGCTTAGTTTAAGTTTGATGTCAGTGTTAAATTAATGATTTCTCGATTGTTTGCTTGTTCAAGTGTACTTTAATCTCTTGGCGTTTTGTGTTTGAGGATTGGAAAAATGTTTAATGTTGTATAGAAACTACTATTGCAGGCTTTTATTCATTGATTCTTTCGCTAGGCTATGGCATTGAGTGCGTAAGGGTGGCTGTGTGTATGTATGTGTGTAGTGCAGACATGTTAAACTTTCAGTTCATTCATGCACGACAGACAACACAATTAAAATGTAGCAAAATTACTTAAAATTATGTTTTACACTTTACGTTTATGTTTTGATCATGAAACATCAAGATGCTACATACATAAATAAACATATAAATATGTTGATATATTTCTGCATTAACTTCGTTTACTTTTTGTTTAAGGACTACAGTAAAAATAGGAAGAGCAAGCTTTGGTTATTACAGAACAACTCAGAAAATGTATTAAAAAAAAAAATAATAAAAAAAACAATGTTTGACTTATGAAGTAAAAAGAGAAATAATCTTTAAATCAAGCGATTTATGTATATGTATATGTAGCTTAGAAGTGGCATACGCAACAACAATAGTAAGGGCGGCTAGGACGAGGGAGTAGGCGTAAAATGCAGCAAGCGGCGCACCATATATTAATATTTGTTTTTTTACACTTTTTTGTTTCGTCTGTTTTATTTTTTGAATTTTTACTTTTGTTGTAACTTGTTAGTTCCTGAGTTTATTTTGTCAACGATAAATGTTCCTCTAAATTTGTATATAACTACGGTTGCTTCTATAATGATTATTATTGATATAATTGCAGCACAAAAGGTTGCTTGCTAAATGGGATTTGAAACTGATTTTCCGCTGCTTTTCTCACCGCTGCTTCAGTCTTGGGAAAGTCTTGAGCTGTAATTTGCTTTATGTGATTTTTTTTCTTTTGTGAACAGTTATAAAAAATATATACGCTATGTGACTGTGTATACATATTTAGGCCCTTATTGTTTTATGATAACAGCACAAATTGACAGTGCGACAATTCTTTGGCGCGCCGCAATGCTTTCGCGGTGAAACTAAGCGAATTTTAGCGAACTATGTCAACGGAATATATATATGTACAAAAGCAAGAAATGGAATGAAAGGGGCACGCGGGATGTGAGGATGGATGGTGACTGTGATGCGTATTTTTAGTTAGGTCTAGGTCCAGGTATTTACAATAGGTATTTGTTATAGCATATAGGTTATAATGTATTTTAGTTTTGTGTTTTGTTTTTGCTGCTTTGTCGCTTAAAGGTAACACGGGGCCAGGTTACAGGTTACACAAGTGCGATTTACACACATTCCTATCTTCATTTCTTTTTGTTTTTGCTTTTGTCAGGAGGAGGGGCTTTGCTACACACTAGAGCCACAATCAGTTCTTGACCTTATCCTCGACACGTATGCTGGCTAGCGTTTTCTTGATGCGCAACGCGGTGAGGCGTGCAACTGGATTTGGATACCAGCACTCCTTCATAACCTTGGCCATATTGTGGAGCACATCAGATGCATGCCAGCGATTAGGTATATTTGGCCGGCTCTTCTCAATGCAAACCACCTGCAAGGCAACAAAGAAAACTTTGTTTAGATACAAAAGTATTTAAGTAACTAAGTCGGCAGCTTACCTTCTTCATCTCCTCAATGCTGGGATCTGGCTGGACAGCATCCCAGTAGGGCAATTGATATTCCTCAAAGATCATGCCCATGTTGCAACGACGCGCAATCTCCCATAGTATCAAACCAAAGGCATAAACATCTGCACGCTTATACGAATCAAAATGCTGCGCATTCATGCTCTCATCGAGCACTTCAGGTGCCATATAACGTTTGGTACCCACACGATGTGTGGATGGTATATCCACAGAGTCATCCTTTTCCACATGACGCACGGCCAGACCCAGATCACCGATGGCACAGCTCAAATTCGACTTGACCAGTATGTTCTTTGACTTGAGATCACGATGCGCAATTGCAGGCTTGCCACGTGTGCCCACAATGTCCATATGCAGATGCGCCAGTCCAGTGGCAATGCTCAATGCCATATTTAGCATCGTATTTGTGTCTACTGTATGCGTGGTCAAATAGTCAAATAGTGAGCCATTCTCATGGTAGTCGGTGACTAGCCAAAGTTGTGTCCAGGTGCCGTTGTCTGTAAGTTGCAAAGGGGGAAAAAAGTTAAGAACAGAGTTAAGCATTTAAGAAAGAGAGAGAGAGCTGAAGCTTACCCTTGTTGTCTGCTGCTATAAATCCCAATATATTCTCATGTCGCAACATGACTGTCTGATAAATCTCTGCCTCACGAAACCAGGAGCACTCCTCACGGCTCGAAAAGATCTTGACGGCAACATTCTCGCCACGCCAGCGTCCACGCCACACCTCTCCAAAGCGTCCCTTGCCAATTACATGGCACAGCTGCACTTGGCGTGCAATCGAACGCTGCACCAACAGTGGCAAGCCGGCTTGGTATGGCATAAAAAAGATGGATAAGGAAAGATGTGTCTAAGATTAGCTTTAAATAGTCATTTGCTAACCAATGTCCATTTTATTCTTTATTTTTTGTACTATCCCTACAACGTCTAGCTAAGTATTAGATTAATCTTGATAAAATTGCTATAGGCAATAATACAGTACAAATATGATATTATTAAAATTCCATTACCAGATCCAGAGCCCGAGGTTGTCATTTCAATGATGTCATGCAAGGTTGTGTTGCCATTCAAAATGGGATCGTAAACGGAATCCTCTTTGGCAAACGGTCGCCCGTTAGCCAAACGCTTGCGGCGCTGACAATAATACCAGGCAACGGTGCCAGACAAGCAGATGATAAGCGTGATGCCGACAATGATGGAAACCAGTTCCCAGCTGCTTAACGTCTTTGGATTAAAATCTAATTAGAAAATAATTTGGATTAGTTGACTTTGTTTGCTTTGGGTGCAAAGAGGAACTGGAAAAGCTGAGCGTGAGAATTAATGGAAAATTAAATGCCAGAAAGTTAGTGAGTATAGTGAGAAAACAACATGCATAAGGTCAAGCCTTTAATCAAAACAATAATCAACATTAAACGATAAATAAACATAAATTATACAATACAAACAAATACCCAAGGTGCAGATTCAAATTAGTTAGTGTGTGTGCGTGTATTAAATATGGTTTTTTTCACTAACCTCTTTATTACATTTGGTAGTTACATTTGTACATATGTATTTACAAACCTTTGCATACTTTTCAGCATAACATAACACAATATCTAAAGAGCAATAAACTGAAAACACACAGACACGCACCCACACACATATACGCACATGCACAAGAGCAGTGCAAATGAGCAAAAACACACAGCTACAGCTACACTAATAATATTTAGATGAGCAACTCAAAAAAAAAAAAAAAAAAAACAGAAAAGAAAACATAAATAGGCTGCAGACAGCAAAACACACAAAAATGCGGCCATAAATGAATGGAATATAACCGTTAGACAGCCTCGACAGCAGCGCAGTCGAAACACATGAATGAATATGAATGCACAAACACAACGACGACGACTATTGCATAAACAGCAGACGGAATACACCGCACACAGCCGGGCAGCGCGAGAAAGCCAGAGAGAGAGAGCGAGCACGCGAGCGCAACATAAACAAAGAGCGATGTCTGGAACGATGACAGCTTTTGCTCTTGGCTGGCTGTTGTTGTTGTTGTTGCCGTTGGCGGGCCCCCCCCCCATGAGACAGTTGTTGTTGGTGTCGGTGTTGCTGACGCAGTATTTTTTTGCCTACTCCCTTTGGCTTTTGTGCGTCGTGTTTTTAACAAGTCAATATGAATGATGCGAAAGGTCAGCAGACAACTCGAAATACACAGCAAGCGACAAGTGGGTGCGAAGAAGGAAGACGGTGCGGAATAATATCGGAACAAGGTGACGAAAAATACACAACAACAACATGAATGGTGCGTCTGTGTGTGGTTTGTTTGTATTTGTGTAATGGAACTAGAATGAGAAAACCCAACGAACCAAGATGGAATATTTTTTTTTAAGACGTCACAACGCTCACACATATGTATGTAAATGTAAAACTGTGAAGAGGGGGAGGGGAGACAAAATGACAGGTATATGTGTGTGTGTGCTACAAGAATTTCTGTCTAAAACGAAACGCTAATGATGCGGTTTGCAATGAATTGGTCGTGTGTTGAACAGGGGACAACTTTGTCGAATAACATTTAAATTGTGCCCACTTATGTTGTATGATGTAATGTGTGAATGAATGTGTGATTTTGCATGTGAATGGGTAACGGTGGGTGTTCCTTAAGCAACTCTCACCTGGTACAACACCATTGTAATTTTCACGCGTATTGCAAAAATCATGTCGACAACATTGTGTGGAGGAGGTCGGTGTATTGCCATGACACCAGGCGGGATCTTCGGGTGGTAAGTGGTTTGCTAGGGTCAGGCATCTACATACACATACATATACATATACAGAATTGTGGGTGTTTGTTCTCTTTGGAAGCTTATACTAGTTTTTTTAGTTACTACTTAGATAAGCAATAAACGTTTTTTAATAAATTATTTCACAAAAAAAAGAGGGGGGGGGGGATTGTTGTTGTTAATGCATTGTGCAGTTGATAAGCAGCTGTTGTTGTTAACGTTGCAAATTGTTGTTGGTATCGACTTAGAAACTAAATGTTGCATCAGCGCAGCCAGCGTGCAGCAGAGGCGTTGTCAAAGACGGTTGCCGTATATCAAGGCAACAGCGGCTTTTAGCTGTGTGCACAAACCAGATTAAACATACTATACAAACTACATACATATGGTATATTCAAAGTAAAGAACAGAAAGTATTAAAGTTCCGGAGTTCAGTTATACACACAAAAAAAAAGAAGGGTGCAAAAAGCACGATCAAAGCACCAGGAACAAATTTGAGTGGGAGTGTAATTAAGTATTCAACTGTAAAAATTTTGTAAACCTGTCTTTAGTTACCGAAGAATTTCGACTTTATCAACAATGAAAATTACACAAAATCAATATCTGACTCATGAGTACACCTACTGCATATCCGTGGTAGAATTTAAGCCACACCTTATACGAAAAATTAGAAATTAGCGTCTACAATCAAAAGACAACGAAAATATTTGCATGCAAAAGTTCATTGAAATGCTACATATTTTATTTTGCTAAGCTAGATTAATGTAGGTGTATTTATTTTTGTTGTTGTTGTTGCTGTAGTTAAGATAGTCAAAAACAAAGTGACAATAGAAGAGAAATAGAGAAGCAGAATAACAGGAGGATATGCAAGGCAAGTAACGTGCAAAAAAAACAGAAATTTACTAATCAGAACTACCAAAAAGATAAGAAAATCATAAGGAAAAGATTCTAATCTATGCCCAAAAGTTTAAAAAGCAAACCGAAATTAAAAATTATAATTAAATTTTTTTTTAATTAGATTTTTTGTGTAGAGTGTGTTGTTGTTGTTGTTTTTTGTGCACAAAACAAAAGAATTAAGAGTGCAAACCAAAAAGCTTTTAATATAAATAAGAAAAAGTTAGAGAATAAAGTTGTTTTTTGTTTTTATTTAATTTTTGTTTGCGTTTTATTTTTATTGTTTTATTTACTTATGTTTTTTTTAAAGTATTTTGCTGTACCTTTTTCAAATATCCTTTTCATAAGCTCTTCTTTATTGCAGAAATTCTCACTACAACAGCTAATTCTATACGAATCGTATTTACTGCGACTCGAGAGGCATTCCAGCGGCTCGCGATGCAGTTCGTAACGCTTATCGAGGCAACTGTGCAGTGATAATACAAGATTTGTAAGTATTGATATGGTTGTAATAATTTTAAAAGAGAGAGAGAGAGAGCAAGGGACAACAGCAACGACGAGCGAAACAAAAAACAGAGAGTGAGAGAGATACAGCAAGGGAATTAGGTATATTTTTGTTTGTAAGTATTTTGATATAATTTTTTTGTTGGGTGTACAAGGCATTAAAAGAGAGAGAGTGAGAGATTAGTAATAATTTTGTTGTTGGCCAGTTGCTAATTGAAACTCAGTCTTGTTAATAGCAAACAAAATAACGGAAACAATAAAAATAGAACTCTTTGTTGTTGTAGTTGCAGTTGCTGCTGTTGTTTTTTGGGTGGCTTTTTAGTAGTGTGCTTTTTTGGGTTATGTTCACTCTATCAAGTCGAACTCAACACGAGCATAGATGTAGAAAGAGAGAACGGCAAACGAACGAACGAGCTAACTGTCACAAAGCAACTGGAACGACGTGCGATGTTTTGGTTTACTGTTTGTGGTTTTTGTTTTTGGCAGTTAGATTGAGCAGCAGCGTTGGGACAAGGGGTGGTCAGTAGTCAGTAATCGCATTAAACACGTGCACAGCATATAGCGCACCTTCGTAGATAACCGCGGATGAGGACGAAGCTGAGGACCCTTGACCACCCGGCGCGCCAGTAGAAGACAGCGTATAATATTTGATAACAGGACGCAGTTGAAGATTACAAAAGTCACGATCGTTGCAGCACGCATGACCGCCACGTCCTGCAGCTGGTCGTGCTGTTGGGCCGCCATGGCGACCCTCGTTGCACCAGATAAAACGGCCGGGCGGGAAGCTCTGCGACATGTTGAGGCAGCTACGCAACAGAGTTTTGTATGCAACACACACACACACACTCAAACACCACAAAACAAGATGTTTCATTTTTGGTGTGCATGTTGCACAATATACGTTTTTCTACATAGAATTCATAAACTTACCGAAAACTAAAGATTATCTTGCTGTCCGTGTCCTTTTCCACCGAGGTGAAGCAATATCCATCCGTTTCGCATATATGATTCGTCTCCTTGCAAATATCGCAATGGCATTTGATTGTTTCTACTAAAAAAAAAAAAACAAATTGAGAAAATGGAAAATGTGTTAACAAACCAATCTTTAAACGTTAGTTTAGGCTAGGGATGGCAATAAAAGTGCATAAATCGAGTACCGGATTGGAACCGAGCGTAGAAAAAATATTGTATTTCTTATTTCCTAGAGAATTGGAATTTTAAAAGTCTGCTGTCCCAATTATCTCAGGAAAAAAAAAAATAATGAAAAAACAATTATTATATGTATCTTTTTCTATAAATGTTCATGATTATTCACAAACAAATGTATATTCTTATACCTTTTAACTCATCTTCAAAAAAATATTATTATTCTATGACTGAACAATAATACTAACCAAAATAATGTCCGATTTGTGAGTCTTTACTGTTATTTCTTTCCATGTATTACGAAGTGTTCTTTACACCGAATTAATTTCCAAGACCCTGCATTTTGTTTCAAACTTAAACCTATTTATTTCGAATTTTCCCTAATAAATAAGTTTTTTCTTGTTCTTTTGAGATTCGTTATATGAAAATTAAACTGCAATTATTTTTATAAAAATCTAAAATCAACACGATAGCAAAATTATGGCGATAATCTAGTGAATGAATGAGCCTATTTATAATAAAGAATCAACAGAATATTATACATGTCGAGATTGCTGATAGCGATAAATATACAAATATATTTATTGTCAATGTTTAAATATAGAAAGCTCAAAATTGCTGACGCCCATAGTGTAATTCAACAATTATAGCGTCAACAAATTATTTATAAACTAAACCGTAATTCATTTAAAGAAAAAAAAACTTAGTTTAAGCTATATCAAGACAAAACTCCAAGCATAAGAAACTAACAAAGATTCTTTGCTCTTTACTTATGAAGCTTAACTATGTTCAAAACTATATCAATTTCTTTTATTAAATATAATTTAAAAAATAATCTAATGCCAACAAGTAACAACTCGCTTTGGAGGCTCAATTGACATGCGTCGGTTTTGGCCAATTAGCACGTCGTTGGCAGCTTAATTTAAATTCATTCATTAATCATGGCTCGGTATTCTATATATGTATACAAGTACATATATTGATTTTTTTAAGCGATCGCAGACATAAAGTGTGAGATAGAGAGAGGGTAGGGGAATTTGGCGGCAGCTCAGGTTACTCGCAGAATAACCAAAAACAAAAGCCATTGAGCATAATAATAACAAGAATAAAAGGAGAACGCAAGCCGAGAGCCAAAGAAGACAAGTGCAAAACGGATTGCATAAAAGAACCCAGACAAAGTCAACGTCGCTGCTTGCTCCGCTGCAAACGTTGCGCGCCAGTTTTGTTAAGCTGCAGTTGCATTTATGCTTGTAGTTGTTGTTGTTGTTGCGGGTGTGTGTGCATGTGTGTTGGATGTGTTAAAATGCAAGCAAAGTTGTCTGCTGCAGTCTGTGAGGGGTTTTGAGCGCTTTTGTCTGCTCTTGCCACAGCGCATTGACATCGACAGAACGCGCGCTGACGTCACGCGAGACATGGTGCATGGGGCATGAGGCATGAGGCGAGACGTGCCGGAGACAGTTGAATGAATGGATGGATGGACAGCCTTTGGGCCAGCAACTCAATGCAGATTGGGTTGCACTTCTTTTTGAGGTGTTAAAGTCACGCGAGCCCCGCTTCTGTGCCTCATTTTCGTTTCTGGTGTCTGATGTGTGCTACAGTTACTCATTAAGAATTAACCCAAAAAGGGTATACAAATTAAAGGGGCGGTATAACTCTGCTAGTCGAACTTTCGTGTAGCAAATTTCGTGAGTACAAAATATAGAATTATTTTTTTATTGAACTTAATTGCTGTGTTCTCGAAATAAGTTCCTTACATAGAAAACTTCGTTGTACGAAAGTTCGAAGAAAAGTTTGTCTGTAAATAATTTATGTTTTTCTCAGCAACTTAATATTGTGGTTTCAATGTTGTTTTGTTTATATATAAAACAATTCCAAATTTCTATTATCAGATATGATATTAGATGATTGAAGTTTTTGTATTTCTTTCATACACTTATCACGATTTTTAAAGTCTTGAAGTGTCGAAAATATTGTAAGAAACCTAAATTACCCTCTTTTTTTTTACTTCTACTTCTCCATGAATCCGTTCCTTATTCTACTCATTTATTTTCTATAATTAATCCAACACCTCCTAACAAAAATTATAAGTACTTATTCTCTCTTTCTGTGACTGAATTATCTGGACTATATCCCAATCGATGCTCTTCTGTATACGATTTTCGTACACTCAAGAAAGTGTATAATCATTGACTATAAAAAAAAATAAAAAAAATATATCTTACTTGACGATAGATAAGTGTGTAAGAATAAAATAAATTATATCTCCGTAAGCCAAATATTCAAATTTGTATCAATATGTAATTACAGGGTATTGCCTAGTCGATTTTACTGTGATGCATATCCTATTATGGCTTACGAACTTACTTTTTTGCTTCTTGTTGTGCAGCGACGCGTAAGTGGGCAACGACACTTGCATCTGTGGTGCAGATGCGGAGGCGACGGCAACAGCGGATGAGGCAGCGCCAGTTGTAGGCAATTGTATATTTACTGAGCTGCTGTTGTTGTTGTTGTTGGCATGGTCGCTGTTATCAGCGAATGGCAGCGACGATTTAGTTAGATAAGCGCCAGCTGTTTCATTTACAGCTGTTGTTGTTGTTTTTGTTGTAGTTGTAGTAGTTGCTCTTGTTGTTGGTGCTGGCAACAATTTGTGAGCAGCTTTTGCAGCAGCTTCATTTGTGGTATTTATAACAATTTCAATCGGTGAAGCTGCAAACGAGGAAAACAAAAATCAAATTTAGGTTAGCTTCAAAAAAAGTAGTGTAGAGAAGGTGAAATGGAGGTGGTGGGTGGAGGGGAGAGTTGTGCTCAACACTTACCGCAGCCGATGTTAAGCAGCGCCAGAATGAAGAGCAATTGCATCCACATTTTTGTTGATTTTGTTTGTATGTTTTTGATAGACACAAATGTGGCTTGTTATTGTTTTCGTGTTTGTGATTTTCTTTTGTTTTCCGCGCACACACACACACACACAAAACACTCACACTCAAAGTCTGTGTTCAATTTATGTAGTATTTGTATTCCTTGTTGACGACGACTTAGCGACACAAACAAAAACTATGTAAATAAGGACGCCAACAACTCTAATTTGCTTTGTATTGCGTATTTATTGTGTAGGACTCGGAGTCGGCCTCGCGAACTTAACTTCTGTTTAAGTGCAGTTGGCACTATTTTTGGCCATTTGGCATTTTGTGTGCATCTGGCACGCATGGTATAAGTATTGGATGCACATAAAATGCTACAGAATTTGTACACTTCTTGCAAACATCCAATTAGAAAAATTCATTCCCCTTCCACTTTTATGGGTAATTTTTTCAGCCGTATTTTCATCACGTTCGTTTTAGACTTTTGTGGCTTTATATTTATATGAAACTTATTTACGAATATGGCCAGCACTTTGAATTATATGATGCACAATTGAGTTTGCTTTAAATTGTATTATTTATTTGTTATATTTGCAATTTTGTTAAACGAAATCAGCGGAAAACCCGTCTGTGTGCGAATGCTTTAGCGAACGATGTGACCAGTGCGACCGTTTCGAACTGATACAAAAATATTAAAACCACAAGAGAAAAATACCATTTAAATGGCGTTGCCACTCCATTCCGTTCAGTGCTACCACACACAATTTAATATTTTTGTTATAAACAAAACGCAAAGCAGTTTTTTTCTGTGATGTTTATTTTAGATGCATCTGTATCCGCATCGCTTGCAATTGTACGAATTAAAATTTTTTGCTAGTTGAGGTAACATCAATTTATTTCCAAAAATTGTTCCAGCTGGTACCAGAACTGTGCAAGCGCCGACCAGTTAACAAGAACATTTTTGGTAAATTTAACAATCAGGAAGTCGCCGCAGCTTATTTATATTAAGTATGAAATGCCTATTGCCACAAAAGGCTCAAAAGCGATAGAGGTGGCATGCCAGGCTCCGCGCCTTTCGAAAAACCTATAATTTAATATACCAATAGATAACATAAAAACCGCATATTTTCACACGTGCTGCAAGGTACTCACCTAAATAAAGGACCATTGGCACAAAGCCCCAGTGGAATGTTGTCTGAACCATGCCCACAACAACACCCAAACGCTCCTTAGCTCCTTCGGAAAGAACCATTTCGATTTATTGTTGATCAAAAATGCGGAAAGCGAATATTAACGCAATTATTATGAAATGCCTGGACAGCGAGTGACGGACTGAAAAGATACAGTGTTGAAAAGCGTTTTTTTTTTGACAATAATATATATCGGCTGCTGACCTGCTCAAAAACTTACTTAATTTTAATTTGCTTGTTTTCAAATGATTAATGTTTCGGCAGTATACTGAACAATGCCTACTTTTAACGAAAGTTGTATTTTCTTTTTATCAGAAATGTTCATCAGAATCAAATTGCCATATCACTCGAGGAAGCTATATATAATGTAAACAAGACACCAGCGTTGCCGGACCACGAAATTATACTGCGTGCTGGGAAACTACAGGCTCTGCCCAGAAATGAACGCGTGCTGAGCACGATGAATCAATTAACAATATCGTCATCAAGCGACCATCACTAGTTCTTTTCCACTGCAGCCCTGTCATATGGTGTGGCATGCCTGCTAGAGAATTTTATTTGCATTTTATTTATCAACGCATATAAATAATTTTTACGCAGAACGCTCGGAACTGCATAATAGAAGAGACGTCAATAAATAGAACATATATTCTTTAATTCACACACATATAAAGTAAGAGATAAGCAAGTATCGACGACTTTCACACTGACACTTTTAACACAAAAGAAAAAAAAAAAAGATTGAAAAATCAATTTGTATTATGTAAGCTGAATTGTGTTTGCTGACGAAAAAAAAAACAAATTTGTTTATGTTGCAGATAACAATTGATCGAACGGACCATGAAAATAACTAATTTGGGATTGTACGCGTTTCGTTTAAACTTCGGCCAGGTGAGCATTCGCAGTAAATTGCAGGAAGCAAAAATATGCATATTTAGGGGAAATTATACATAAGCAAAAGTCCCAAACACGTTTCTGAAATTCAAACTCACACACACACACACAAAACTCAGTCAAATGGAGACAACGCAAGTCGTCGGCGATATTTGTGAGGAATGCCAGCGACGGGGCCTAAATCATAAGCTGCGATATTTTTACATAAACATGGAGGATACACTGCTTAAATGTGAATCTCGTCACTGTCTTTGGCCGCACAATGATCTCGTGTCCTCCTCCTCCTCCGAAGAAGAAGATGAAAATGGAGACTCCATGCAGCAGTTCGCAAATTTCGATAATGATGATGAGTTTATACAAAGCCTGCTGGAACAGCTCGAAACAAATACAGACACATTGACGGATTGCAGTGAATCTGTATCAGATTTAAACCAGCCAAGCTGTGCATCCAGTTCAAATATCGAAACAAATTCTTCAAGCAATATTAAGGAGTTTCTTTCATTGTCTGATCCTTTAGAGCAGCAACAGGATCTAATTGCACCTGTTGCAACAACAGATGCCACAACTAAATCCAGCTGCAAACCTGTAACGCTTCTCAAAAACTCCTTGGAGCCAGCGTCAGACCGACTAACGCCAAATAACACTACAACTACACCAACGAACATATCGTTAACAATTTCCATGGATAATCCAATGTCTAACCCTATCCAGAACTCAAAGGCAAATCCCTTCCATTTCATGCTCAAAAAAGCATCTATATTATCCCGTAAGCTGCCCCAGCCAGAGCCAGAAGTTGAGTCCATCTCGCCATCGCCAGGAATTGCAGAGTTTCTAAATGCAATTAAGCGTTCAAAGAACAGCACAAACTCTTCAACAGTAGAAAAAAGCGCTGTTGAAGGCGGAGATAAGAAAAGGAGCGCTCCAATGGTGACCCCCAGAAACCGGAACGCATCAAAGCGGCCAACCAAGCGAAGGAGTAGATAAAAGATTATTACAAAAACGAAACGAACAAAATAATATAAATGCTAATCTAAAACAAATTGGAATTGTTTGGGCTATTATTTTTATTTATTTTAATATTCAAAATAAATTTGCATTCCAACATATGAACTGAGCAACTGGCAAACGAATTCGGTTTATTTATACATTTTGTTTGTTTATGCGCGAGAGAACGGAAAATCATCAAAAAAGACAGAAAGACGAGGTGCCATCAAGTTGCAAATGTGATGAGAGGCGTTGATAAACTGTGAACATGAACAATGTCAACTGAACAGCTTTTATAAATGATTTGATGTCTATTTGAGTATTAGATGAAACTGAATTTCACAAGTGCAACCGTGCTTTAAAGGAAAGAAAGCTAACGTAAAAAATTTTAAGGGAATTCTAGCACAGAAATTATAAGAAAAATCGCAAAAATGCAACCCTGCTTCCAAAGAGCACAAAAGCAAACAGTCCCTAAAAGGTTTTACTGCAAAACAAACAATTGTTTTAATAATTTTAAGCTTTTCCTCTTAACCTTAGTCCACTGTGCCATTAAGACGTCATATGTCACGCGTTTCCAACGTTTTTGCGTCGTTGCCAACTGTTAGATTGGAACGCAAAGTTGCTCTAATTGCACAGCCGGATCTCAACAACAACAACCAAACAATCAAAAGTATAATAAAGAACTGGGAAATAAAATGTTGTCAGTCAGAGATTACCTCATGCACATGCATAAACATACATTCAAACATATAGAGATATATACTCGATGAAGGTATTACAAGTTCATCAACATTGCGATTACAGTTACATATGTATGTATAAATCCCTAATCAGTTCAATGAACATCGAAAATGTAGGGTTGAACAAACACACAAAATTGCGGCATTTATATTAGCACACATTACACAAATACATAAATGCTGCGCAGGAGAAACAGAAAACGCCGGCAAAGTACACATTTGGGCCATTGGCCAATAATAAAATTGGCTTATTTGACATTTTTAAAATAGACTAGAATAATATAATAAGGCGCTGGCGCTGGTAATACCTGTTTTTTCTTTATTTTATTGTCTGGTTGTTAATTTGTTAAACTGTTTTTATTTGCAGGCCTCGACGCACAGCAGCCATGCTTTCAACACCAGCTCGTCGTCGCCCAATCGAGTTGTGACCCGTTCTGCAACAATGTTGGCCCTATTTGGCATCGCACTGTCCTCGTTTAGCTTGAAACAGCTGTTGGCCAACAAACAAAAGCACAATGCACTGCGCAAGCTTTAAGGACGGTCCAGAGACCATAAACGATGACTAGAAGTAGGATTAAATTGGTCATGTCCTGTGTTAATGCGCCATATTCATAATCATACTCATTTCTCAGTTCTCACTCATTCACATTGTAGTGTATATTTGTTTATGTTTAAGTTATCAACCAAAAACAAAAAGAAAAAAACTCACACATAAAACACAGAGACATGGCTTAAGGAAAAGCTATCCTATACATATTTTGAGATGTACCTATTAGTATATATGTATGTATGTATGAATATATATTTTCTTGTTCGCACACAAACAAACTTTAAAACAAAGACACACATGCAAATGCAACGATTGCGTAATGCCAACAACAAATCAACACAAAACGTAATGGAATGGAAAACAATAAATTGTGATAGTTAATTGTGGACTTATGATGATACTGATTAAAATGATAATGCAATAGCTGAGGAGCGCGCATCCTAAGTTGCCGTTATGTCTTAAGTTTTTTTTTATGTATACGTATGTGTTAGCAATTCGCAATATATGCATACATATATATATGTACTAGTATATACAAACATATTTTTAGTTATTCGAGCTCTAAATTTAAATATGCAAAGAAACGACTAAATGGAAGTTTATGATAATAGAAAGACAACAAAAGTGAGGATTGTCCAATTTGCCAAAATTATGGGCTGCAGAACTGCGCAGCATTATCCAAAAAATGTATTAGTTTTAATTAAATTCAGTACTATTCAAATAAAAGCATTATCAAAAATGAACCTTGTTTATTTTCAATTCATAACATACAACACCTTTTTCTTTACCACCCACAAACTTAATCAAACATCTTAACAGTAATACTTGCATCAACAAAAAAGATTTAAACAAACTACTACAAAATCATAAACCCAAAAAAAAACAACCACTAACAAACAAGAACCAACAAACATATACACCAGGTTCAGTCTACCCGTAATGCAACAAAACACAACTCACAGTCAAACACTTAAACAACAATCCCTTAAGATCCCAACCCCTAACCAACTCCTTGCAGAGGTCAACTTTAACTTACAACTAACAAATAAGTTAAATATAAGCCTGAGGGCCTCAGTTTCTCTGTCTACACCATTGCACTTAAGACTTTAATTCTCCAGTTCAATTTAATAAATAAATTCATAAACAAATGTTAAGCTAGTTATTCCCAAAACTATGATCCAAATCAATAATTTCTATGAGCTTATAGTTCTCTTGTTTTTCATCAGTGAGCTCCTGGCTCTGTTCTCTTTCTATGTCCTCCTGCTGTTGTGAACGCTCCTTGGCATCCCAGTGTCGTAATGTTCTTTGCGATGGCAATGGATACCCTTTCTGAAGCAGTATATTATATACTTTTGGACTAATCGCATATAGATGATACGACTCTTGAAGATCTTCGTGTGGCCAGATAATGCGTTTACCGCTTTGCAGCTTTTGCAATTGTGCCATGGAAAAGATTCCTCTCAAATGATTCAAAAAATGATCATAACGATCATTAGTCTTGTCCAACTGCTTTTGTAGCTTATCCATAGTTGTAGCATCTTTTTCCGCGTCAAGTTTCATTTTGAAATTCTGGCGCCTTAGATTCGTGCTGCAAGATAAAAGATCCGAGCTTAGTTCAATCAATCCCTTTCAAACCTTTTCCAATTTGGTGTCTATCGTATCTGAACGCCGGCAGAAGCGTATCCATTTCTCACATGATTCAGCCTTTTTTGGAAATGCAAAGTATCGATTTCTTGACTTTGTTTTTGTTTGACAGCGCAAATCATTTTTTAAACGGACGTTTAAACAAAGTTATCCCAAAGACACAGCAAATGTGACGTCACATTTTTTTTTGCAAGTGCTGTTTATTGCCAAAATACAAATGTATCGAACTAGTGCACTGAAGTTGGAACTACTTGCTTGAACCACTTGTGTTATATTAGAGTTACATTCTCTGAATAATTTGTTAAGGCATACACTATAAGGAATATGGAAGAAACATTAATGATATTTTGCAAATTAATACTTATAAGCATGCAAACAATGTGACTGAATTTAATAATTTGTTCACAAAACCAACTGTGAACTAAAGCGTGCCATCACTGTTACTCAGTGCTGTAAAGCGTGTGCTTGTTTCACATCAAAAACATATGAAAAAAGGCATACAAGTAAATGGGTGACGTGCCTAGTGCCAACAAGAAACATTGTTATTTTTTGTAAATTAAAATTACGGCTGAGAGCCCTGGTCATAGGAAACAAATGCGTTAAACATCTTCAAGTGTAGTACAGGAGAGCAGCCGCAGCAGCAGCAGTGAGCAACAAAAGCAAATACCAAAAAAAATATGGGTATAAACGTCAGCAGAAATGCCGACTTGGCTTCAAATGAATGGCTTCAGCGCTTTGTGGGACGACAGCATATAGCGCACGACGATGAGGCCTTCTGGAATGGTTTGCTCAATTATAACATAGTAATACCAGAAAATAGGTAAGATAGTAAAGCGTATACCACGTCAGCAACATGATAATGAAAAATCTCAATATGTTTACAGCCAGGATCAGTTAAGTCTGGATTCGCGTTTGGAGACACTATGTCAATCGTTTATTGGCAATAACCTGAAAACAGGTAACTTTGGCTCACTGGTCACTGTCTTTTTGGAGAAGGCATCGGAGCTGTTGTCGCTGTCCGATCAAGAAAGCAATATGCATGTGTGGCAAACGTTTAATGCGCTTTTCATCATACGCACACTGATCAAGTACATCAATGAGACAGGATCTGAGTTTCAACTACTGCAGCACTTTGAGGCAATGCCTAGCGCAGAAATGCTCAAAGCTGCCGAGGAGCAACAGCAGCAGCAGCCACCAGAAACGGCGACAATTGCAATTGAGGCAACTGAACACCAAGCACCAATGGCACCCATTATTGTAGATGGTGCCAAATTCGAGACATTCATCGATGCTCTGGTCAATCTAATTGTTGTCATACCCGTCAAGGAGTTCACCTATCATCTGCATTTGGAGTCGGTCAATACGCTCATAACACTTTTGGCTGTACATTTATTTGCTCAGCAGCAGCAACAGCATCAGCAGCAGCCTACAGATAAATCCATTGTCTTTCGCACCATCTACAAGTGCCAGCATGCGAATGTGCTGATGTCAGCGCTGTTACATTTTGTGGCACGCATGGTGGAGGTGCCGCACACAATGTTTGGCTCCAGTTCGGCGGGCTCATTTGTTTTTGGTATTGCGGAATCGCTGCTTTCAATATTCACGTTTCGCAAGCAGCAGGATGTGCTCAAGGCGAGCACCGCAACCGGCGAGGAGCTATCACAGCAATTTCGCAACCATTATCCATTGGCAAATCAAAGTCTGCTGCTAATACTGATACTAACCAATCACTGTACTGCCCAGGATAATGCATATCGCACGAGCTTGTTTGGCTGCGCCGATTCCAAAGATTCACCCAAACAGGGCAGCGGCGCTGTATCCTTTCAGATTGATTTCTCAGCCGTGTATGAGACTCTGTGTCGCATTGTGACCATTGATCAGGCGACGTTGCTGCTTTATCTGTTGCTGCATCGGAATGAGCGCTTCTATAGGTTTGTCATGCAACAACAGGATCTGGAACAGTTGGTTATACCAATACTACAAACATTGTATAATGCACCAGATAGCAATTCACATCACATTTATATGTCACTAATTGTTCTGCTTATACTCAGCGAAGATGAGAGCTTCAACAAAAACGTGCACACAATTGTAAGTTGAAGAATGAAGTTCAATTTTGCACATGGTAATAAAATGATTATTAATATTCTTTGCAGCTGCTCAAGAATATCAGTTGGTATACGGAGCGTACGATATCGGAAATATCACTCGGTGGCATTCTAATCTTGATAGTCATACGCACCATTCAGTACAACATGTTGAAGATGCGAGATAAATATTTGCACACCAATTGCCTGGCTGCATTGGCCAATATGTCTGGACACTTTCGGGCACTGCATCCGTATGTAGCGCAACGTTTGGTATCACTGTTTGAGACACTAGCGCGTAAGCATACGCGATTGGATGCACAGCTAAAGGAGCCGGCAGATAGTGCCGTATTTGTGAATGTTTCTACGACACCCGAGGACATGATGCAGGATTTGAGTGTGCTGGAGGAAGTGCTGCGCATGGTATTGGAAATCTTAAACTCCTGCCTTACAAATCAACTTGTGTACTGTCCCAATTTGGTTTATACACTACTCTACAAGCGCAGCGTTTTCGAAGGCTTTCGCAGTCATCATGCGTTCCAAGATGTTATACAAAATATTGATATGGTATGATTTTAGTTTGATAAAGGTATGAATGCAATATAATTAATTGTTCAAATTGCTTGTGTAGGTGGTTGGCTTCTTTTCATCGCGTCTACAGCGCGTTCAGGATCAACGTGGCGAGTTAGGCGTCAATGAAGTGCTTGAGGTCATATCAAAAGGTGCCAGCCAATGGTCCAGCGATCGCCTAAGGGTAAGTTCTATGCAATACATGCAGCTAAGTGACAAAAACGTATGTATATTTTACAGAAATTCCCCGACCTTAAGTTTAAATATGTTGAAGAGGATGCGCCCGAAGAGTTCTTCATTCCATATGTGTGGACGCTGGTCTGCAAATACGGCTGCGTTCACTTCAGCTCCGAAAGCATTAAGAGCGTTACAACAGATATTGCCTGCTAATATAAGCTACTTCAATTAACTTATTTAGCTCCTTGCTTTCGCTCGTCACAGGAGCATAATCCTTTTGTTTCCTTTGTCTTTGTCCTTTTAGCAGCTGTATGTGTAGTAAACAAGTAAGCTTGGCTCGCGCCAATTTCGCCTAATCCATTAGAATCCAAGCCAAAACAAATTATAACAAACGTTGACGTTATTAAACACTAAAACAAATCCATTGTTAAAATCTCGAGCTAGGCAGAAGAGTTAACTGCAAACGAAATAAATAGAAGTATATCATATTTTGCTACCGCTAAGTAAAATGATTAATAGTTTATGAAAAGTTACGCTCCAAAACGCCTATGAATCGACTCTACTAATAAACAAAGACAACAAAACGATAATTTAAATATAATTAATAAAAAAAAATATATATATATGCATATATAAATACATAATAATAAATTAAAGCAAATATATATTTACAATGTGTATGTTAGTTATAATATAATTATATGATTGTATTATGCAATTGATAAAGATCCATAAATTAAATACTAACTAAAGTTGATGAAATTATTCAGTTGGATTCACTTATTGAAGTACTCTTATCTCTTGTACTTACCTAAAGATAAATCCCCTATGCTTGTTGTTTGGGGATTGTTTTGTGTAACTTTTGTTATCTAGAAAATGTGTAAGATTCACTATATTGAAGTATTCTTATCTCTTGTACTTACCCAAAGATAAATCCCTTACGCTTGTTGCTTGGGGATTTTTTTGTGTAACTTCTTTTATCTAGAAAAGGTGCACGTAAAACGTATCTATATATGTATTTAAACGGACACTTAATTAAGCACACAGGAAACTACTTACAATAATGTGTGGTATGCCTATTTACGCATCATTATGCATATTTGCATTATCAGCTCTTACAACAACAAGAACAACAAGGCAACAATGCATTCGTCATGTTTGTTGGCATGTATTTTTTTTTTTTTAACAATATCAACAACTGCAATGTTTACACAACATTAAGAGGCGCCGCTGAACTGACTTAGTTGATGAATAAATACTCTTGTGAATTTTGTTACTTACGGTTACCTTTTCACAACTGTTTGAAAAAAAATCGAATTGTTTGTCACACTTATCCATTTTAAATCATAAGGACTTTATCTTAAGTGTTTTGCAAAAGTTCCCAGCAATACATTACACAGCACTTGTAGTGAGTAATAATTCCTTCGACAGGGTATTTTAAAGGGACTTTTATTACTAAGTTTAAAGTTCGTTGACTTTAGTCGCGCTGTCGTTGGAGACGTCACTTTATTATGGACACAAACCAATACAGGAGGCGGGGCGCTTTGTGGTCGGCTGACTTTTGTTGTTTTACTATGTTTATTTGTTGCACTTTATTATTTGTTATGTTTTGCAGTTTTGTGCGCGCGTACGTGTCTTCAATAAATTAATTTCAACAGCTAAAAAAAAACATTAAACAAATATGTACAAGGCGGAAAATTTGTTATTGTGAGTTTTTCATTGGTTTTTGTGGAATACGTAAAGTGCATTTTAATTATATATTTCTATATACATTTTTCAAATTTTCTAGCGTGTCGCTGCATTCGTTGTTGTGTGTGGTGCTGTTTGTCCGTTATGCAGGTTAAAACAGTTTATTGACTTCTGTCGCCCGCATTTCATTCATGCCAATTTGTACGAGCCAATTTCAATTGCAAACGCAAATGTGACAACATTTCTTGAGCAATCGCAAACGTACATAGAATTTGCTAGAAGCTTAGCAAAGTTCGCAACCCAATTGCGTATACAAAATACTGCACAAAAGATGTTGCGCAGGCGCAAACCGAATAATAAAAGAAATATAAATACAAAAAAACAGAAAACGCTTATTCAATCTGAACTAAGCTGAACTGAGCTTGATTGGAATTGAGCGCTGGCCGGACTGGACACAAAACGTGAGCACGCCAAATATGCTCAAACTGCGGCTGGGGCTGCGGTGCAGGTTGGACGGCGGTCTTTCATTCATTCTAAATTACATATTGTTGTGCAAAACGCAGCACCATTGTGAGTTAGTAAAACCAATAGCAAGATTATGACATAAATATTGGCAAAAAAATATAACAATAATTAACAGAGCATATAAATATGTATCTTTATCCGAACTAAAATATCTTTATGTATTTAGTGCATAAAAATGTTTTTACAACGCCCGCATTTTGTTTGCTTTTGAGTCTACTGCAAGTGTTGCCGATTCAAATTTAGCTGCTTTTATGGCTAATAAAAACGGAGTGCTGCAAAAATAGGAGTCTTATTGAATGCGTTCAGTGAAAAAATTGGTTCCAGGCTCATATATCGACTACCGATTATATTGATCCTGTAACCTGCGCTCCATTTATCGAAGTTTGATAAAATAATATTACTAAAGCGTGGTGATTTCAAACAACACAATATAAATAGCTTTAAAATGGTTTCGAAACTAGTTTGAATATTTAAAATCACATTTGCTGTTCAAAAATTTCCTACTAAGCTGCTTGTGCTCCCCATTTGTAAACAATATTCAGCTGCAAACGGTTAAGTAAGTTGGCAGGTTTAGTTTAATAATCTGGCACGCATTTTTAAAATGGTTTATGTACGTTCTCTTTACCTTAAGCAAAAATTAAAAAAAAGCCTTGGAAATTTTGGGTTGCGTAATAAGCAGTAACTGTAAATTATTATTGTATATATATTAATAAATTCAAGGAAAATAACTTTATCCCTTAGTTATATGTTATATGTACATACATACATATTCGAAGATAGTCTTTTATCCAGCTTTTTTTTAAGTACAACTTGTCAGCACTGTTGCAGATGGGCCTGGTTTTATAGCTGTAAATAGACCTGTGCCTCTCTTATCGATAGGTCATTGATCCAAACAGTTGTAAAACACTATACAAAACGTAGCAGTGTATGTGTATGTATAGTTGAAAAATTGCATAAAGCCCGAACATTAAGCTAAAAAAAAACAAAAAAAAAAAAAAAACTGAGTGTCTTGGCTCGTTGCCAGGTCTAAAATAGCCCCAACTCTGATCTCAAAGGTTTGCCCTCGCTTTCGGTTTCGCTTCAAAGGCTTTGACGGAGACAGAGGCGCGGCGACTTGGACAAATTATGTTTATTGACATCGATTTAACATAAATTCGCACCTTTCAATAGTTTATGTTTACTATTATATTATAAACTTTTTTTGCCTACGGTCCGGTCCGGTTCGACGTTTGCTGCTATTATCACACACGCAAACACACACACAGATATTGCTCTCGTCACACATCTGACGTTTTTCATATGTGGTTTACCTAGACCCAACTAAGCATCCATTGACGCGTTCCGTCCAGTCATCATTGTACCCCATTGTGTGACCTTTGCAGCTATTGATCTGCTTTGCTTACGTTCATTTTGCCTAATTGTTTGTTGCTGTTGTTGTTGTTGTTGTGGCTGCTGTTTGCCGATATTCGCATGAATGGTCAGCGTTTTGAGAAATAACTGAACGGAATGCGACTTGGGCCATTTCCAAGTGAAATTTATGAAAGTTGCACTGGGACTAGTCTTTATTTTTTGAGTATATGTTTTTTTTAGGCTAGCTTCAGGCTATGCTAGAAATGAATCTGTAGCATTTGTTTTTGTTTTTGTTTTTTTTTTTACCCAGGCTTCGTTAATGAGCTCAACGTAAACAACTTGAAAGACATATCTGTGTAAGAGTTTGGTTGACAACGAGCTTAACTTACTAATCTAATATAAAGATGTGTTTTTAATTTTTTTTTTTTTTAACTGGAGCTGCTGGGAATATACCTAAACACAGTTTTACTTTAATTAATCTTCCTAAAATATATGTTTAAGACTTCTTTACTTCACTGCCTGTTCATCATGTTTTCATGTAACTTTTTGTATGCTCGAAGTTTCTGTTGCTAGAAAAATCTTTTTTGTTGCCAAACAAGTTGATTGATTCGGTATTCGACTCTAGAGTTCACTAGAAAATGGTCAAGCACCCGGTTTTATGTGACTTGCAACGTCATATTCGTCAATCATTTAAATGTTTAGTGAAATTTTAGATTAAAAAATCATTTTGTGATATGCAAAAATAGTTAACAGAAATAATTGACTTTTTTTTATAGCACAAATTCTTTTTGATGGCTAACAAAATTTGTTGGGTAGCTGAGAACTTTTATGAAGTCCTTAATCAAATTTATACTGAAAATTATGAATATATTTTATTAAAATTGTTAAACTTGGGATATTTGGGAATGGGATTGTCTAAACATTTCAGAGAACTTATTTTAATTTTACTTCTCTTAACAAGAGAGTAAAAATTTCTAATTTTTTTTATCTTTTCCTGCATGCTATTGTTCTTTGAATGACATAACAAGATTTATTAACTAAAGTAACTAAATATTTCCGAATTTCTTCAAAAACCACATATTTTTCATGTCACATCGTTAGCTTAGCATAATGCTTATGAGGCAATAAATAAAATATATTTTTTTTTTGCGTACTAAATAAAAACGAACGTATTTTGGCATTTCATGTTTGTTTTTTATTACAAAATTAATTTGTATTTTTTATTTCATCATGAATTGTATCTATCACAATAACTTAACAACTAGGAGAGTGTTGAACACCTAAGGTTATTTTTTGTTTTGGCGTGTGGAAATTAAAAGAAAAAATAAATGATGCATGAAATTACTTACGAACTAACAAAGAAACTGTATAAATATTAAGACAAATATATTGCAAGACAGTTACTTAATGGGATCATTTAAAATGGGTTTGTGTATGTATGAGTGTGTTAAAAGTAAATGCTGCCTTTATTTCGCCACTTGGCAAATAACGAAAGAAAGGCAGGCGCCTTTGGCAACGCCAACCAATCGGGAAACGGAAACGCCGACCAGCAGTACTCCTCAATTTTTTTCTTTTCCTTTACATGCCCTCGCAGGTGGCCATGCAGGATTTGTAGCTGGAAAAGTTGTTCTCGTTGCCATCGCAGCCACCAAATTTGAATTCGACGCATTTCTTTTGGTCCGGATCGTAACGCCAGCGTGGTATCAATGCTCGACAGACACCTTTGCGTGCCGGCATCATGCAGAACTGCTCCGGATGTGTATTACGACCTGTGTTGGCCACATCGTCCAGTGAGATTGCATCAAAGAAATCGCTGACATCATCATACAGATCCATGGGACGTGCCTCACATTGCAGCGCCACCAAAAGTAGCATCAACACCGCTCCAATTACTTTCAGTTGACTTGATGAATACATTCTGGTCTCCACTTTTTCACTTGATTTACAACTTGGTTATAGGCGTGAGGGTTTGGCTGGTAATTAACTTTTTTTACAGAATTAGCTTTTTTGCACTTTTCGTTGTTTTGTTGGCTCTTCACCGGATGACTGTCTACTGTCGACTGATTGCATTACAAGCCTCGCATTTGGTTTTATACCAGGAACGTGACGTGACTTTTTGCTCGCAAAGCGGCGCTATGTTTGCTCGCTCACACGATCGATCGATCCGCAGACAGTCGTCAGTTTTTTGTAGCCGCTCTACGCAATGCAAAAAATTCACAATCGACATAAAGAGGCTTATGCTACTCTCTTTTTACCATGCTCTTAAAGTTGGTAAAATCATTATGTGTACATGGTTGTCAGATCAACTGAAAACTTCAAAATATAAGCTTAAATAAAATAGTATCAAAATTTGCACTTTATGAAAACTTAATTTACAATTTTGATAGTGTATTCTTTTTTAAAATTTATTTTGTATTTAAGTTTTCTTTTTCTTATGCAAAAGATTTGGTTTTCTTTTTCTTTAAAAGTCATATGATTAAATGATTAAAATACTTACTTGTAGCATATCTTAGAAATCCGTCTCGTTATACATTCCACCATTCAAAATCTCCAAGCTTGGTCAAAGCTGTTCCCTTTCCACATTGACAATCATTTTGCTAAGCGGTTTTCCTCCAGATTGTCCTCAATGTCAAAAAAGCATCAATCATTTATTATTATAAAAGGGTATCATAATTTGCATAAAATATATTTAAGAATAAGTTTTTGATGATGTATCAGTCATATGAAAATCGGTTAAGCTTAAATTGCACAATATTTCAATCAGTCTAACACCTTATCTTTATTTTTTTTATGACAACCAACGCAGTTGGCAGCTCTCCTTCTATCCTGACTAGGAAAAGTCTGAACCACTTGCTGCGTTCAAAGTATTACTTGGATAATAAAATAAACAATTTTAGTGCTGTTGACTCATTTGAGAATTGTCTGTCTGCGTTGGCCAGAGTTCAGTGCATGAGAAATGTGAAGTTGAAGATGGGAGTAGAGAGTAGAAGCTAGAGAAGTAGAAGTTGAACAGAAAGCAACAGTCAGCGCCCAGTGGCATTAATTTGTGCAATTGCCTTGGATGCTCACCGCACGCGAGCCGTGAAGGTAACAACGCACACGATAGAGCCTGCGCTGATGAGAGGGGGAGGCGTGGGGAAAGTATGAGTGGGTGTAGAGAACGTACGGTAAGTTGTACACCTAGCTGGCTGGCTGAGATGTTGCGTCTTCGTTTGCTTTTGTGGCCATGATAAAAATTGCATGAGCTTGCACTTGCCATTTTATGCTGGCTGCAACTTGGCCAAAGAAACGAACCAACGAACCAACGAACGAACCAACGGGCAGACGTTCCCAAGTTGCAGTCAAATTTTCATTTTTCCGCTCACGTATTTCGATTAAATTCTCATTTTGGTCATAATTTTGCCGTTTTTACGTTTGCCTCCGCATTAAATTGTAACTTTTCCCATCTCTCACTCTATCTCTGTTTCTCTTTCTCACTGTCTTCTCTCTCCCTTCGTTTCGTTTATCACTCTCTAGTTGGGCTGCGTTCTTTATGTGCGTATTGAAATCATCAAGTTGTTGCTTGAGACCGTATACATTTGGAAAATTAAAAGTTTGTTTGTTTTCTGTTTGTTGCCTTCTTGTTAACTTGGCTATTATTCGTTTGACAATGGTTGGAGTGAGTGTGTGTGTGTGTGCGTGTAAGTGCAGTCAGTTAGTTCTGCGCTAGTTCGATTGTTTCGACTTATTGTTTTTTATGCCCAACCATACATAAATCAATTTGGTTTGCGCGACACTCACGCTGGTTAGTTGGCAAGTTTTATGATTGCCGCATAAATCCGTTAGCAAAGCCCAAAGCACCTGATACCCGCTGTGCGCTAGTCAACGAGACTCTCTGCCTGGCTAATTTTGTTCGGCACGCACACATTGGCACGTCACATTGGCAAATTCCCCATGAGCATTGAACAGTTGGCAGGAGTTGAACGCTGGATCTGATACAGGAGCAGCCGCAACTAAAGCTTAGCAATAAACTTTTGTTATGTGCGCATGATAAATTGAAAAATAGTGCGCGCAACTACACACAGAGGCACAAACTCACACACATACACATACAGACAAATACTTACACTCACACACAGTTGTGCCTTCAACTGTTGCACATTTCCCTAATCGAATAACTGATTCTGCTCGCAGCCTACAAGTATGCAAGAGCATGCAGACTGTACAAAGCCACTGCATACTTGTAAGCTGCAACCAAAAAACATTGCATATCTAGCTATCAAAACTATATTTTTTTTTGATTCTGCTTTTTCTTGCTTTACGATCTTGTTGCTTTCTACTTAACGGAAAAATAAAATTGAACTGGCTTAAATATATTTTTTCCACTGATATTTGCAAATTACTCAACACGAAGTTTCCTAAAACAAAATTAATCTACGTACGGTCTCATCAAAAATTTTTAATATGTCTGCTCCATCTATGCAAAGTGCAAAGCCAATAAAATCAGACAACATTGTCATGGAATAAACCATATTCGAATAATTTTTGCTACCGCAATGTTATTAAATTACTTAGGCCTTGCAACCAAGTGTACAAAATGCAGTGCACAAATCCTTTTAACAGGCCATAAACGAGCAATATCCATGGCAGCAATGGACGCCCTCTTGCCCTCAAGCTAATCGTTGGGCATATTTCCAGCCAAAGCCACCGCAATAACCGCTGTCAATATGCGGATTAACGCATCAATTACATGACCAGGCACGGTTCGCTGTTGCAGCTCCAACCCCCTTCGAGGAGGATATCGTGTTTATTAAATTTACTTTCACTAGTGTGTGTGTGTGTGTGTAAAAAATGAATATATGCAGACTGTTGCATGCGTGGAACGATAGCCGGCAAAAATGTCATTTGCGCAGTAATTTAATTAATTGCAAATTGTGCAATCATGCTCAGTTTCATAGTCTCAGTCAGAACACTTTTGGCACCTCCCTTCAAAAAATGTAAAACAATTTAAAATCCATTTTGTTGCCCATTTACATTTATGATGCGTTTCGGGCTCTAAAAAATAATACAAAAAAGAAGAAAAAAAATAGAGAAAAGCCCCTTATTTTTAGTCAGGTCAGTGGCAACTAAATGAATTCGATAATTGACTTCCACTCTCTTGACTGCTCTGTCCGGTCAGTTTTGGCTTAGTGTTTTTTTTTTCATCGTTGCTGCTCCTTCAGCTTGTCCTATGAGTCGCTGGCGTTGTTGTTGTTGGTGGTGGTGGTGCCATGGCTCGTTTATTTTTTTGTGTTTGCAACGCCGCACACAAAACATAAAAACGTCTGTTGCGTGTTGCATATGGAAAATTGCCAAATGTAAAGGCGGCAAGGGCCAAACACTCAAAGAGCAATTGAGAAGTGGGAAGAGAGCGTAAGCCAAAAGAAGTCGCAAAAGGAAATGTAGCAAGGCATAATGGCCTGACAGGACCCAAACACAAGCACAAACATAAAAAATAAAGAGGAAGAAGAAGAAGAAAAAAAATGAATAAAATTCTGTTTGCCAGTTTTCCCAGTTGGGCTGAGAGTTTTAATAGTTGTGCAAGTGCATGTGATTGCTTTATGGGATTTGGATGAACTTGGCGGCACGTGCCACTTGGCGTTTAGTTAATTATCACAAATTAGCTAGCAATTGCCCCAAACAAATTGATTGCCAGCCTGCTTGAGTATTCCACTTGGGCATGGAAAACATAATGTGCAGACAATTTTATTTGAATAGTTTTCTTTTTAAGTACACTTTTCAAATACTTTTACCTAACTCTATTGAGCTGCAGACAAATGCTTAAAATAAATGTACTGTTAACCAGCCATTGGATTAATATCGATAAGAAGTCTTAGTGCAGTTTTTCAAAGTCTTTATAGTTTCGATTTGCATTTATTTTGTTGTCAACTTACTACTCACACTTTTTTTGTCAATTCACCTTCGAGCAAGAATTTGCATTACATATAACATATTAACTTAACAGAACAATAGTTGTTGCGTTATTCTCTATACGTAACAATCTCGAAACAAAGAATTTGTTAATATATAATCATTTAAGAGCTTAGATTTGTTAGATTTAGTTAATTACTTGTAGGTATGTGTGAATTCTTTAATTTGTCTATGCCACACTGTGGTTTGCCTTTGTAGTAGATCTTTTTTGGTCATTGTCTTGGCTTAAAGCTCAATGCGTTCATTTGGTTGGCGCTGCTGCTGCTGCTGCTTTCCACATCGTCAACTCGACAGCAGTTTTGTGAGCAAATGCTACAGCAATTTTTACTTATGCCTCAATACTTTTTCCTTGTCCACGGGCAGTGCACTGGCGACTTTCGGTGAGTCTGATGAGGGTGGTGGGGGGAGAGGATGGGTGGAAAAAAACTGAGCGACATGACAAAATGAAAAAGGATACTTGGATGCTGAATACTGCTGGACTGACTGTTGGCAGCGCGGGCGTGCATCAAAAAACATGACATGGCACGAGCCATTTCGTTTGTTTTTCTATTCTTACTGTAACTGCAGCTAGTATCTCTACTTTCCATCTTTTTTCTATATGTATTTGTTTGTGTTTTTGGGCTGCGTCCAAAACATATTTTTTATACAATTCTTGTGCGCTTTGAGTAAAATATTATGTTACAGCCAACAAAAAGTTTTCTGTTGCATTTTAGCTGCTGGCGTTGCAAAAAATGGAACCCAAAAAAAAAAAAAACACAAGAAAAATATTTTAAAACTTGTAAACTTAGTTAAACGCATTGGCATTGATGTTGTGCTTATGCATATTCAAAATGCTTGGGGCCCAGCTTGCTATAAGCGCACACAAGCAATTCATTAAGCGCAATAGAAAGAAAATGGCAACAAAAAAGTAGGGAAAATTACAGAGCGAAATACGTTGCGGACAGTTTACGAGCCGCAGACGCCAGACAACAGCACAAAATGTCGATGGGTTGCATATTTACAACTTTGAAGTGTTTTATTTTATTGGTCTCGAAATGAACAAATGGAGCACCACATACAAACACACACACAAAGATATAAAATTGCGGTGTTGACTCCAAAAAATTTTGCATAATTTATGAGCACACTGGCAAACGGCGGCGGAAACACACACGAGCAGGACTTTAACTCTCACACACACAAGCACAACGCACGAACCAACTGATTTAAATGCAATTGCATTGAAGTATGTTGTCAGTGGCAGCTGGCTGCTGTTTGGCTGCGGCTCACGTGCAACGACCCAATATTGTTGCATATAACAAAAAAGAAAAAATATAAAGTAAATGGAAACAAAAAGGAAAAAGTCCTGGCCAGAACCAGTTGCAACGTATCGACGACAAGAACGGCCGTCTTGGCAATTTCTTTTCATTTGCCAAAGGTGTTGAGACGTATTTGCTACGTGGGCAGGTCAAGGCGCCAAGGAGACAAGGAGACCAGCTCTAGTGTGTCCACAAGTGTCGTCTATTTGTCCAGGCTGTCAGACATTTTAGTCTGCCTTCGCCTTGGCTGTTTGGGAGCCGGGCAAACAACCGACAAATTTAGTGTATTTTGTGCATTTTTAAAATGGACAAATTTATGTGACATGCTGTGCCAATTGATCAAATTAAATAAACATGAGACCAACGAACGTATCGAAATCGGGTAACTGAACACTGAGCACATGCAAGCTGCATTTTATACAAATAGCACGAAACATAACAAAGGCCAAAAGAATTTCAATTGCAGCAAACTATAAATGGCAAACTGAATTTAGATCTTGTCATTCATTTCTATGAGCTTATAAGTTTTTGAAGACGTCTTGACATAGCTCCAAAATGTTACGGGAGAGAAACCGAAAATATATACTTAGAATGCTATACATTCTCGAAAATATAAGATAGATATGTCTTAACGGCAGTGCGTTGATAACAGTCAGTCAATTAGGACAAAGGGTGAATAATGAAAAATATACCTAACAGTTTAGTTTGCTTATCCCACTTGTCAAACTTGAATCTATACATTTGTAGTTTAATTTATTTTTATATATTTTCTTGGTATTAAAATTAGTGATTTGGTAAAAGTAGAAAATATTCTCTTTCACTTTATTTCGGTATTGTCATTTTTTTTGTTGAATTTTTTCTCAATCTCATTGTTCTATATCTCGTACCAATTTCTATTCACATGTAATTAAATGGTAAAGATTATTTTTCAAATCGGTTTATATCTTTATCTGAGTTAATTAAATTCAAAATTGAATATTCAAAAATCCTTAATTGCACATTATAGTTTTAGGTTATTTAAATTATCAAATACCGTTTGTTCAAAATATCAATGTTAGTTGAAACTTTTGAATTTTTAAGCAGCTTACAGTTGCGTGTGTGTGTGTGTGTATATTTGGCGGGATGAATTTTACTACCAGATTAAGTGCTGGCAATCTATTTAATTTGGATAGCTTTGTTTAATGGATTGGTGCTTCAGTCAAGCCGCAAAACTTTTAATCAAACGCGGCCCCCACTAATTACATAAGTTTCAACTGTGGCTCAATGCGAAAGCGATTGTTTATATCGTTGTTGTTGTTGTTGTTGTTGCAGGCACATTTGATAATATTCAATTATGTCGAGGCGCGCATTGTGCTGACTTTGGCATTGACAACGTGTGGCTGGAAACACATACACAACACACTCACATACACATACAAAATAGAGACAGAAAGGCGGAAATAGGAAATGTTATTGTCGTTGCGCATACGCCAACCCTCCCAAAAAATAACCCCACCATCCACACCCACACTTAGTTGTCGTGTTGCGCAAAAGTTTTGGCATAAAACAAAAATGTGATTTACATGGGGAAACGCAGTGAACAATGCGCTTGCCTCATGTACAAGTGTGTGCATGTGTGTGTGTGTATGCGTGTGCGTTGTGTATTGGCAACAAAGAACATTTCATGTTAAACAGCTGGCATCGGCTGTCGGAAGCCGCCGGCAAAAAACTTGCCACAATGCAAAATGGGCGCTCAACTCTCGACTCAATTCTCAACTGAACTCAACTCGATTCTCGACTCTTTGGTTTCTTATCAGAAACGCTGTCAAAAACGTTGCGGCAATGGGGCGCCACGTCAGACACCTGTTGCCATTGCCGCTGCCAACTTAATCAAAACTGAAACCTAGGCAGTTTGAACACAAACTTTTTAATTCAATTTAGTTAGCTTTCAACTTCTTTTATAAATAAACAAAATTATTGACTTCAAATTTACTAGTTGCGCGTCTTCTCATTCAGATTAGATTATGATTAAAACTTGTCAAGATTTAGATTCTATCCGAAAAACGTTGATTAGACATAAGCTTCAACCATTTTGTGTACAAGTTGTTATTTGTTCATTTATATAGAAACATTTTTTCAAATATTCCACAAGTGTGATTTACACGAAAACTTAACAGTACAGGCCTATGAAATTTTCAGATTAGATATATTAAACCAATATAAAGAAATTAATATTTTAAAAACTTAATAATAACTTATGTGTTTACTAATAACTTATATGAAAGTGTTAAATATTTTGTAAACGTGTACAACTTGAAGCTTAGCCATTCTCGCTGAGGCTTGTTCAACTTTGACTGTAAAGCTGCGAAGTGGATTAATTTTTTGCTTTATCTGGGGTCGATCTTAGCCTAAGACATTGATATCTATTGTATTGGTTAAAAGCTGCTTATTTTTTGTTAAAAATATATCAATTTTTGTTTTTAAAACCAGAAGGCAAATAAGAGTGTTCGGGAAAATATAGAAATGTTCCCAAAATGTTAGCACGGCTACATTCAAAAGTCGACTATGTCGACTATTTATAGTTAAAAAGTCATTTTAAACTACTCATTGCTCGATTTTCAGATTACCTTATCAAAATTATAAACATCTTTTAAACAGACAAACCAAAAATTTGATTTTAAAATTTTTAATACTGAATTTATTCGCAGGAAGAATTTACTTTCTCAAAATTCAAAACAAAACTTAAACCTCTTCTAATCAAATATATTATAGGAAACAAGATAGTTGATTAAAAAAAAAAGAAGAGTTTTATAATACAATAATTTTCAATTTGCTGTGCTGGTATGTTATCAATATGCTTTATAAATTAAAGGCAAACACTTAGAAATAATCGATTATTTAAAATTTATAAACTTTTACTTTGCTTTAACTCTACAATCCGTCACGTTGTCTATTATTATATACTTTTTTATATAATTAATCTAATCAAACGACTTAAAGTTTAAAGCATTGTAAATATATATGTACATCTCTTTCTTTCAGTGGTGACGAATTTTTGTAAATTTAATTTTAAAATAGTGCCAAGAAAACAGTCTTAATTGTATAAAGAAATAACAATTAGCCCACGTAGTAGTAAAAGAAATATAAAAAATTTAATAAACTTTAAGAAAAACATAACTTTACAATTAACATTTAACTCAGAGTCCAATAAAGGCTTTAGCCCGTTCTTCGCCTTCATCTTTTAAGATATCCGCTGTTTTGAGCAGCTTGAGAAAACGTGGCGAATAATTCTCATCGATCTGATTATCATTATCCACACTGAGACGCGCTCTTCGCAGCACTGCCTTTAACTGAGCCTTCCTTTCTCTGCGCTCCAGTGAGTCCATCATTTTACGCAAATAAACCCAATCTAAAAGCAGATCATCTCTCAAATCGGCAGCATGGATTTGCTCTTTCGCTGGCAGCGTCTCGTACTGCCTCAAGAGTTTCTTTACTATTCGCGATTTCTGCTCAATATTGTTTGGATCCAGGATGCGCTTTTCCCGATTATAGTCGGCGAGCTGTTTTAGATTAGATTCACGCTTCTCGCGCGCCTTTTGCTGTTGGTTGTTGGATCTTATGATCATGTTGTAGAACTCAACCAGATCTGGACGCAATGGTAGGCAATTTCTCTGTCTCATTTGCTTATCAATGATATCGCTAATGGTTTCCATGGTACGACGCACCATTGCCTCTGTCTCCTGCACTTTCTTATCGGTCGAGTCATTGCGTATCTGATATAAGTTTTTGGTTCCCTTAAACCCACATTTCCGATTTCGCGACAGCACAGAGAGCAAAGCATCAAAACTGGGATCATTGTTGACAATATCGAAGACGGCGTGCACTATGTCTTCGGACAATTTGCCTGAGACTAGCTTGTCAAAGCTCTCAGAGTAGTTATCCTCTAGATCCATTTGATTCTTGTCGGAGCTAGAGCTTGAGCCGGTGCCGGCGCTGGAGGTAGAGTTGGGACTGACGCTAGAAGATTTATTAAAATAATTCAGTATTAACATTACTTTATAAACAAACCCAGCCTTCACTTACCTTTGTTTTTGTTCCGCTTTGGGTTTGGGCTCTGGTTCTGTTTTTTTCTTCCCTTCTGGTGGAGTTTTCTTGCTCTTCTGCTTTCTTTTGTTTCTATCTTGCACCTTCTCTTTGTTCTCTCTACGTTGTTTGGCCTGCCGTGAAAAACGCTCCTCGCTTTCAATATCTGCATTTTCATCCACCAGCGCATCTTGTAGCTTGTAGATGGTTTCCGCTGCGACTAGCTTATTGTGAGTTGGCTGCATGCAGATTGAACCGTTTCCATAGATCTGCTTGGTCTTTGGATCGCTGCAGACGTTCGCATTGAGGGAAACATTGAGCTTAACTGCATCAGGACTTTTGCAAGGATTAAATGTGGTTGCTGCATGCTCCGTACTATGCTCCGTACTATGCTCCGTAGTATGCTCCGCAGCAGGTTCCGGAGTTGTTGGAATAGGAACACAATCAGGATTCATAGTGGTACCTGCAGCAGTACTAGTTGCAGTTGTTGTTGTTGTTGTTGCTGCTGATGCTGCTGCTGTAGATGCTGAAGATACGGTTAGACTAGGGTCAGACAGCACATTCAGCTTGTTTTTATCAAATATCGGTGCGAAAAACCGACCGACATCATAAAGAGGTTGTTGCTGCTGTTGCAGCTGCGACTGTTGGTGCTGTTGTGCTGCTTGTTGCAACTGCTGCTGTTCTTGTATTTGTTGTTGTTGTTGTTGCTGCTGCTGCTGCTGCAGCTGCTGTTGCTGTTGCAGTTGTTGCTTGGCCAGCTCACTAAAGAGTTGCGACATATTGAAGTTGGTTTTTAAATTATTGCTCTGCTGCTGTTGTTGTTGCTGTAGTGGCTGCTGCTGCTGGCATACCTGCAATGGTTGACGCTGCAACAGCTGCTGCTGCTGTGAAAAGTAAGGCTGATATTGTTGCTGTGGCGTCTGCTGATAAGCCATATTATTGTAGTTGTTAATGTTGTTGCGTTGATTCAACATTGGCACCTGATATCGTGAATTACAAAATGTATTGCTATTGAATTCGTATGGAACATGATCATCCTTGAAACTAGATTGAGATTCGGCATCGCTTTCCTCTTTAATGTTAGCTGCTTCCAGTCCGACCAACATGTTGTTACCCAAGCTATTATCCAGTCTACCAAAACGCTCGTGGTTGCCATTATGATCTGGAAAAGAATCTAACAATTTATTAAATTGCTGTTGATCCGGCTGTAACTTGGACTGAGCTTCTAACTTTGACTCTAATTGTTGCAAGGGATGTAACTCTGACTGCGTCTCCAATTCTGTGTCTTTCTGTCGTTTCAAATGAGGCTCCAGCTGTGTCTCTGATTCTGGCTCAGACTGTTGCTCAGACTGTTGCTCAGACTGCAGCATTGAACGATCCACTGATTGTGTTTGTAATTGTGGCTTATCCTCCGGATTAGTCATTGACTTTCGTTCCGATTGTGACTCCATCTGTGCCTCAGACTGTAACATAAAATATCGTTTGTAAAGGCGCTTATGATGTTCTACATCCTTTGAAATTGCCATTGGGCTTACCTGTTGCTCAGCCTGTGGCTTAGCTTGTGGCTCAGATAGGTCAACCAACTGCCCAATTTCTTGCTCCACAGAACGTTTACAGCGGCGGTGCTTTTGATTAGGTTCTAATTGTGACTGCACCTGCACCACTTTCTCCACCACAGAGCGTTGACAGTTGCACAATTGCTTGGATTGTGTTTTTAACCTAGACTGCCAATCTGGCAGCAACACCAACTGCAGCATTTCTGGCTCCTCCAAAGATCGCTTAGTCCTACGCTTATAATGTTTCACATTGTTCTTCTGGTGATGCACTTTTTGCCAGCTCAAGCGTTTCACCTTACGCCTTACGCGATCTTTGTCGCTGGCATGTTGTGAGATTTTGTTGGCCAGAAGCTTAACCACAGCTTCCGGATGACTTTTGCAGATGCCACTACGGAATGCAACATCTTCTCTTTTGATTTTGCCATTTTTATTATTAGTTGTCTGCAGTAAGTCAACATTTTGCTCCGGAGCCGCAGGTTTTGCCTCTAGCTGTGCTTTGCCTTCATTGAATGATATTTTATTTGTGTCTTGGATGTTCTGCTGATTGACATTGAGATTGAGATTGGCTTCCAGTTGTTTCTTATTATCAATTTCTGTTTTAAGTAGGGCTTTAGGTTCCTTGGAAGAGTCGGATTTGATTTCTGCAGTTTGAGGTGATTTTGTTTCCTCTGCTGCTTTGGCATTGATGACTTCTGGCTCTGTAGCTGGAGCTAACCTTGCCACTAACTCCTCCGCCTCGTCCTTCTTTTGTCCAGGCTGCTGTTTTTCTAACTTGCTCGCTGCACTTAGCTGTTTGGTAAGCTTTGTATCACTTGTCATTTCTGGTTGCTTCACTTGCGTCGGATAACGCTTGAAGCGGTCACGATCCCTGTCAATCTTTAGCCTGGCATTGGCATGCGAATAGTCTCGCTGGCTGAGCATATTGAACTGATCATAGTGGGGCGAGCGGTAGTCATAGCTTTCAGGTGTATCATAGAGATGCAGTCTGGGATTGGAATCAGCGATAGAGCTCACATCTGGAGAGTTGGGACTATCAAACGGATTGAGGATTACATTCTTCTCAACCTCATTTGACTGCTGTTCCTTTTGGCGCTTCAACTTTCGCTCCTTTCGCATCAACACATCATCCACAAAGTGGGCACGCAGAGTATCCATTAAAGCATTGCTTGGCAACGATGGACCCATTCCCTTCCGCATCAACCGATTACTTGTCTTTAGCTTAATTTCGTTCATGGGATTGAAACCGGAGGAGGATCTACGTTTCTTTAAGCCACTTGGATAGCGTGATTTGCTGCTCCTTGCAGCAGCATCCTCCTCAATTTTCGACAGCTTGGAGTTGGCTTCATGTGACAGTTTCTTGACATTGAGCTGGGGGAATTGTAGGCGTGCCAAAGTTTGCTCGTAAACCCCTTCTGGAACATTATCATCTCCATATTGTGGCAATCTATCTTCCTCCTCCTTACTATGCTTGAAGTCTTTTTGATTGGTTTGAAGCTGCTGCTGTTGCTGCTTTTCCTGATTTTCCCGCTTTTGATCCTGTTCCTGATTGTTCAGCTGTTGTTGCACATGCTTTAATTTAATGTCTAATTCAGTTGCACCAGTGTCCATTGCCTCGTAGGGCTCCTTGGCGGGAAGTCCACTAAAACTTAGTTTCTCTTCATTTGGATCCTTGTATTTTTGCTTAACTTTAGCCAGCTCCGTTTGGTCTATGCCCAGTTCATAGCTACGCCCATCTTTTCTAGTAGAACGTGATTGCTTGGGCATAGCACCTGAAGCTTCTGATCCTACTTTTGCTGCAGGCGCACCACCAGTTTTCAGGCCACGAAACCAATCATCTGCCGCCCGCTGCAACGACTGCTCCTCATCATCCTTATCATCATTCTGTTCCTTTTCGCCACCTTGTGCAAAGCTAGCTAGCATTTCATCGATGTTATTGCGCCTAGGACGATATAGTTCAGCTTCCTGGACCTCACCGTAGTTGGATTGCAGCTCTTGCAACTGCTGGCGTGCATCATTTAGTGATTGATGAAAGGTACTCAATTGTTCGCTGACTACTTGAGATCCCTCCTCTGCTGTTGGAGTTGAACCGCCCGTAAGAACCATCAGTGTCCACCAAAGTTGCAGAAAGATCATTATTCGCATTTGTTATAAAATATATATTTTTACACATTTACAGAAATTGAGTTGATTCGAATTGAAAAATTTTACTTCAACTGTCAATGATTAAGTTTTCAGAAGCCTAACATAAGGAGAGATAGGTAGATAGGTACAAAATATAAAGAATTTAACAATGATTTAAGTTATATAACAAGTGGAAACGTTGCAGTCGGGCGCAGCCGACTGCGGTATACTCGATACATGTTTAAAGAAGGTTAAAAAGAGGCCTGATTGCAAGGAGGTACGGATGCGACGGGGTGAACGTTGCGTTCAAAGATTGTGTAGTGCGCTTGCCTCAGAATTTTTTTTGCCTAGAATTATGGTATTCAAATTATGTACGAAACAAGCTAAGCTTTTGGCTAGCGCCACCTATAGGGAAAGCGGCTCGATTAGTTGCTTGCTCACTATTAAAAAATTGCAACTCTTGCATTTTTTGTTGTTGTTTTTTTTGCCGAAATAGTTCAGCAAGATCGGACGACATCTCGGGTGCGAAGCATTGTTTCAAGAAGAGAGAGTTTTTGGATCTCGTGGCGGTCAGACGGCGGTCGGAAGAAATAAATTCGGGAGCCGTACAGTACGCAAATCGAAAAATTTTAATTTGCAATCGCGATTTTTATAAAATCAAAAACCATAGTCGGCTCACAATGTGTAACAAAAAGAAGACACACTTTTGAGTCGCCACTAACTAAATCACCTGGTTGCCTAAAGAGGAAAAGGCAATTATGCAATCCGGAACTCTGAGACCACGAAACCACGCGGAGTGGCTCAACATAACCCTTCCTTCGTTTTCAAATGAGCGACGACCCGTCCACAGCAGCCCCAGCGGTGACCAAGTGCCGATTTCTATTTCTTTTATAAAATCGGACTAAAGTAACAATTTAAAACTACGCCATGTTAAATTACGAAACCAAAGAAGTGATTAACTATGGCTTCAAACTCGATTTTTTTTTATTATAATAAAATTTATAAAAACGTGCACATAAAAAGACAAATGAAACCGAAAGACAAGTTATATAATATCACAGTGATATGCACAGCACAAAGACATACACTGCAACAAACATTTACTAAAACCGAATTGCACGTGGTGACTTAAAACACGCCTTGTTTAAAACTTAATTATTACTTAAATAATATAGCAGACGTAAAAATGAAAGACAAAGTTAAAACACTCATGTTCCAGATAGAAAGTCAAAATGTTAAAGATAAGTTAAATTAATTAAATTAAAAAGAACACAAAAAAAAAACTTAGAAAAATAATGTGTCAAGATATCTTGTATTCTAAATTCAGTCCAGTTCAAGCTAAAACAAGAGGTTACAACTAAACCAAATAAAAGTTGAAATAAACGAAATAATACAGAACATTACTATCAAAACATCATACCCTATTCACCAAACCCCCCACAGCTTAAAAAGAATAAAATACTCTTGATGCAGCTCTCATCACGGCAAAAGATCTTTTGGACGTCGCACAGTGGCGCCATTTGAGTTTTTTCGTTGCAAAAATCATAACTTTTGAACCAAATTAGATAATCGATCAACTTAAAAAGCATCTGATAGATAATTAATCGCCCTAAAAAATTAGCATTTGAAATGAATTGTACGATTTTTGGGTGCCTATTTATGGGTATGCAAAGTTGAAATTTGTGAAAAAACTATTTTTACGGGAAGGAAAAAAATATTTTTTAAATATTTTGATTTTTATTGTTTCATTTTAATGGTTTTTATAATTTAAAATTAATGTTATGATAATTAAAAATATTTTCTTTTTTTAGTTTTTTGTAAAATATTCATCACAATCCGTAAAAGATGGTATATCTAAAAAATCATCTCTGCATTATACGTATTTTCAAATTCTTTTCGTGACTTAACATGCCTCAGTGATGAAATTAGTGGATCTGAAGATGCTGCTAACATGTTGAAGAGGTCCTCATTTTGTCTGACCCTTGATGCTTTGAAAGTGTTTAGCAAGCTGTATTTTTTATAAAATTTATTTAATGATTCCTGTACTTCTTCAGAAAGCTCTCCAATTGGTAAAGACTGATACTCAATTATATCTTTGCCATGCGCCAATATTTTATGGACTGTCGGGGTCAACTTTTTCTGCGGATATAGTTCTGCTAAAAGTGATGCAGTTTTTGAAGCATATTCTCCATGTTTGGCAGAATCAACTTTTTCTTTGCAGTTCAAAACATTTAAGATCGTTCCCAATCTCTCAACGATTTGGTTGTTGATTCCAGTGATTCGAGTTACAGCCTCATCATTTTCAAAAAATCTCCTTGAAGTGTTTCCATCGTTTGAGTTTCCGTATCCGTACTTGGGCAGTCTACTTTAAGTTCAACTTGTTTGAAAAACACATATATAGTCTAATCTACTACCTGATAGATACCGTTTGGATTAAGGGTTCAAGAAAAGAGTTAGCTTTCATGCCTAACAAATTTACCTATTGTTTGTATAAGTCCAGGTCAATAAGGTCAATTTATGCAGTTTGAGTACTTTGCACGTGTCCGAATAAGATTTGTGCCTACCTGAATGGGATGTGTGACTAGTTTTACGCTAACGCAATTTCTGTATTTGGTGCGTACCTGGTAATTTATTTGTATATCCTGTAACTGCACCTGAATTTAGGGACCAGGTTTTGAAAAATGATCTCAGGTAAGCATTACAGAATGAAAAACAAAAATCTTGTATCTTAACAATAACGAACGAAACAACAACAATAAAAATGGGTTTTCACGGTTATGTGTCATAAATTGCCCAAAAATGCATGCAACACATTTTTGGAACAATGTCTTTTTTGACTATTTTATATCTAAACAAGTAAGAAGGCTCTAGTCGGGAGAGCCCGACTAGAAGATACCCTGAACCCAGTTGCAATAAATATATTTAATTTATATAAGACTTTGGTATACTGGCTTAGCTTCCATCGATTAAGTTCAATATCTCCGGTGTTTCTCAACCGATTTGGACGAAATTTTCAGAAAAGTTCTATCATTATCCATTACTTCAACCCTCATTTTTAGATTTTCCAAATTCGATATTTTATTGTTATCGATATTATGTGTATATCGGAAACCAGAATAGTAATCGATAATTTGAAGCAAACTTGTTCTGCTCATGGTATAGGAGAACTTAAATACAAAATCAGAAGTCTCTAGCTCTTGTAGTCTCTGAGATCCACGCGTTTATACAGACGGACAGACGGACAGACAGACGGACGGACGGACATGGCTATATCGTCTCGGCTGTTGATGCTGATCAAGAATATATATACTTTATAGGGTCGGAGATGCTTCCTTCTGCCTGTTACATACTTTTGCACAAAACCATTATACCCTTATTTACCCATTTTATGGGTTAAGGGTATAAAAAAAAGGGGCAAAAACGGGCAAATGAAACTTTTTGCATTTAATAGAGGAATAATCAAAGAAATTAATTTGAAAAAATAGCCGATATAATGTGATATAATTTTTTTTATTTTCCATCAAAGTTGAGAAATAGTGAAAAAGTGGGTAGTTGGTAAATATAGATTTGCCTGGCCAAACGCAAAACAAACAGTACAATTTTTTTTTTATTATTTTCTTAATAAATAGATTTTTCAATAGAACCAAAAATAATGACGATCCGTACCTTAGTTTTTGAGATATTGTATCTCAAAGCCGACCAATTTACCTTAAAATTGTGATTTTTATGTAACACAAAAAATCAGACAACTTTGAAAAGCTATATCTTCTAAACAAAAAATCCGGTTACATTAAGGATTGAAGATTCGAAACCGTTGGAAAATTTCCTATAAAGTAGGTTCATTCAATATTTTTTAGAGGCACATGCAATTTTTGATTTTTGACACCTGACTTGTTCTACGGGCGCCACTGTGCGTCGAGGAGAAAATGTAAGTGCATCTCTCAAGACCTTTATTAATCACCCTTTTTATTATTTATTCATATAGCAAGTGATCAAGTGATACAGTGACAGTGAGAATTTAAATAAATATTGTAGTAAAAGAAAGAAAAAAAAAAAATGTGCTAAGCCGCTCTCTTAACACTATAAATAAGAGAAGCAAAATTCAAGAAGAGCTTTCAAGCTTGCGGTCGCGCCAAATAAAGTTGAGCTTAAGCTTTGCAGGATAAGCCTGGAAGTATGCCACTGAGAAAAATCACTTAATCACCTGCAATACTATAAAACATAAATATGAATTTGACTAATTGTTGCAGCCTAAACTGAACATATATATATTTAAAAAAAAGGGAACTAACATAAAGAAATAAAATAAAAATAAAAGAAAATAAAAATATTATCAAATAGTTTATTAAATTAAATATTGAATTATTATCTTTTACTATGAATTAAAATAAATACAAAAAAAACTTAAGTAAATAATACTAAGAGAATTGCTGAACTGAACTGAGTTGAATTTCGAATAACAGATTTTTGAAACAAATAAATAAATTTTAGATAATTGTAAAATTAGATGATAAAGTAAATTAATAAATATTATATTACTAGGAACTAAGAACTAAATCATCATGCTTATTATAAATAAATTTATTGCTTATAACGTTTAGTAAAATGAATCTTTAAGTTCTTCTTTGTAATGGGAATTATGTCGCGGCATAAGAGAAGGAGAATAATTTAGGAATCATCAACTACATTGTATTGCCGGATTATGATGATCATGGAAGGGTGGGCAACAGCTGTGACAGCAACATCGGTCCAGCACAGCCAAACGACAACCCTACAGTGTCGCCAATTATGAGAAATACCACATACCCTGTCCCTCTTTTCCCCCTTCTTTTTCTTCTTAATTTAGCCGATATTACCATGGTTCGCACGCGATTACATGAAATTAATAGTAGCACCGCGAGAATGTAGTGCAAGGAAAAAAAAAAAAAAAGAACCTGCCCCATCTACCAACCGTACAGCCGGAGCCAGCGCGTGCACCCCCTCCTTGAGTACACAATAACAGCCACTCGTAGATCAACGCAACATGCTACAATTGGCTGATGCCGATCTTCTGTGGCACCAAAATTGGCACCAAATTTGGTGACTCTAGCTCAAAAACTGAGAAAGATACACGCGTTCCTGTTTTTAAGGAGACGTGGCATCCAAAGAGTCGATGGAGTTTTTGTGGGGATGTCATCACCTATGTTGACACTCAATTCGTTTGTTATAGCTAAATAATGTGGAAGTTATAGGCGTTTTTAGTTTCGAAATGCATGGAGGCTGGGGTTGGAATGGGTGCGCGTGGCTCCAAAATTTTCGATGCATTTTTTTCGGGGATGCTAGTAGCTATCTTTCTATCAAATTCGGTAACTCTTACTGTAAGGACGCGGGAAATATTAGGATTGATCGACATTGAGTTACCGAATGTATCTACTTACCAGCCCCCCGTGTAATCGAAGAGCCCAAATCTTTATCTGTCTCGGCCATAGATAAAGAAATTTGAAAAGTTTCAAGTCTTAAGCTTGAAGGGTGTCGAGAGAAGTTGCGTTCATACAGACGGACGGACGCACGGACAGACACCATGACGGACATTGCACAAACACAACATACTCCTTACCTTCGGTATCGAGCATAAAAACGCTTATGTGGTAGCGCCATCCCTTGGCTTGTAGCGACCTCCGAAATATTGGTCATCAAAACTAATATCATGCAACATTAAATACTTAAATATTATTTTGATAAATTTCTTTTCTATTTGGAACTTGATTAAAAATGCGAAATTTCTTTATCGGTAAGAAATCTTTTTGTTTTTAAAAAAACTCATTTGCAATATGTGTTTGGATCATAAATGAAATATTTATTCTGTTAGCATAATACATTGGCGCATTAGTTAAAGTAATGGGAGATGCCAAGATTGGCACCAAAGTCCCGACGGCCATTCAAAGGACCACTCATCCATTTGGATGCAGTGCTGCTCAGATCTAGGCGCGTATTGTGATCCTGAGATTGCCAGAGATTGGCACGACCTCCTAGCTCAAGCTGCTGACCAAAACCAGGAATGTTACTGTGGGTTACACTAGCGCCATGCCCATTGATATGTGAATAGTCTAAGCCAGCACCATTGCGATCGAACTTGAATTTATTGGCCAACGCGTTCTGTGAGGCAAAAGCCTTGGCATCCAAATTGTGAACGCCATCGTTATAGAGATTCGCCTTCAAAGTCTGCTGAAAGGTTTCACGAACATCAGGGGTATGCGTCTTGGTCAGCTCTAAACCATGGCCTTGACTGTGAGACGGAGAAACATTTTGTTGGTTGATTAATTAAAGAAACAAGAAAACTTATTAGCTAACATACTTGTTGTACGCCAGAGTCGCACCAGTGGTGACAGGGCTGGCTGGAAGTGGACCGCCAGTTTGTGTGTTGCCCGCAGCAAAGACTTGTCCAATAACATTGTGCTCTGGTGTTCCTAGCGCTTTGGTTAAATCCACACGAGCATCGGCGCCGCCATTGGGATTGGAGGCTAGTGTACCGCCCAGAGCTTGACGACGGGCACGCTGGTAAGTCATTGGAGTTGGAGATGAAGCTGGTCTATAGTAGATCAAAGGCTGAGTTAATGCTTGTTGTGGCATTGCTGCTGCTAAAGCGCCTAGCAGCCCTATGCTGACAATTATGCTCGATGCAATCATTTGACACATGAAGTAGTACTAAGTTGAGTTGGTTAAGATTATTGAATTGTTTGCTTGAAGCTGTTGGTGCTGAATGATGATGATGTACTTGAGTCCAATTGTCTTTTATAGTACTTGCGATTGCTTCCCATTGATGCCTATAGCTAGTGCAACTGCCACTGCTGCTGTGGTTGGCATAGCGTCATATCTCCGACGACATATCTCCGCCCAGTACATTTTGCTGGCGGAGATATGTCGTGTTTTTTGCGGCGGAGATATGACGTTTTGAGACGACATATCTCCGCTCGGAAATATGACGCTAAGAAACGACATATCTCCGCCAAGAAAAAAACGTCATATCTCCGCTCGGAGATATGACGTTTCTTAGCGTCATATCTCCGCTCGGAGATATGTCGTCCCAAAATGTCATATCTCCGAGCGGAGATATGTCGTTTGTGAAACGGCGGAGATATGTCGTTTCAAAACGTCATATCTCCGAGCGGAGATATGTCGCTACAAAACGACATATCTCCGCCAAGAAAAAAACGTCATATCTCCGCTCGGAGATATGACGTTTCTTAGCGTCATATCTCCGCTCGGAGATATGTCGTCTCAAAACGTCATATCTCCGAGCGGAGATATGTCGTTTGTTGAACGGCGGAGATATGTCGTTTTATAGCGACATATCTCCGCTCGGAGATTTTAAAGCAAAATTATCGAAACACCAACTTGATACTATAAGAAGTATTAATTAATAAATATTTACTATAATTAGCCGCCGCTGCGGACTCTTATTAAGATAGTAACGCCCGAAAGCGCCGCAGGCAAAAATTTTTTTTCAAAAAAATCGCGCGATTTTTTCGAAAAAAAATTTTTGCCTGCGTCCTTAACTAAGTAGTTATTTGTATTTTTCGTTGGTGTATCGACATAATTTGCTCAAAATTGCTGCGCGGAGATATGTCATTACAAAACGTCATATCTCCGCTCGAAGATATGACGTTTTTTTCTTGGCGGAGATATGACGTTTTGTAGCGACATATCTCCGCTCGGAGATATGACGTTTTGAAACGACATATCTCCGCCAAGAAAAAAACGTCATATCTCCGAGCGGAGATATGTCGTTTGTGAAACGGCGGAGATATGTCGTCGGAGATATGTCGCGACCCCCTGTGGTTTACTATCAAGTGTGATTTACATAAAGTGCGATCTTTCGGGTCGCCTCTTATCTGCAACCGATTCGAATTCGTGCGGAATACCCGTTTGTGCCGGTGAGTTACGTACCTGATCAAAGACAATAACAAAACAAAAGTCCCCCAGCTTAGTGGTTGTGCCAATGATTCATCTTAAAATCAACAAACCCTTAAACAACATTAATTAATTAATTATGTTTGATTACTATGCGGAAGTTAAAGGGAAAGTATATACAATTATTATTATGAAAATAAAAGAAACAAGTAAATCAAAAAAATTTTCAAGACATGTTTTTATATTATATTATATATATATATATATATATATATATACATATATATGGATATACTTTGGTATACTGACTTAACTTCAATCGGACAAAGTCTTTCATAAATTTAATATATTTATTGCAACTGGGTTCAGTGTCGGGCTCTCCCGACTAGAGCGTTCTTACTTGTTAAACTAGAGCTACCAAATTCAGTGGTAACTTGATGTGCGATGTCGCCAAAGATGTGCATTAAATCTTTGGACGTAACCGTTTTTATGCAGGTTTATTTTTTTTTACAGGACTGCAACGTTTTCATTTCTTTTAGTCTTAACTGCATTAATTGAACTTTAGGTGTAACATTACTGATAGCTCCACCTTAACTTTTTAGCTTAGATTTTATTGTATGAAATTTATGTACATTCAGCATTTACATTCAACTCCATTTTATAGAATCGCAATAGCATTGAGTTTTGTGCTGCAAAAATCAAATTCAAAATTATTTGTATTCTGTGGAAAAATGTTTAGAAAGCAAAAGAAACTTTAAATCTTAACAAAGAGGATAGGTTAAGTTAGGTATGGTGAGAGCGGTAGTGAAAGGTTTAGATACCCCCACACTCACATAGGCCACGTTTTGGCCCATTGTGGTACCGCGTCTTGGACTTAATCCAAAAACCGTCTACCCAGAAAATGAGCGTGTCGCACCGCCATTGAGGGCGTGGTCCCCGCCCGAGGTTTGAATGAAAGACAGGATATTTTTCGGTTTAATATCCGCAATTTGAGTGAGGTCCGATAGAAAGAAGGACCCTAGGTAGCGATTTCTGTTTTTGCGGAGTGCCGGACAGTCGCAGAAAAGGTGGGAAACTGTTTCCTCCTCCTCCTCGTCACGACAGCTTCTGCAGAAATCATTAAAAGGGGCTAGAAGTCTCGCTGCGTGATACCCCACCAGCCAGTGCCCCGTAATGGCCCTGATTACGGCGGCACAGCCTAATCTGCTTAGGTGGATTAGGTCTGAGAAGCGCTTTTTGCGGCGGTGGTAAGCTGCCACCCCTTGTTTGCTTCGAGCTCGAAGTGCGATCGAACTCATAGCTTGCTGCTGGCCATGGGAATACCACAGCCCTCCTTGTCTGTGAGGAGAGGCATGGTGGTGCCGTGCCTTGCCAGCTCGTCTGCTTTGCAGTTGCCCTCGATGCCTTTGTGTCCGGGCACCCAAATGAGGTGTTGTATTTCGAACTGCTCTGCCATCTCCTGTAGAGATCTGCGGCAGTTTCTGGCAGATATCGAGTTGGATGATATCGCTTTTAGAGATTTGATAGCGGCCTGGCTACAAAGAGGATAGGATTTGTAAAATTATCAGTGGGTAGCAAAATGAATCCACTGACAGAAAATTAAAATAAATTAAAATACACCTATTCAAAGATTATATAAGCATTCAAAACTTTTGGGACTATGAATTAACCCGCTAAAAACATTCTAGAAAGTCAAGTAACGAACATGCATAAGCATGAGGGAAGAGGCAGAGAAAAAATGGTTAAAAAACATTTAAAGTCGAAACTGAATAAGCCGGAGCCTTATAAACTACCAAACAATAAAAGCATTAACCTAAATACAAAATAATCAATTCAAATTTGCTAAACAATGTAACTCTGACTGCGTCTCCAATTCTGTGTCTTTCTGTCGTTTCAAATGAGGCTCCAGCTGTGTCTCTGATTCTGGCTCAGACTGTTGCTCAGACTGTTGCTCAGACTGCAGCATTGAACGATCCACTGATTGTGTTTGTAATTGTGGCTTATCCTCCGGATTAGTCATTGACTTTCGTTCCGATTGTGACTCCAGCTGTGCCTCAGACTGTAACATAAAATATCGTTTTTAAAGGCGCTTATGATGCTCTACATCCTTTGAAATTGCCATTGGGCTTACCTGTTGCTCAGCCTGTGGCTTAGCTTGTGGCTCAGATAGGTCTACCAACTGCCCAATTTCTTGCTCCACAGAACGTTTACAGCGGCGGTGCTTTTGATTAGGTTCTGATTGTGACTGCACCACTTTCTCCACCTCAGAGCGTTGACAGTTGAACAATTGCTTGGATTGTGTTTTTAACCTAGACTGCCAATCTGGCAGCAACACCAACTGCAGCATTTCTGGCTCCTCCAAAGATCGCTTAGTCCTACGCTTATAATGTTTCACATTGTTCTTCTGGTGATGCACTTTTTGCCAGCTCAAGCGTTTCACCTTACGCCTTACGCGATCTTTGTCGCTGGCATGTTGTGAGATTTTGTTGGCCAGAAGCTTAACCACAGCTTCCGGATGACTTTTGCAGATGCCACTACGGAATGCAACATCTTCTCTTTTGATTTTGCCATTTTTATTATTAGTTGTCTGCAGTAAGTCAACATTTTGCTCCGGAGCCGCAGGTTTTGCCTCTAGCTGTGCTTTGCCTTCATTGAATGATATTTTATTTGTGTCTTGGATGTTCTGCTGATTGACATTGAGATTGAGATTGGCTTCCAGTTGTTTCTTATTATCAATTTCTGTTTTAAGTAGGGCTTTAGGTTCCTTGGAAGAGTCGGATTTGATTTCTGCAGTTTGAGGTGATTTTGTTTCCTCTGCTGCTTTGGCATTGATGACTTCTGGCTCTGTAGCTGGAGCTAACCTTGCCACTAACTCCTCCGCCTCGTCCTTCTTTTGTCCAGGCTGCTGTTTTTCTAACTTGCTCGCTGCACTTAGCTGTTTGGTAAGCTTTGTATCACTTGTCATTTCTGGTTGCTTCACTTGCGTCGGATAACGCTTGAAGCGGTCACGATCCCTGTCAATCTTTAGCCTGGCATTGGCATGTGAATAGTCTCGCTGGCTGAGCATATTGAACTGATCATAGTGGGGCGAGCGGTAGTCATAGCTTTCAGGTGTATCATAGAGATGCAGTCTGGGATTGGAATCAGCGATAGAGCTCACATCTGGAGAGTTGGGACTATCAAACGGATTGAGGATTACGTTCTTCTCAATCTCATTTGACTGCTGTTCCTTTTGGCGCTTCAACTTTCGCTCCTTTCGCATCAACACATCATCCACAAAGTGGGCACGCAGAGTATCCATTAAAGCATTGCTTGGCAACGATGGACCCATTCCCTTCCGCATCAACCGATTACTTGTCTTTAGCTTAATTTCGTTCATGGGATTGAAGCCGGAGGAGGATCTACGTTTCTTTAAGCCACTTGGATAGCGTGATTTGCTGCTCCTTGCAGCAGCATCCTGCTCAATTTTTGACAACTTGTAGTTGGCTTCATGTGAAAGATTATTGGCATTGAGCTGGGGGAATTGTAGGCGTGCCAAAGTTTGCTCGTAAACCCCTTCTGGAACATTATCATCTCCATATTGTGGCAATCTATCTTCTTCCTCCTCCTTGCTTTGTTTGAAATCTTTTTGATTTTTATGTAGCTGCTGTTGCTGCTTTTCCTGCTTTTGCTCCTCTTCCTGATTGTTCAGCTGTTGTTGCATATTCTTTAACTTAATGTCTAGTTCAGTGGCGCCAGTGATCCGTGACTCGTAGGGCTCCTTGGCGGGAAGTCCACTAAAACTTAGTTTCTCTTCATTTGGATCCTTGTATTTTTGCTTAACTTTAGCCAGCTCCGTTTGCTCTATGCCCAGTTCAAAGCTACGCCCATCTTTTCTAGTAGAACGTGATTGCTTGGGCATAGCACCTGAAGCTCCTGATCCTACTTTTGCTGCAGGCGCACCACCAGTTTTCAGGCCACGAAACCAATCATCTGCCGCCCGCTGCAACGACTGCTCCTCATCATCCTTATCATCATTCTGTTCCTTTTCGCCACCTTGTGCAAAGCTAGCTAGCATTTCATCGATGTTATTGCGCCTAGGACGATATAGTTCAGCTTCCTGGACCTCACCATAGTTGGATTGCAGCTCTTGCAACTGCTGGCGTGCATCATTTAGTGATTGATGAAAGGTACTCAATTGTTCGCTGACTACTTGAGATCCCTCCTCTGCTGTTGGAGTTGAACCGCCCGTAAGAACCATCAGTGTCCACCAAAGTTGCAGAAAGATCATTTTTTGCATTTGTTATAAAATATATATTTTTACACATTTACAGAAATTGAGTTGATTCGAATTGAAAAATTTTACTTCAACTGTCAATGATTAAGTTTTCAGAAGCCTAACATAAGGAGAGATAGGTAGATAGGAACAAAATATAAAGAATTGAACAATGATTTAAGTTATATAACAAGTGGAAACGTTGCAGTCGGGCGCAGCCGACTGCGGTATACTCGATACATGTTTAAAGAAGGTTAAAAAGAGGGCTAATTGCAAGGAGGTACGGATGCGGCGGGGTGAACGTTGCGTTCAAAGATTGGCTGATGCCGATCTTCTGTGGCACCAAAATTGGCACCAAATTTGGTGACTCTAGCTCAAAAACTGAGAAAGATACACGCGTTCCTGTTTTTAAGGAGACGTGGCATCCAAAGAGTCGATGGAGTTTTTGTGGGGATGTCATCACCTATGTTGCACTCAATTCGTTTGTTATAGCTAAATAATGTGGAAGTTATAGGCGTTTTTAGTTTCAAAATGCATGGAGGCTGGGGTTGGAATGGGTGCGCGTGGCTCCAAAATTTTCGATGCATTTTTTTCGGGGATGCTAGTAGCTATCTTCCTATCAAATTCGGTAACTCTTACTGTAAGGACGCGGGAAATATTAGGATTGATCGACATTGAGTTATCGAATGTATCTACTTACCAGCCCCCCGTGTAATCGAAGAGCCCAAATCTTTATCTGTCTCGGCCATAGATAAAGAAATTTGCAAAGTTTCAAGTCTTAAGCTGGTGTCGAGAGAAGTTGCGTTCATACAGACGGACGGACGCACGGACAGACACCGTGATGGACATTGCACAAACCCAATATACTCTTTACCTTCGGTATCGAGCATAAAAACGCTTATGTGGTAGCGCCATCCCTTGGCTTGTAGCGACCTCCGAAATATTGGTCATCAAAACTAATATCATGCAACATTAAATACTTAAATATTATTTTGATAAATTTCTTTTCTATTTTGGAACTTGATTAAAAATACGAAATTTCTTTATCGGTAAGAAATCTTTTTGTTTTTAAAAAAACTTATTTGCAATATGTGTTTGGATCATAAATGAAATATTTATTCTGTTAGCATAATACATTGGCGCATTAGTTAAAGTAATGGGAGATGCCAAGATTGGCACCAAAGTCCCGACGGCCATTCAAAGGACCACTCATCCATTTGGATGCAGTGCTGCTCAGATCTAGGCGCGTATTGTGATCCTGAGATTGCCAGAGATTGGCACGACCTCCTAGCTCAAGCTGCTGACCAAAACCAGGAATGTTACTGTGGGTTACACTAGCGCCATGCCCATTGATATGTGAATAGTCTAAGCCAGCACCATTGCGATCGAACTTGAATTTATTGGCCAACGCGTTCTGTGAGGCAAAAGCCTTGGCATCCAAATTGTGAACGCCATCGTTATAGAGATTCGCCTTCAAAGTCTGCTGAAAGGTTTCACGAACATCAGGGGTATGCGTCTTGGTCAGCTCTAAACCATGGCCTTGACTGTGAGACGGAGAAATATTTTGTGGGTTGATTAATTAAAGAAACAAGAAAACTTATTAGCTAACATACTTGTTGTACGCCAGAGTCGCACCAGTGGTGACAGGGCTGGCTGGAAGTGGACCGCCAGTTTGTGTGTTGCCCGCAGCAAAGACTTGTCCAATAACATTGTGCTCTGGTGTTCCTAGCGCTTTGGTTAAATCCACACGAGCATCGGCGCCGCCATTGGGATTGGAGGCTAGTGTACCGCCCAGAGCTTGACGACGGGCACGCTGGTAAGTCATTGGAGTTGGAGATGAAGCTGGTCTATAGTAGATCAAAGGCTGAGTTAATGCTTGTTGTGGCATTGCTGCTGCTAAAGCGCCTAGCAGCCCTATGCTGACAATTATGCTCGATGCAATCATTTGACACATGAAGTAGTACTAAGTTGAGTTGGTTAAGATTATTGAATTGTTTGCTTGAAGCTGTTGGTGCTGAATGATGATGATGTACTTGAGTCCAATTGTCTTTTATAGTACTTGCGATTGCTTCCCATTGATGCCTATAGCTAGTGCAACTGCCACTGCTGCTGTGGTTTACTATCAAGTGTGATTTACATAAAGTGCGATCTTTCGGGTCGCCTCTTATCTGCAACCGATTCGAATTCGTGCGGAATACCCGTTTGTGCCGGTGAGTTACGTACCTGATCAAAGACAATAACAAAACAAAAGTCCCCCAGCTTAGTGGTTGTGCCAATGATTCATCTTAAAATCAACAAACCCTTAAACAACATTAATTAATTAATTATGTTTGATTACTATGCGGAAGTTAAAGGGAAAGTATATACAATTATTATTATGAAAATAAAAGAAACAAGTAAATCAAAAAAAATTTTCAAGACATGTTTTTATATTATATTATATATATATATATATATATATATATACATATATATGGATATACTTTGGTATACTGACTTAACTTCAATCGGACAAAGTCTTTCATAAATTTAATATATTTATTGCAACTGGGTTCAGTGTCGGGCTCTCCCGACTAGAGCGTTCTTACTTGTTAAACTAGAGCTACCAAATTCAGTGGTAACTTGATGTGCGATGTCGCCAAAGATGTGCATTAAATCTTTGGACGTAACCGTTTTTATGCAGGTTTATTTTTTTTTACAGGACTGCAACGTTTTCATTTCTTTTAGTCTTAACTGCATTAATTGAACTTTAGGTGTAACATTACTGATAGCTCCACCTTAACTTTTTAGCTTAGATTTTATTGTATGAAATTTATGTACATTCAGCATTTACATTCAACTCCATTTTATAGAATCGCTATAGCATTGAGTTTTGTGCTGCAAAAATCAAATTCAAAATTATTTGTGTTCCGTGGAAAAATATTTTGAAAGCAAAAGATACTTTAAATTCTTTACAAAGAAGATAAGATTTGTAAAATTATCAATGGGTAGCAAAATGAATCCACTGACCGAAAATTGGATGGACTTGCTGCTGCTTAAAAAGAAAATCAAGCACAAAAACAAAGTGCTGAAAAGATATGCGTTTCGAGCAAAGACACGCTTGGATTTAATGCACAAAAAGCGAGGTTTGCTACTTAACAATTTGCGAATGTTGATCGATGAATTACCTCACACCAAAATGCCAGCCATGAAATATCCGAAGACATATGATGGCCGAACTCTGCACAAGAACAATTACTGGCTAATGCATTGGAACAAGCTGATCACAATGCAAAAAATGAAATTATTGGAGTTAAAAAGGGAAGAACAGAAGTGCAATGAGCGACTGCTACAATTGCGTAAGCGATTGAGAATATTGCCTAACAGGAGACGGATACTTCGACGATGTTTCGAAAAGTTTAATAGTAAGCTCAACGATCCCAAAATGTTTAGTGGCTCCAAGGAACATGTGAGGCTGCAAATGGATGCATGGAAAGTGGAAGTTAGGCGGATTCGGAATAGCCTTACGCACGGCAAAGTTAAACGATTGAGGCCAATTAAAGTACACCTATGCAAGGATTATATAAGAAGCTTCCAAAACTTTTGGGATTATGAAGTAACCCGCAAAAAACATCATATAAAGTCAAAAAACGAACTTGCTAAACAGAATTCAACCGAATTAACCCATAAGCATGAGCAAAGAGTCAGAAAGAAAATGGCTAAAAAACATTTGAAGTCGAAACTGAATAAGCCGGAGCCTTATGAACAACCAAACATTGAAAACATCGACCTAAATGACATGCAAAACACTCAATTCAATACTTCTAAAGATCTTACTCTTGAGCCAAAGCACGAGTTTTCCACGCTGTCAAAGCAAAATGAAAATGTAATCAAGGTACAGCAAGATAATGAATTGTCCACACCTTCAGTGCGACCTAAAAAATCGAACAAGCTTCAGGTAAAGAATGAGTTTTCCCCATATTCAGTGCAAGCTAAGAAATCAAATACGGTTTACAATAAGAATGTTTTTTCGGCACAATCTGGGCCATCTAGGCAAAAAGGTACATCTTTAGAACAAACTCAAAATAGCTTTAAGAAAAGTGAGTTTGCATTGAAGCAATTCGAAGATGAACTGGAGCGCTTAAAGTTTGATGAAGAAATCATTGTTAAGACATTGTCTACACCCGACATAAGCCCTGTTGCTCGGTCCTCATCTCAAGCAACTCAACAACAACAACAACAACAAGAACAACAACAACAACAGCAACAAAAACAGCAACGAGAACATCAGCAAGAAAATCGAAAATCAGATAGAAAAAGCAAAAAAAAGGTTCGTGGATCAGAAAAAAACCATAATGAACAGCTTGATCAAAATGGTTCTGCCGAGATTGTTGAAAGAGATGCAATAGAATCTTTATTACAATTATATGCTGGAGTCGACATACCAAATTCTAATAACATACCATATGTTGATGAATTAAAGCGACTCATGTCGGTGCCAAAATCACAGCAAAAATTACCTCGGGGTTCAGCAAAGAGCATAGAGCCTGAAGAGAGATTTATAAACATACCGCTAACGAACTCTCAATATAAATACCAGTCAATTCAGAATATGCTTATGCATGTGATGCAAGGACCTAATGCAATGGACAGCCTTGAAGACAGGAGTGCAGTTGTCGATAAAGTCCTGAATCATTATATGTGGCGCTTACTAGATGGGGTGAATAGCGACTTAAAAGCCAGTGGCTTATCCAAACCGGATAAGTTAAAGATACTCACAGAGCTGTGTCATAAATATATAGACGAAATCGTTGCTGATGCTATAAAAAAGGGTGCCAAGGTCATACACGTCCCAGGCAACTCAGATGAAACGCTTGACAATTATTCCTTTGAATATTTTGAAGAGCCTAGAATACGTTCCAAAACATCTGCACAAGACAGATCATTAAAGGAGCAACCGTCCCCACAAAACAAACAAAAATATTCATTTCTATCCTATGAAGAGTTAAACATCGTTACCTCCCTCGATTCGATGGTAAAAAGAGCATGGGCTGATATTGATCAACGTTACACCTCAAAGTATATAGAGGATATAGCCCGTGCCCATGAAAAGTACTTCAAGAGCCTGCCGAAGTCGCCACTGATGTTAGCCATCGAAGAGCAGAAGAGACAGAAGACAAAGACTGAGCTTAAGAAAGCTAAAAAGGAACGCAGAGAAAAAGCTAAATTGAAGCGGCAAAAGCGAAAAGAGAACGTTGCACGTTTGTTTTATGCCCCACGTCAAACTTTTCGCCAGCGTCAGGCGGAAGAGGAATGCGAAAAGTGCAATGAGTGCGATCTTTGCGAGTGTAAAGCTAATACTCCGGACCGTTGCATTCGCTGTGGCATGGAGCTGCCGCCTCAGCCACCCAACAGTCGTACAGATCTCTTCCTTTCCGAAAGTTTGCTTTCAGCATGTGCGAAAGCTAGTCAAATGCCAAATATCAACTCAGATATTTGCCATGAGCCGAAAAAGAATCTGTGCCCCAAGCTAAGCTGCTCGAATATTAACGAAAGGACGCAGGAGCTAATACAACTCATCAAAGAGCTTGAGCGTTGTCAAGAAGAGATTCAGATATGGCAGACAGCAGTTAGAAGTTGCTCAAACATCGAGCCAAGCACCAAGCCTTGGTGATCAACAAACATTCAGTGTTGCAAGTGTAACAACACATAGAATGCAAATTAAAATACATTTTGTGTAGTTACTCTTGCAACACTGCATGATTGGGCTTGAAGTTACACTTGCCACAAGATGCTGTCAAATCAGTAAACAAAATGGCAACTGTTATTTCTTGCGATTTTGCACTATGCAAAAAGTAACACTTTTTGGGCGTAAATTTGTTTTTTACAATATAAGTTTAAAAAAAACTAAAACTAACTTGCAAAATTTAATTTTATTAATCAGAAATCAGACTGAACTTTATATGACATGCCTATTGGCCTATCTCGACGTGTTATAAAATAACTTCCATTGTGCTTAGCTGCTGTTGTGGCTGTTTTGGGCAAATGAAACATTTTGTTTAAGTGCAAAATAAATTCAAGTAATGAGTTTGCAGCGCTTATGGCCAACAGTAGTTGCACAAACACATATGTAATACATACACACACAAACGCTGCAGCGGACTGGCTGCCGGGGCGTTAAACGCTCGCCAAGTTTCATAAAATATGCAAAAGTCCAACGCACACAAACACTTGCAGACACTTACATGGCATGCACTCACGTAGCGGCAAATGGGTAGCTGGCTTTTAATACACTCTCTTCTGCCTGTGCCGGCTGGCACTGCATTTTTTTGGCCAAGTTTTTAAGTCAAGCGGCTGTAATGGAATTTTATTGCAGCACTCGCATTCTGTTTGCGCAGCCGAAACATGTACCAGACATTTTCATAAACGTTCTTAACCAAAAACGATACGAAACGAGATAAAGAAAAAGAATCTACTACTTAAGTTGTATACTTAAGTATTTTTTCTTTATTTAACTTGGCTCTTTAAGTTTGCTTCTTAAAGTGTGGCCACAAAAACTGTCGAAGGCAAAAGAAAGCAATAAGAATGCGGTTGAAAATTGATGCCTGCGATCAATCACTTCTTGTTCATAGCCTAGAATGCGGCAGCACTTTCATTTTGACCAAAAGCTAGCAATAAAAGCTAAGTTTTCCTTGTTCCATCCAACCTCAGGACAGTTCCGCATAATGCTGTAAAGTCAGTCAGTCAAAGCGTAAGTTGAGACGTTTTCATTTGCATTTTGTGCCAAAACGAACTAAAATTAAGTGCTTCACTTGGAGTTGTAGTCCGTTAAACACCCTGAAATGGTTCGTTCCTTCTGTTTAATAAGTAAGCCGAGAAAATAACTAAGAATACCCTAGAATTGTTTTTATTTTAATAAAGCTTATGTGTTGTAATGTCGAGTAAAATATTCAAAGTTACTTTTATTACAAATTATAAGAAAAACATACATTTCTTATATTTTATTAGTTGTAAATTTTTCATTACAATATATTCTCAAAAGCATAAGATTTAGTTTTTTTTTAAATGGTTAGTATCTAAGCAAATCTTTAGTTAATGAAAAATTTAGTTCTACTAGAAAGCATTAAAAGGTAAAAATAAATTTAGTTCATAAAGTTCCAGCAGAACTTTTCTCAATAAGTAACAAGAATTCATCTAGCTTATCCCATTTTTGTGTAGGGTATATAAAAGCGCGAAAGCCATCGTCATAATGCTGCTCAATTTGCGTTGACTGGCTGTAACATTATCTTGTTTGCTCATGACACGCGTTTCGCAATCCAGCAAGAAGAACTCAGACTTGGACTCAAGGCAGACGCAGGACCTCAACCCAGAGTTGGACTGCCGCCGACTGCTTTGGCTGCTTGGCATTGTCCAGCTTTGGCATTTCACTCATTTTTCGCATTTTGCAGCTCGGTTGCGGCTTTTCTCATTTCTGTTCGCGCGCGAGCGCTTTTCTTTTATTTAGTAAATTTTTTTTTCCCATAAGTCATTTGTGATTTAAGTCTTTTGGCTTGTCAAAACAAGCGAAATGGAGCGTTGAAATAACTGACAGCTTCGAGATGCCCAATGCCCAAAGCAAAAACAAGAATAACAACTGTAGAAGAATGGAAAAAGCAGCAGCAACAGGCATTGTGTACACTGACTGGCATATCCTTGCTGGCTCCATTCGGCATTTGATATTCGTGTAATTGCATTTTATTACCGCTTATCTGTTATTGTTAACTCATGGCTCATTGTCATTCGCATTGTCATGTTGCAGTCAAACTTTAATTAATTTTCATTCTTAGCACTTAATCACTAAATGGCTTTCACTCTGCCTGTTCTTCACTGTCTTGTGTTGTTACACATGTAAGTGGTTACATAATAATAGCATAGGCAACATTTTTTTTTTTGGAAAAAAAATTCGTAATAAAGCATCCAACGAACAAACACACTAAACAATAGACTGTGTGGGAATGAATACCCCTAATGTTATTATCATTTTACTCAGGTGTGTGCTGCGGCTCAGTTTCCAAGTTCCTAAGTAGTAACAAAGTGGCTACAAATTGGACTGCTTAGAAAAATGTAAAAAAAATAGCAAAAAATGTAAACGAGCTCATCTTGTCTTACAATGGTTACGTCTTATTAAATTAAGTGCCTACAAAATCATCTGAGATTGCACTTCTGCAGGATGTAAATTAAGGTAAAGCTACAGCTAATAAAACAGTTTTAATATTTAACGCTTAACCTTTACTTGCTTCTTAATTGCTGTTAATATTAATATAAATATTGAATAATATTTATGGTATTGTATTGAATAATCCTCAAAATAAGCAAAATGTATTGACCGTATAACTTTAAGCACACTTAAAAAACGGACTATTTGACTGGAATATTATGCATACTTATGCTCAACATGTTTAGTTTATATCTAGCCAAATTTTAGCAGCTTTAAGCCAATGAGTGTTAGCGTTAAGAAATACTTACGATAACTGCAATTTGCACTTAACCTTAGATAGCCAATATGCTGGTTGGCTTCTATGTAGGTTCTAAGCGTTCGCCCTAGGACAATTATAGCAGGCCTCACACACACACACACACACACACGTACACAAACACCCCCATAGAAGCACATGCTCTCGCACACACATAGACAAAGCCGCTGTAACCACTCTAACCACTCGAAAAGTTGTCCGCAAAGTGCGAATGCATAATTAATTCCAATTATGAGTTTACCCAACAACATTGGCTACACTTGCCTTTCTACACTAAACTCGAGACAAGACACAAGATGCGTTGTGTATATAGTATATATATGTATATATATATTGGATACATATAAAGTTGTGGGGCTTGGAGAGAAGGTTCAGACTAAAGACTTATCAGCGCATCGACAGCATCAGGAGCTCGACTGCCGGAACGTTTGTGATGGTGTCAACCCTATTGCGACTCTTGTTTGTAGTTGTCGTTGCTACTTCTTGTTGCATAGTTTGAGTGAGCCAAGCGCTTGGCATGTTTAAACACATGCTTAAGTGTCATTTAGGCAGTTATCCGCTTGGCAGCAGCAACAATGTTAACGTTACCGGTAACGGTAAAGGAATCAGCCTTAAGGTTTAAGCCAGACAATTGATGGCTGTGTGATAAGTGCGGCACATTTTTTATATACATGTTTTGTATGCTTGCCTCAATTACAAAATGCTTAAAATTGCAATATCAATAACATTTAACGTGCTCGGGTTTTTTTTTCTGTTGCCAGCGGGAATAATGTCGAGATTGGAGTAGGGGTGAAAGTGCCATTGTGTCTAAGTGTTGCAGCCTTCAAAGCAGCCTTCAACTATAAACGGAAATGCATTTTTGTTGCTGTTGTTGTTGCCGTTGTTGCCTGCCTGCCTGCCTGGTTTTGGAGAGCAGTCGCGTCGCGTCTGTCAAGGGCTCAAGTGTTTTAATGGATTTTCTGCAAGCCTAGCAAGCTGTTCATTTACTCTGCACACCCTCGTTACTGTACTTCTCTCTCTCTCTTTCTCAGCCTTTTTGCTATGCCACATCCGTGAACTTTAGCCAAAAGAATTGAAGGAATGTCAAGTTTGTGTCTTGTGCGCTATAATATCTTCTACATATGCAACACATCAATCATGCGTAAGACACCAAATACTCAAAACGACAATCTACAACCTTAAGCCCCATTCGTGCAATCTAAACGAGAAGTTCAGTTCATAAAAAGATAATAAGCCTTAAGCTTACCCTGTATGCCACTCAGAACTTAAGGCACAAACAGCTGATGCCACTAGCCCAGCAAAAACAACAGCACAAGAATCCCAACAAAAGCCTATAAATTTTTAGATAATTTGCATATTATGTCGAGCACTGACTGCGTTTCATTTGTGATACCTTGTTTTTGAATGTAATAAAAGTATATTGAGAATTTTTTAACAAAGGTATTTAAAGCGTGGAAGGTTTCAATCTCATCTGAGTGACACCACCGTACAACATGATACCAATAAATTTAATGTATAACGAACTTAATATGATCTTTGAATGGTTTCCGCAAATTATTTTTAGTTTTCCTACGCAATAAACAAGCAATTTATTCAAAACCGTTAAGTTGTTTCCAAGTTATGGTTTGTTCAATTGAAATAAAATACGTAAAAAATTTTTAGCAAAATTTCTATAAACAAAAGCAAAGATAATTTATAAATTGAGCATTTGTTGTAAGCTAAAATTTTTGTAACACTATAAAAAGAGAGTATTTTTATACCGATGGTAAATTTCTTTCATGTTACAAAACATTTTCATTCCGTTTTCCTTTTTTTTTTTTTTTTTTATAATTTTAGCGGCAAGTGCGGCAAATTCAATTTGCTGTTTTCTGCCTTTCTTTTGTTTTCAACGTTGTGGGTGGATTGTGTTTGCTGCTCTAACTAATGTAAATCAAGCGACATTAAACGCACAAAGCAAACAACAATAAATATGACAGGACCTGGCTAGGGCACAGCACAGGTTGCAGGATCAACATTAGGAGCGATAGCAGCGATTTATTTTTAGTACACAGACTTCAGTCTGAGAATAGCACTTAAGACTATTCATAGAGATTTCTCTATGCCATGCTCGAAGAAAAAATAATAAAATTAATATTTGTCGCTGTTGCAGCTGCGCATAAGTTTGAGGCAATGGACTTGTTCTTAGTCTAGACCCAAGCTCTAGACGTTTTGTAGCAGTCGCGTGTTGCATGCAAATGCTAAATAAGATTTGTTATGATTTGCTGGAAGAAAATGCAATCGGAATGCATTATTAGTTTGATGTAGTTTAAACATAGTTAAGTAAAGGTGTTTTTTTTTTGACTTGTAAGTTGCTTATGTTATTGGGGCTCTCTAGTGACAAAACGCTAACGAGACTGCGTTCTTTAAATCATATATACAAATCTTAATTATTCGTGCATATATTATGTTCCTCTTCCTGGTACTATTACGTAGGTTTCAATATCTTATTTTAGTGTTTATTAAGTTCAATTACAATACAATTACAGCTAGCGTCTGCTTTTGTCAATGGCTGTCGATCGTTCCTTGACTATCGTACGTATCAGTATTTACCAAGTGTCCGTAGGCGATCAGTGAAAAGTTATACAAAAGTATCGATAAGCGATTTGTTATTAGCTATACAAAAGAATCGATAGGCGATTGGTTAATAACTCTACCATGGCTGCATACTTATGTAGCCAATTGCTTATTCATATAGATCCCACAGAACAAGTTGTTCCTTAGATTTATTTTAACCATTTACTATTTACCTCTATATAATTACAAATCTTAATATCTTTGTACCTCTCTAATCAAATAGTTCAAAACACGTAACAAGATTTAAGAAGAACATCAAAATATTATTTATTTCAAAAATGTGTTTATTACTCTATTAATATATATAAAACTGCAGTGCAGTTAAACTATTATTTATTTAATGTTACTCTCCATATCTCCGTTCTTAAATAGGTTTGCTTGTAACGTAACCTTTTGCATGCATATACTAAATTAAAAACCTTAAGAAACTTATGTTTTGAAATATATTTACGATACCTAATCTAAGCATGTATGATCATTACTATTTTGTATAAATATCACATGTCTTGAAATCAACCAAATTCAGTGATTAAAACTGTCAATTAGTCAACCCAAGCAAAAAGATGCAAAAAACTGAGATAATTTGGCAAACAGAAGTCACAAACGGATAGGAGATGAAAAGATAAAAGTAGAGAAAAGAGAAGGAAAACATTGAATATGGCTGATGCACAGTGGCTCATGTGGCATCAATGCAATCAACACTCAATGCCCCATGGTGCAAGCACATTTTAATTTATGCTCCCGACGGCGTTGACAGCGACAAAGAGTCCAAAATGTTTGGTCGTAGCGTAGAGGGGGGGGGGGGGGTCACTGCGGTAAAGGGGGTAGGTAACTTGTCCAGCAAATTGCCTTAAATCATTTTTAATGAAATTTCCAATGGCCGAGGCGTAAACAGTCAGTTTGGATGGATCAACGGGACAGTGCGGCTAATCTGCATATGTGTATGTGGGTGCTTGTGTGTATGTGTGAGAGAGTGTGGTTATGTGTTGTTGTTGTTGTTGATGATGTTCTTGTTGCTGTTGTCAGCTTGTGTGACAGTTCGCGTTGAGCGCGCATAATTGGGTTGTTGGCCAAGTTGTCAATGGATTTTGAGCAGCACCAGAATGCCACTTGATAAATGAGTCATTTGCTCAGTAATTTAAGCAGCATTTCAATAAGCTCGGATCGGGGTGCAGATAAGGGCAATCGGGGGGGTCAGCTGGCAGTTGGTAAACGGTAAACTGTTAGTTGGGTAGCTGGTGGTTGCTGCTGCCTTAGAGAAAGCCACACAGAGAGATTTGTGTAACCAAATACTCATTACATAAGTCCACTGGATGGGTAGCTGGGCAAACACAATGCCAGCGAAAAATTTGCTGATGCAAAGTCAAGCAAAATTTTCATAGAACACAGTAGAAAGTGGGGTATGCAGCAGAGTGTGTGTGCTAGTTAAGGCAAAAGGCAAATATTGACAAGCCAAAGTCAAATGCGGAACGAGCAGCAAGCATTTAAAGTAATCGAGTGTTAAAAACGGCAAACGCAGCCAAACATTTGCCCAGGCCAAAAGGGACTCTCCCCCCCACCGCCCTTCGCCCATCGCCCACTCTGCAAATATTTAGTTGCTCATAAATTATGTATATATGTTTGTGTATGTGCGTGTGTGTGTGTGTTTGCCTGGAATCAGCATCACGCTTTAATGCCTCATTAAAATATGCGCAAGGGCAAATAAATTCCAGCTGACGCTGATGCTGAAATAAATAGTGTATATGCTTATATACATATATATATTTGTGATTCGACCTGCGGCAGCCAAAAAAGTCATAAAAATCTAAAGTTTTCACATAAAATCAATTACTGCCAAACGAGAGGGAGAGAGAGAGCGAGTGCAATCAGTGGAAGTGGCAAGGGAGTAAAAGTGCCTCAAGCACCAAAAAAATGAGCTGTAAAAAGGGTTGGCAGTCAAGCACCACCACCCTCCCCCTCCCACCATAACTCCTTAACACCCTTTGCTAAGCCGTTTGGTTTATTAAATTACAAATAAATAATGAGACTGATGGCCCGGGCCAAACTGTGTTGACTGGCAGCTCGTCCTGTCGTCTTGTCGTTCATTTTCCTGCCTGTAGTTATTAAAAACTTTACAAAAACAATTAACATAGTCAGTGAGAGAGAAGTTGGAGGCCTTAAGTTGGTATTGTCTTGAAGCTTTAAAGTGAAATGACAATTTGCTCAAGGATTCCGATTAAAGCGCAACAACGGCAGCAGCAGCAGAAGCAGCAGTCCAAAATCCAGTCAGCATCCTTTTTGCTCGTAATCCTAGAGCGCTGTGGCCACAAAATGCAAAGCATTAACCAAAGTTACAGCCGCAACAATAACAAATGCAACAGGGAGAAGGAGAGAGAGAAATTAAACGGGGTTGGGGGCGGGTGGGAATTGGAATTGCAGCCGCAAATAAATTTGTGCTGAGTAAAATATATGGCAAAAAATATACTATATAAAGCATCGCATGTGCAACGGCAGAAACAATGCCAAAAGCAACAAGCAGCAGCAGCAGCACACCCATGCTTTCGGCTGCACCAACCCCTGTCGTTCCCTTTTTCATTACAATGCGACAACCTCCACACCATGCGCTCCCCCCTGCCCTCAAAAAGCAATGGCTCATGGCTCAGTGCTGGACCCCAGCTAAGGGTAAGAGAGTTGTGGTGTTGGCTTCTGCTGCCGTTTCTGCTGTTCCCATTGTTTGCAGGCGCGCGTTCTGATTAGAGACGAGTTCCATTCAAAAAAGGTATACGGTTTCTTCATGTTGTTGTTATTGTTTTTTATGTTTATTTTTTTATACTGGCGAGCTGCAAATGCATAAAGTGAAATATATACATATATTTTTTAAAGACCGAAATCACTATTCGCTAAGCTCTGGATAAAACAGCAGCAAATCTGTGCAATATACAAGTTATTACAAAGAGAGAGAGAGAAATATTTCTTGGACTTGAGGATGTGTGTGAATTCCAGCATGCGTATGTTATTATTAAATTTATAAAAGTCGAGCAACTTTATTATATAAAACAGTTAGTTGAGGCTTTGGTATTTAAGCGTTCTTCTTCTTCTTTATAAAGGTGTGAAAAATTAATAACAACTGAACAGTTGAGAACAGATGGACCGATTTGGCTCAAATTCCGAAGTTGTTTTCAATTGCCACGAGAAGGTTTTTACGTTTCTGGGGAGTTCTGGGAAAACTCTCCAGGAGGATGATAACAAATTCATTTAGTTTTCCTCACACAAGCATGAAGTACGATAAATACATATGTAAGTACACAAGCTTTGCTTTAAGCATAGAATATATTATATGTTCTTCATTCATAGGGTAAGCATCCAAAAGCACCACAGCAACGAGTGGTCGATTTCTTCTAGTTTCGATATAAAATAAATTTTACTGAAATATCTTCAGTTTATTGAACGCTTTTGCCTTTTCGATATCATATTATGTTACAAAATTGAGCATCTTTGTGATTGAAAATTTGTGCTAAAAGTTGTTGTTTCGAATAATAAATAATATAATTATAATAATAATAAACCGAAAGCATTAACGAAGTTCTGTTTGTTCCATTGGACTTAAGAAAAATAAAAAAATAAAAACAATTTGTACGATAAACACCATTGTGTAAAATTTCGCCATATTTATATTCTAGAAAAATTCCTTACTTTAATTTAACATTACTTTCACACATTTTACATGGTTTTCCATTGAAAAAAAAAAATTACGTGATATTTGTTAAAACCCCCCACCCCCCTGGTGAGATTTGGTCAGATTTAACTTGACCCCCTCCCCCCCTTAAACACCACACGTAATTTGTGAACGCCCCCTAATGTTTCAAATATTAACTTAATACTACTTCTTAGACATTTGCATTAAAAAGAAACAGTCTCGAAATAAATAATTGAACCATTTAGTGTTACTTATACTGACTATATCAAGCTCTATTTTGTTGTCTGCTTGGAGGCCTCAATACTTGTACTAAAAATATCGATCCTTCTTTCTTTATTAGCTCTGCTTTCTTATCTAGTTTTAAGCTGTATCCCCTTAAATAAAGAACTTATTTTTATTTACAATTGAAACCAATGAAATCATTTGGTTTATTTTCTTTTTAATTTATGAATTGCAAATTAACTTTTCATTAGACGAAACATGTGTCAACTAATGAGCACTAAAGAAAAGTGCAATTTCTCATACTTCTCCAGACATTTTATTCAGTAAGTAATCTTCTCAGTTGCGAATATCATATTCGAGTCACAACTTTGAATACCTTTGTAGTATTTGAAATTTAATATTTGTGCACATAATCATTGTATTTTGAATTTTGTCGCCTTACCCCACCCATTGCAGCAGCTGTAGCTGTCAGGCCGTCCTTTTCAGTTAGGCCCATGTCTGCATGTCTCCATATTCCATATACCCAGCTTGTGCAGTTTGTTCATTCTCTGCCTCAGATGCCACAGGACGAGTCGCCACTCATAGAAGCGTGCGTTTTGTGCTCTAACCAAAGCGGCTGTTTTAGTCTTTGATTTGTCACACCAAAGCTTCGCTTTTCATGGCAGCCTGTCACAGTTTCATTTCGTTTTCTTTTTTTCTGCCAAGATGTTGGGCGGCGGGGTGAAGGGGAAGCGTATGGGAGTATGGGGCAGCTGACTGTCCAACTGGCTGGCTAGGTGACTGTTCCTGTTCCACGTCCAGTTTAGCCCTTGGCTGATTTTTGATGAAAAGTTTTCAGTTTCACATTATTCAAGCGTACTAATACACACAGTCATGAATCCTCGTCGTCGTCACCCCTCTTCGTCCCTTTCCCTATCTTCTTAGCACGCCCTGTTCTAGCTGTTATTTGTGGCGGCTTTGCGGTTGAATGGCGCTTGCATTTGTTGTTTGTGTATGTGTGAATTTTTATGTTTTGTATATAAAACACAATTTTTGTTGTATTTTAATTTTGTGCAAATGGAAAATAATAATCAAGACAAATAATAAAATGGACGCAGGCGAAAAAGGTGTTGGCACTGTTTAACAAAAAAGCAAGCTAGGCAAATACACACTCACACCCGGAAACAATGCTATTCTAGAGAGTGTCAAACAGGGGATACTTTGTAACCAGTCCTTCAATACAATAGTTTAGCTAGATTTATAAGATAGCTAAAACGAGACACACTTTATGCGATATCCATTTCACTTACGAAAATAATTCTGCTTCTTTTTACTCAGCTGCTTGTTATAACGAATAATTTCTTTATTTTTATAATCCTTTTTGAATGAATTCACTTCAAAACTTGAAAGCTGGAAGAGTATTCCAATAATCACTGGGAGAATATATAAATATTGCATCACATCATTTAAATGATTTCAGAGCTGCTTAAGCTTTAACAGGCTTAAAGTATATGCGATACCCTGATACTCATTGCCTGCGCATTTCTTAAATTCGATACAAATTAAATATACATTCTTCGGTAACTTTACATTCAAACAGTTATGGCTACATCGACTAGTTATTGCCGATCAAGAACATGATTACTTCATAAAGTCGAAGATGCATTTTTCTCCATATATGTTCTTCCGTTACCCTTTTTGCCTCACTTAACAAATGCATGGGGTATACAAACGCACTGCACACAGAGCGTTGACAATGACGACCCCGTACACAGAGAAAAAAGACTTATATTTAAGAATTTATTTTAGAACTATCCCCATTCGTTCTTGAAATATTTAAATACTATTCATACTTACAAAATCTTATAAGTTTGAAAAATTACTTTAAGAATAAACTTGGATCAATCCCAAATATACTTACAAATTTCAAACATATATAAAACGTTCTTGAATATTTCTTTTTTTTGTTTAAGAACAAAACGTTCTCCCTGTAAGATTATAATTTTATGTGAATAGTTTAACTTAGCTCTATTTTTTGTAAAGCGATTCATGTATCTATCTAAAGCATGGGAATGAATGGCAAATTTAAAAGTGTTCTAGCTGTCTAGTCATACTTGAATTATGGATTTGAAACTCGATTCAACCTTAAGCACAACGAATTGAGAGTTTCAGTTTAAAAATAACTTAACCAGCGTTTAAATTCGGAATACTTGGCGTATTTTGCTTGAATTTGTTAGTTCTTAAATCAGGTGGGCTAATTCTTATTTCAAGATTGTTAGATATCTAGTTCTTAGAACTTTAATATTAAGTATCAAGAATGAATAATCTAAAAATGAGTACCTTTCACACGCAAAGCAATAATTAAGAATGAATGTAACAAATGTGTCAACTTGATTCAAGTATTTTCACTCTTAAACGAGATGTGAGAATGAAAAGTTTTGATTCAAGGTTGAAGTTCTTGATTTTTTTTATCGGTGTAGTACCCTTTGGGAAGAGGAAGGGAGTGCATTAGGGGGTTGTTAAAGTGTGTGTGTGTGTGCGGTTGCTTGTGAGAAGAGGGGAGTTGGTTGCCCGCAGCTCTTGGCTTTGTTTTCGAGTGATTTTCAACAAAGCGCAGCGCACTTAATTCTCTTTACGCACACACACATGTCGGGGTAGACATGGTATGACAGGCTTTTTATGCCTAAGTATCTTAAGTTGTCAGCTTGGCAAAAGGCAAAAGAAATCCTTTAATTTGCAGTAAAATGCAAAACGTGTGTTTGTATGTGAGTGGAAGGCAACAAGTCAGCGTACATTGGACTTTGCCACTTGGCACATGCGAGGAGCAAAGGCAACGGCAAAAGCGAAGGCGAAGGCGAGTCGCCTCAAGGTATGCAGTAAATTAAAATGCAGTGACATTTTCTGCGAGGAGTGCGAGGAAGAAATGGAAGAAGAGGGGCAAGGCACAGAGCAGTCAAATGACATGTGTGGGTGTGTGTGTGTGCAATGTATGTTTGTGCACTTTCTTTGCACTTTTCGCATTAAAAACTTTTGCCCGCAGGCAGCCGGCTAAGAAACACAGCTCCCAACTGAACTTCGGGTTTGACAGCACACGCACACACACACACACAAGCAGTCCCAAGCGCTATGGAACAACTGCATACTTTTTAGAATAAATAAGTATTTACTTAAACGTGTAGGTAGGCCAAAATAACTTGTTTGTTTAGTTTTAACCATCAGAAGTGGAAAAATATATAAATACTTAAGCCATAAAAATTATATATAAACGACAATTCTTGGCTATTAAGCAAAAGTTTAAGTAACTTAAAATTTCTTGTTATTGTTACTATTTATTTGTTACACTTTCCCAAAACAAAATTTTTAGGATCAATAAATTCTTCAGAAATAAATATTATTGTATGCTTTATTTTGATTGTGAAAGTTGTTATTCGGACCACAGTGCAATTGCATTGAGCCACATATGCATGACTTTGATTTAAACGCGGGCTGCCATAAATTTTGTCAGACAATTTGTCATACTATTAACAAAGTTTTGTGGCAGACCTCGCTTTGACTGCTATGCATATGAATAGCAATCAAGGCAGGCTCTCGACAACATGGACAGGACACGACTCCGAGTTGTGTGGCCAAACGCTTATGGCCACGTTAATGGCAAACTAAACTGAAAACTTTGCTGCTGCCAACAACTCACGCATACGTAATAAAAGGTGTAAATGAGCAAAAGAGCCAACAGGCGGGCATGGAATTAAAAATGTGAGGTGAGTGAAAGGGTAGTCAGTCAGTCAGTTGGGTTAGTCAGTCAGGCGCATAGGCGTACAGACGTACCGTCAGACGGACGGATATGGACTTACGCCTTGGAACATTATAGGGGCCACTTGCTGGCTGCCGCTGCAACTCTACGCAGTCAACAGCCAGTTGAGGCTATTTATATATTCGTGGTGCAGTGGATGAATGCGAAACGAAATGAAAGCAACTGGGAAATGTGCCTGCAATGAATTGATTAAAGTTAAGTATTCGCTTTCAAGTTAAGTTAAGAAGATTCTAACTCTTTGTGAATAAAGTGATCTTTTATAATAATCACTATTATTTGAAGTAAAAACATGCCCTCGCGAATTAAGGTCTTTTGACAGAAAGTAACATTTTAATAATAAAATTATAAAATACAAACTGTTATTTAGTTTCGAAGTAATGATTTATTTACAGTGTCTTCAAGCAACTGCCAAACACTTTGTTACTCAGACTCACATATCCTTTTAGATTGCACATAATAATTTCAATTCAAGTTTTAGAGTCTTGAGCACATAATCGTTTCGAGCCAGTTAGGAATATATTAGCATAACAATGCGTTCTTTTTCATGTGCCTGAGCAAATCGTTACATTTGTTTTTCACAGTGGATTTCGGTGTGTATTAAACTTAATTTAGCGTCACTTTGAATTACGGCAGCTGTGAGGCGAGCAACGACGCTGACGACGAAGGTGACATGAAGTAGAAAGCTGCGGCAGCCAGGCTATTATAATGCGACAAGTAGTGCTGCCGACCTGGGCAAGCCAGCAAAACCCAACAACTTATATATGTATATGGGACATCATGTTTGCAAATTTATGTAGTTGTAAGTTCCTGGCAGCAAGGAAAAGCCATAAAAAATGAGCGAGAAAAAAAAGTACGTGAAAAGAAATGAAATATAAGTGGCAGCAAAAATGTGAAGGTGAAGAGGCAAGGGTATTTGCTGGCGGATGTGAAGCGTTGCCGTTGACAAGCTCGGACGCGTTTAAAGAGCAATTAGCGCACGTAATTGTAATCGAGTTGGCCGCCAGCAACAACAACAACAACACAACAACAACAGCTTCATATACACAAACATTAAGCTTAAGGCAGCTGCAGCCGCCACGCGGCTTCCGGCAGGTGGTTGCAGCTTATGCCATGCCCGTTGGGCTTTTAATGGAGGCTTTTTTCTTTACTCTACCTAACTTATTTCACTTCTTTTTTTTTAAAGGCAGCTTGGGTGCTGTAAATAAATTTGGCACTTATTCATATTTACGGATTTGTCGCACATTTATTTATGTGTCCCACAGTGGCTCAGACAGTGCTACCACACACAGATCTTGAGCCAGTGGGGCCCACTCAAGGATTTTGGGAATTTCTTAGGGCCAACAATTCCGGCGGAAGTGCAGTCACAGTGTTGGCGTGGCGCGGCATGGCACGGCAGCCCACAAGCCACAAAATGCGCCAATTTGCGCCATTTCAAGTGTGCCAAGCGACAACAACAACAACTACAACGTTGCCTAATTATGCGTTCTGGCTTTGTTATTTATAGAGGCCGATTCGGCCACCTTTTCTCTGTGCCTCTCGCTCTGCCTGTTTGTTGGTTTGGCTCGGGTTCTTTTGATGCTGCTGCCCACGAGGCTAATTAGGCCTAAAGCGCGCTCATTGTGCACCTTCGCTGCAATGTCGCCCGTTAGCCAACATTGTTGTGCCTACAACAACATCCCCTCAATCGCCCCTTGCCCAACCCCTCTGGCAGACCGCATTTCCGCTTAGTTGCGCTTTGGTGTTCATTAATAATTTAAGCATTCAACAAAATGGCCAAAAGAAATGTCAACAGCTAAGTTGGCATCTTAGGTGAGTCCGAATCGTTTAATTTGATTTGAAGTCTTTTCGTTTGACTCAAGTGGCAAATGAGGGCAAATTCGATCCCTATTATCATCAAGCAGTTATATCCTTGAATAGCAAAAGAGAGGGAACGGTTCCTTGGACTGCTTCATGAAGTGAACTTAATTTATTTTCAATCATATTTCTGACCAATTGCAAAGTTAATGAATTTGCTTTTAACTTAATTTTAGCAAGTTTTTATATTACATGGTGGATTCGTTGAACTAAATCCTTATCTACAACGGCTAAACACAACTGGTCTATCTAGGTATAAAATTGGTAATGGTTCTGTTATATTTAATTTTTCGATGGGACTTATGAAGACAAGATGCTTTCTTAGGCAGCAATTGCATTGCAATTGATATCAAAGCAGATATTTGTTAGTTTGTTATATAGCAAAAACATGTTGCTGTAGCTGAATATGCAATGGCTGCATTTGTTGCTATTTTAGTTGATTATATTTATTTTTAAGTGCAGGTGGCAAAACTGTCAGGCTTGAACACTTGAATGCATTTTCATTACACCTCATTACATTTCACTTCATTGCAATTGTGCGTTGCTGATGATTTTTCGTTGTTTCTGTTGTTTTTGTTGAGCCCGTGAATACTCGAATTGCCGGCTGAGTGAATGGATCGAGGCACTCGTTTACATAGATGCGAATGTTTTGCATGTAAAATGTTTTTAATTGAAAACAATAAAGTTTCTGGCTTTGGGTGTTGCATGCTGCGTCGCTGGCAGGCAGCTGGCATCAACAGTCCCGTTGCCTTCACTCTCAGATACAATGCATTTAATATTCCATAGAAACATGAAATGCCCAACAAATGAGCAGCGCGTGTGGGTACAAAACTGAAATCAACGATGCTTAAATACACTTTTAAAAAATTGATAATGGCTTTTTAATATCATATTTTTAATTATTTAGTACTACTACTACTTAATTAGTATAGTTTAATTTTAAATAAAATGTTAAATCAAATTTTTACAAAAACAATTAAGTTCTTCTTTAAAACTTTGCCCATCTAATATAGATACACTCCAAAAAGTATGCTATGAAAATCGTTGTCGTGTAATAATTTAACGCAGTCCTCTCGTAATACCGACAATAAGACAGAGTTGGAAATCTGCTTCATTTTGCTTCACTTTGTTAAAATGCCCTATTTAAATTGTTGGTAAGTGCAAAAAAATCTCTTGGCGAAAAGCTAAAAGCTGAGCATTCACGAATTGTGTTTCTTTGTTTCAGGCGTGAAAGCGGGCTGAATGAAAATGGAAATGCAGTGATATACCCAAGCGATAGATGATAGATACGTATGCTTACAGCATGCATATTAATGTAAATGTATATGTGATTGTGATTGTTTGTGTATGTGAAAGTGATAATTAAAAATCGCGCTATAGACTTTGCAATTGTTGTTGTTGTTGCTTGTTGTTTATCGCTATATGCTGAATGGGTATTGTGTTGTCAGAAGTGGGATATTGCAGTCATGGCAGCATGGGGCAAGGTGGATGCGGCAATGTGTGGATACACTACGTGGAATGTGTGCATCATTGCGAATGAAATGATCAATGCGGCCTAACAATGATTGACGGCATTTCAATGCAGCGAGCAAGACAGACAAGCATGGAAAACTCCAAAGAAAGGGTGCCAGTCCTGAGAATGAGTGGGTGCGTTTGTAGTCGATGAGTGTCGGGGATTGGGCGTTGGTTGATGACAAACAATTATGCAGAATTGCAAGCGTTTGCAATTTTGTGCAAAATTAATTTTGCATTTTTAATTTTGCATATAGGGTGGCATGTTTTTGCCAACAAGTGTGTGTTGATGTGTGTGTGTGTGTTTGTGCGGCAGTTTAAAGACAAGTCTTTAAAAACAAACAGATATGCTGAGGCAGCAACAAGCCATCGACAATCTACCACAAAGGATTGATAAGTACTCGACTTCGAGCCGAGTCTCTATAATCTATCAAGCTATGATACGGCGGCTTGTTAGTGCCAAGTGTCTTTTTAAGCTAACCCAAGGGCTGATTTAAAGCTGCTGTCTCAACTTAATTCATTCTCAGAGCGTTTGTTGTGCTTAGTTTTGCTAAACATTTCGATCTATGATAAATGCAGCAGCATTTGGCACGCGTCTCCTTGGAGCACCCGACCTTGCAATTCACGGAGATTTGGTTACGCGAAAATGGCCAGTGCCTCAAGTGCTATTTTGAACACGATTTAATTTTTTGGACAGCAGGATTCGAGTACAGCAACTAAGTTGGTTTGTGGAGGAACAAAGTTTGCAGAGAATCTGTGCATTTAGCTGACTCAAGGAGCATGATTTCTTGCAAGCAGACCGCGCGTATTATCGGAGCCTCGAGAAGTGACAATTGTCAGGGTAACAATTTGAACAGATTCAGCTCGAATTCAACACCCGGATTTGCTACAAAATGATTAACTGGTGCTGAAGTGGTTGCACCACTTGACTGTTTACAGTTTAGCACTGGTTAAATGGGTTCCACACAAAGAGGATGTGTTGCAAAAGTTTTCAATCCTGTGGGTTTCATAAAACGCACCACATATGAAGATGAGTGGAGTGTGCGTGTTCAGCCAACTTGGATGCAACCCACACCACACAGAAGTGAATTATTTTGAGTAGAAGCCAGGAGTAATAATAACATTCAAATCACTATGTGGCTGGAATCTGTTCAGTGATGTTCTAAGTGGCAGATGTTGTGAATCACCTTAATTTCAGAGCATTTGATACGCTTATTTGCAGCGATAAATATATATAATTTCACAACATTTGGCTTCAGTGTGCCCGCGATTCAGGTGCGTCCGTGGTAAGCGGCGATGGCTTTGTGTAGACGGCTGGCCAACGAGCAGACATGCAATTTTAAAACATCACCGGGAGATATCCTCACATTCGAAAATGTGAGAATGGTGTATGGGCAAACTGATTACTATTCTATGCACCACTTATTTTCAGCACATTGTTGGTGTTTTTTTTTTTTTGGGATATTGCCTTTTCACGCTAGCGTGTCTTTAAATATTATATGGGCCATAACAAGTAGTTGTGAGTTCAATTACCTAAAATTTATTCTCTAAACATATATTAAAATAATTATAATAATATTATTCTCTTATATTCACTTATAATTATTCATCAACATTTTGTCTATATATCACTTAAAATATATGCAAATAAAATATTTTTTTATGCTCTCTCAGTAAATGTTAATGTTAGTTAAAGAAACTAATATAAGAAGTGTTATATATGTAGTTGATTGCTTTGCTTTCAGTTAGAAGAATTCCATTGGTAAATTAAGTATGTTTAATTATAATTTTTAGCCTTTTTTATAATGTTTCCCACTAAACTACGAAACGGACGAGTTTAAGTAGATAAAAAGACGACTTTTCCAGATGGACGGTAATTTTTGTTAATAATGATTAAAATACCGTTTAAAGGCTTTGTACAAATATCTTTGGTAAACTTCCAAATATTCTGCCTTTATGCCCCGAAGGTAGAATACATATTTTAAGGTGTGGAACTAACGCTGTTACTTCTTCTTATGACGTTTTCCGAAATAAATTCGAAATTATATTATGCATTGCAACATTAACTTTCTGACTTTTGACCATTCAAAACACCTAACCTAGATCAAAATCAAAAAATTCGAGAAACCCTTTTAAGCCGTTTAATAAATAGACAAGAATTGGTCCAACGCAATGCTCTCATATTAGTTGATTTTGATTACTTTAACGAATTGTGAAAATGCAGGGTAGCTTTATGGCAATACGTCTAGGTTTTTAACTGTCTGGAAACTGAAATAAATATTCTAAAATTTGAATTGCTTGTTATCAGTCCAAAAGTGAATGAACATTGTTTTGCTTCTGTTTGTTGTGAGTGTTTCGGTACATTGCAGTGGCGGCATTTGTGATTAGGTGTTTATCAATATACTATGTGGCAGGGCTAAAATACATGCATTGACTTGACTGAGCTCTTAGTGTCAGCGTAAATCACACAAATCTGTGGGTGGGTGAAAACGTCCCGACAGTGAAACCCTTAAAAACAACCAATAAGCAACAAGCCACGAAATGGCAAAAGGTAGCTGTGTGGGATGGGTTTGGGGATGTTGTATTTTTACGTCATTGCCACATTTTGACGCCACCTTTTGGCAGAGCCGGAAGCTGTTGCTGGTTTTGTGTTTTGTTTTCTTTTGTTTTGTTTTTTTTTTTGTGCGGTTACCCACTGGCAAATCCTAGGTAAATCTTTTTATTTATGTCATTGATGCCAAGGCACATGAAATACACACACACACATATACACTCTTACAGGGCATGTGATTTTGGTAGCACATGAAAACTCCAACCAAGTAAATCCCTCTAATAATCCACATAATAAGCAGCTAGAGAGCCGAAGCTGCAACAGCTGACTAAAGGGTTTGAACTGGCTACTATGCCAACCCCTTACTTAACTCACCTCACCACCGCTCTCACCCACTCACCTGCATGGCCTTTCTCTTGTTTACAAGTTCATAAAATTGAACGAGTCAGTCGCTTTTTGGAGTTGGGATCCTTTTTGACTGCACATAAAAGCGAAGTAAAAACACATAAAAACAAGAAAAGAAAATAGTCGCAAATCCAATTTCTGTTTGTGGTTTGGTGGACCAAGTCTTTTACGGCTGCCCACGAACATAATGTGTAATTGAAAACCCTGCGCAATTTAGTATTGTACCCCTGGGTACACATTCGATGTGTTATGTCTGCCAGCCTGCTCTCTGTCCTTCTCCCTTCAAACTAATTGGCACAGTTGTGCTGTAAACCCAAAAAAAAAGCCCAAAAAATAAAGGTTTTTTTTTGCTGTGACACTGACACCGCTGGCCATTATGTAAACAAGGCCGAGAGCCAAACCAAACAGAGGCAACCCTTGCCAACAAAATAAGAAGAAAAAGAGCTGTCCTGCTGCAAATAATGCGCTCAATTTGTAGACACTTTAAGAGCGACTCGCACACAATTGTCAAACTAAAATGCTTACATACAATTTCCGCTAAACCGCCCCCTCATTACTGTGTCAAGCATCCAGCAGATACTGAGCGAGTGAGAAAGAGAGACAGAGAGAGACGAGAGAAACGAGACGAGAGAAAGAGATGATTTTTGGCTTTGGCCCAGATTCGTGGCAATAGATTTGCACAGCAATGCCAGCCAAGTTCTTCTTTTTTTCAGTTTTTTTTTGTACTGTGCTCCGCTGTTCAAAAAAACTGTCACAATGATAAACATGCGGCAATTGACGCAATCATTGTCTGTCCATGAATTGAATTAAATCAACTCAAGTGCGACAATCCAACCCCTTGCAGCACAACCAACACCACTCTGCTAACATCAGCGAGAGCACCACAATGATTTTTACAACCATATGGATAACGTTTCAACTAAGTATGCCCAATATTTTTATAATACACTTAAAGGTTGGGTATTTTAAATTTTTTAAGAAATATTTTCTTATTTAAATTATTTTTGTCTGACGAGTCAATTTGTTGCAACAAAGTATCTCTATACATAATTGTCCAAACAAAAACTAGCCAAAATCAGCTTTTGAATAAGCAATTTCTTTGTTTTCAAAGTTATCTTAACTTTATTATGACACAAATATTCATCATACGCATATAAATTGTTAGCTTGCGCGTATACTCTTAACAACATGAACAATTTATAGAAATAAGTCTTATTGATGGGCAGGGTATTCGATATTCGTCGTAAAGTAACTATTAACTTCTGCTTTTTGTCCTATTTGTTGGTGTCAAATGAATGGGTTCTGTGTCATGCATGCGCAGACATTGAAATCAAACTAAAATAAGTATATGGACGCCCAACATCAAATCATATCATACAAATGATACTAGTCAACCCTTTTGTGTCAGTCTCAGTGTGTTTGTTTCTCTGTGTGTGTGTGTGTGTGTGTGCGTGGTTGTTGCTGTGGGTGTTTGGGCGTTAGATGGGCGTGTCATATGCGTAATGCGCCCTGTAATTCCGTTTGATTTCGCTGCAGGACATTAGCGCGGCTCAACGTCGCATTTCGCTTATTAGAATTCGCTTGTGCCGCTGGAGGGTAATAAATTCTCAAAACACACACACACTATCACAATCACACGTGCCACACACATGTATGTATATCCAACGCTCCACCGGCAATTTCAAAGTTTATCACCAAAGCGTCTGCAACTTGTCTCTCTTTCTCTCGCTCTTCCTTGTCTCTCTCTCTCTCTCTCTCTTCATATGTGGCTTGTTGTTGTCTGCACGTCTGCTGTGGTTATGTGAAATCACATCGTAAAAATGTCCAAGTCCAAATGCTGCGCGCCAAAGCTCATAAGTCCTGCTGTTCCCAAGCACTCCTGCCTGCATTCGCCTCCCCGTCCCCTTCCGCAACCCAACCACCTTCCCCCTGCCACCAGCTTTTGTTTTAGCTTGTTTCCTTGTCGTTTCACCTGTCGCTTGGAATTGGCATTAGCGCGCAACCCTTTTCTTTTTTCTTGCCTTGCCCTGGCCTTTCAATTTATAGATGGCGCGCATATAAATATTTATTTCCATGTGCAGCTGCCTACACTTTGGCGGCATTAGTGGCACCACCAGCCGCATCGGCAGTGGCAGCACCACCCGCGCCACCATCGACATGCTTTGGCATCATTATTATTTTTATGATGGCCTTAAAAGCATCGTTCGGGCGATCAATAAACATTCATGTCTGCCCGTCTCGACTTGCAGTTTTCAATGTTTTTCAATAAGCGAAAGTGCCTGGTTCCAAAAACTTGCCTCCGTTCGCAAGTTCTTTTGCATGTTCTCGTGCTTGGTAAGTGTGTGTGTGTATGTGTGTTTGGTTAGATGCCATAAAATAATTAGAGGTCAACCATTCAAACAAACTGGCCAAATTCCATACTTTACTTGCCTCTTATCGAAAATAAACGTATAACCCGTTGAAATTTGTGCCACATCAGCGTGCCACCACCGCCACACATTATGTTTGTTCATGAATGGATCGGCATCATTTTGTATGTTATTTCTGTGTATTTAATGGCCTCCCATAAAATAATGCAAATGCGTGCCAGATTTGAGCTTCTGCTTTTCACACAGCCACATATCACAATTTTAATTAGGCTAAACGCTGTTGCACTGCTACCCCAATGCGAAAGCAAGCTGATACTTGCAACTACACATAATAGGGGTATTTTTTCATAAATGTGTGTACTATAAAATTTTACCATAGATTGAAAATTTTCATTGATTGAAAAGAGTTAAATTAAATCTACCTGAGTGTATTTTTGGCATAATGGTCTGCTGCCATAAAGCTGTAATTTCGCAAAAATGTATGCGAGGGCTTTGTATTATATGTACGAATTTAAGTACTACGTAGAGCGTATGAATGAATAGCAACCAAGGACTCAAAGGGGTTCCTGGCTTAGCCCGTATGCCTTAATAAACAATTATAAGAAAAAAAAACTTTCTTCTTTAATATCAAAAGGACTTGAAAAATAGTATTATCAATTTTTTATATATTTAATTAATACATTTTCGTTCAGTGTATTGGCTATATCAATATACGCAGACTTGGTTTTGATAGTTTTAGGTACCTTATATAAAGAACCGCATATAAAATTGCCGAAAAACATTTTATAAAAATGTTCTAAGCATACAAATAATTTATTTTGATCATTTGTTTCCTGTAAACAACTTAATTATAAGTAATAATTTAAAAAATATACAATAAATTAAATAAAAAATAACCCTTATTATATCGAATAAACATTGGAAAGTGTATTGTCAAGTCTTTACCTTCAAATTGCGGTCAATAAATAATGTGTAGCATACACTTGAGAGCTTTGGCTCGAATAGGGATTGATGCCCATTTCAGGTTAATGAAAACAACAACAGGCAGATTAAAATGCCAATTTACAAAACAGAGCAGAATATGTGGCAACTGCAGGCAGACAGGCGGGCGATAGACAGCCAGACAATCAGACAGGCAGGTGAACAGCACAAACCGTAGCATCAACATGATGGGCAATTAAAGCACGGTCTAATTAGCGCACAAATTGTATTGCATTTTGAATTAATATCATATCCGGCTATATAATACATATATGCAAAACACGCTCATATCATGAGATATACATATGCCCATATATTTTATATGATTTATTGCCGAGAGCAGTTGAAGAAATTCTTGTTGTTTGTTTTGGCATGTTAATATAATATGTGTATATTTGTTAGCAATTACACAAATCTCATTATGAAGTTAAGACCAGAAAGGCTAAAAGTAAGAGAAACAGTGAGGTGGAAAGGGATAGTGTTTGGGGCATTGGCAAGCGGTCAGCTTGTGCTTAATTTGCTACAAACCAATTGTGGAAAATTGATTAGATGTTGTTACGGGTTTGGTTTGGTTTGGTTAGGTGGTTACAAGGCTGCTTGCAGCACTTGCCACAAGCCAATTTGCAGCTTTTGTTCAATCTACTACAAAATGGAAACCCTTAACAGGTGTTGATGTTTGCTAAGTAGCCTAGCCCCGGCTCCACTCTTCTTTCCATTTGGTGTTGCACGCTTAGCTGCACATTGCTTTGATTATTTTCTATTTTGCAGAAAATTGCATGCAAATAAATGCGGCACGTTGGGCTGTGCACCAAAGACATTTTATATTTTACAACTTCAACCACAATATTGACTTTTCACCTGGACAGGGCAGGAAGAAAAATCGATGTCGGATAACTTGAGCACACAAGATGCTCTGCCAAAGGACATGCGGGCAGCATTCAACAAAAAGGAAACTGCCTAAGATGCGATTTTACAATGTTCAAATATTAAGTGGTTTTTAGCTGAAAAAAAAATAATAACAAGACAGCAGTTACAAGTAAATAGAGCGCTATAAATCCTAAGCGAAGTTTAAGATAAACTTTTCATTTTATAGGGCTATGACAAAAAATATTTTGAGTTTTTGTCCAACCTCTATCTTTTTAAAATCATTTCTTCTTATTGCTAGAATAATCTATATATATATATAAATAAATGTTTGTCAGCTGAATCGATTTTGATGAAATTTTAGTGAGTTATTTCGATCTCTCAGCTTTTACGACTTGTCTTATCTGTCATTATTACCTCACGAAACATTTAAACAGTAAAGACAATTTCTTACTTTGTCTTATTTGTCATTATAACCTTACTTATAATTGAACCGTAAAGATGTTTTCTTAAAGAGTTTTTAAGACTCCATTTTGTAAATTGTTCGAAATGCCTCCAAAATAATCATCGATTAAGAGAAGAACATCGAAAGTAAACAAATCAAGTGAACATTTGAGATGAGAAAAAGACGATCAACGATAATATCAAGTGTTCATAGAGTAGACGTCAAAAAGCACCACAGCAACGCGTGTTCGGGTTCCACTAGTACACAAAAAAAACTCAGTTAATTATTTTTAAACTTATTTCTAATGCAGCAATGACTGATTTAAAATTTTTTAGAACATTCATGAATAATGTGCACAAGAATTGAGCCAAGGCATACTTATATAGGTAGTCTCACTCCGCTCTCTCGTTGCCTTACGAAAAATGAGAGCAAAAGAGAGCGAGAGCGAAAGAGTAATGCATTTGTTTTGGTTATGTATGCCCAAGGCAAACACAACGGAAATTTTATGAACACGCATATACATATATATATGCATGCAATTTTTTGTTTGAACAACGACTAGTTTGATTAAAAAAAAAAAAACAAAAAACAATATGGCGGCATCTTAAAAGTCTCAGCTAAAATCACAAAATAAAACGCAAAAAAAAATCGTGCGCGTATGTGCGTCGCTCACAACGTTCGCAACAAGACTGAATCGTAAGGGAACGGAAAAAGAGAGCGAGCAAAAGACCTGGACTACCTATATAAGTATGCCTTGAATTGAGCTGTTGAAAACCAACTTCGACTGCTGTCAACTTCATTTTAAACTTCAGTTTAGTGTAAGGAAAGTTTAACCCAAAAAACCCAAAAGCAAAAAACCTATTGCAGCTATCGATTAGTAAGCTTTAAGGTCGGATTTGATTAAGCAGGTATAAATTGTGTTGGAATTGGCAATTAGAATTACGAAGCAACTTGCAACTTTGCCTGCCAGCTGTTGACTGCCAGCAAATAAGCAGCAATTTGGTTAATTGCTTTACGGCCTGCACAGGTGTGTATGTTTGTGTGAAGGTGTACGAAGTGTGCTTCTATAAATTCATATAAGTCAAAGCATTTGCAGCTATGCCTAGAAAATTACTTGAGCACATTTTATGAACTTAATAGTCAATAAGCCAAGGCAAGTGTGTGGATGTGTGTGTTTGTGTGGATGTGTGTGTGACATGTCAACCTTTTTTTTGGCAGCTTGGGTAACTGTTACCTCATTAGACGATAACAACAACGACTCATTGTCAGCATGAACGTTGGAATAAAATTCAAGTTTGAATTTTTATGCGCGCTCATAAACAGAATTGAATTGCTGTCGCCTTTGCTACGATGTTTGTGCCACACATCTGCCTGCCTTTAGTTAACGACCTCCACGAGCCCAAGCTCTATTTATAAAAATCAAAAAATTATACTCAAACTTTTGGCGCTGCTTTTGTGTACATATTTTGGGCTCAATATTCTGGCAATCAACCAGAGAAAAAGGGATGCCCCGTTAACAAAAGCTGGTCAAGGGCTGCCTTGGGCTCATTGTTGCAAATACATGTATGTAAATGTCTTTTTTATGGGCCTTATAAAAATGGCATAGCCGGAAATTACAAATGTCCATATAATGTCAATACAAGTGCAGATTAGTGGCTGTCATGCGGCTCATTTTCAGAAGTAAGGTCGAAGGAGATGGATAAGGGTATTGGAGTACGGCTCGCTTGTGGGCGTGTCAGCAAATGGTTTTGGAAATTGTGCTAAATTTAAGACTGAAACTGCCAACCACAATAGTGAACCACCCAATCTCCCTTTTCTCGCTTGTTTGCTTTAAACAAACATCTGACAAATGCCGGAAGTCATTTGCATGCACAGTTCAGCTGTATATGAGCCGTGTATATAGTATGTGTGTGTGTTGTGCTGGGTTTTGTGCATGTTGCATGTTTAGATGGATTTGTCGATTTGTGGCCGGACTGCAAATGCATTAAACGCCAGCGTAAACACTGCCAACTTGGTAATCCGGCACAGCCAGCCGACCAAGCCAACTGGTCAGACAGAGGCGTTGTTGTATGCCACGCCCACAACACACAGTGTTTGCGTGTGAGTGTGTATACCCTGTAACTCTTCAACATTAGTATAAAAGGGTATCTGAAAAATGCTTTCTAGACTGGCTATGAAACATGTGCTAATTTTCTCATATCAATTCAGCATTATGAGAGTATTTATTTATGTAATAAACACTTGAAAGAATAAATTGTTTAAAAGTATTTAATAGGTAACTTCATTATGTTTCTTATCAAACCTTAAGGAACTTATTAGTAGAAAAAATGCAAAATCACGCTAAAAGCTATAACTAAACTTCAAAATAGCATTAGAGAAGGCGATGGATATTATTTGGTTTTTGTTTTAGATATTTTGTAATTTATTCAGCAAACAATTTTGGAGGAAATGTCTTGTCGTTTAATAACTAATATTTATGATCGGCTTTTTCGGTGATTATTCCTGAGTGCAGATATTATCAATCTTAAAAACTGTTCAAAAATAAACTTCGCTGAACATAATCAGTGAGAAACTTTAATTGTGAAGATTATAAATGTTTCTGCATGCAAAAGGTTAATAAATTGTCATTTAACTGTTGATTAAAGGATATCTGTAGGTCAGGCTCATTCAATTAGACTACGTTTAGTTGTTATGTGCGTTGCTGTTGCTGGTGTTTTGGCATTTTGTGTTAATTTTATGCCAAGCAGCATGAATGTTGTTGTGCCTAACACACACACACACACACACGCACACACACCAACATAGACAGACTTATTGTGGTCTCGGTGCGTCTCTGAATTATGTTTTTGATTTTAGTTGACAATAAGCGGGCACAAATTTATTGTCTACAACTGCAAAATCGAAGCGTTGACAACAACAACAGCAACTGCAACTGCAACTGCAACTGCTGCGTGGGCGTTGTGCAAAGTGCTAACTGCGACAAGGCGTGGCTCTGACAGCTACACACACAGAGAGAAAGAGAGGAAGCCGAACTGCATAGCTTGCAACGGGCTGTGTTGCAGTTGCAACGGCAACACGCCGCACTTGATATTAAAGTGCATGCTGCTGGTGCCTTTGAATGGTGCGGTTCCTGTGGCTTCTGCGGTTGTTTACCACCTAAATTTTCATGCTTTTGCATTTGCTGCTGTTGGTGCGTTGCCTTTTTAATTGAAAATTTGCTGCTATTTACGAGTATACCCCTTCAGGCAGGCTGTTGGTTATTTAAAATTTTAGACTTAAAGTTAGAATAATTAATAGAAATATTACCAACGATTGCAGATTAAATTGGCATCAATAAATTGATGAACAGTTTCAACATATTTGCTTATTTGTTTTAAGTGTTTATAAAGTAGTTAAAAGCCTAGCTGTAATAACTCAAAAACAATTACCAATTTAGAATTTTTAAAGGCTTATAAGATTCAAACATTTCCTTCTTATTTTTCTTTGACATGCACGAAACTTAATCTATCGTGATTATTGTTTATAATTTTTATATATGCATAAATATTTTGTAAATAATTTACTTTGAAAAAGTCATTGACTATGGATGTACATCGACATACTTAATAATAACTTTATATCTGTAGGATTTCGGTTAATGTACAAAGTCAATCCACTGTGTTAAGTTACATATTTAGATTTATTAATAGTTTTATTAGAAGTAGTTATGAGAATGAAAGTAATATTTAATCAAAAATAAGATTTAATTCTTTTTGCGTTATTTCGCAACTTCGTTTTGAGTTTTTCCGTAAGCAGCCCTTTCACCGCGGGCTCTCGATCAGAACTCACGTGCTTCGTCTTAATGCTCTATCGCTATCGCCTAATCGATTATAGTGAGCGGCGTTGCCAGACCCACATATCTAACCATTCACAAACATAACATACTCCAATAAAACAACTAGGAGTATGGATTTACCAATCATAACACATTTTATGTTAAACCATAAACGAATTTAAATATATTTTGTATAGTTTTACAGCTTGAGCTTATTTCAGCTGACGAAATTAGTAAGCGGCACATTACGCGACTTTATTTGTATGCTTCATAAAATTGAAGATGACATCATAAACTTGTGGTGCTGATCCCAGCAACCATTGGATGAAGGGATAGCGAGCGAGGTAGAGGGGCGCAGTTCCACATTTCATGGATCTGTTGCACTCGTAGTAGTAGTAGAAGTGGATTTTTTTTGGCATGCAGTCAAGATGTGGTCCCAAACACGCGCGCCGGCCGTGAGACCTGGGGCCCAACCGTAAAGGTGTTTTTATGGCTGCCATGACAACGGGGTGGTAGACGAAGGACGGAACTGTGGGTGAGTGGGTAACTGCAGATGGGCAGCATGTTATTTTCGCCTGGACTATGTTGTCGATATTTGCACGCGACTCTGTTTTGGCCGGGTTTGGTTTGCTGCCAGCAGCAGTTGTTTGGCCAAGCTTAGCGCCAAGGATTGGCTGCCAGGCCAACCAACAGAGCAGAAGAGTGCAGGCGATAGTGAAATAGAGCGAGATGAAGAGACTGATAGCTGCTAAGTTGGCTTGCAGGTGTGATTTTATGCAATTTGCTTTCATATTAAATGAGTAGCTATAGGTGAACTGTGCTTCTACAGCAAGGGGGGCAGGGGATTGTGAGTGTGCGAGTTCTGATGTGAGCGGTGTGTTATGCATAAGGAGAACTTTCATTCATTGCTTCGAAGTGGAGTAGAGGTTCGGTGTGGTGCTGCCCGTATGGCAGCAAAGTAACTGTGCAAACGTTGCAGCTGCAAATCCGCAATCAGACAAAGCAAATAATTTTGCAAAAATAAATATGAGGGATTATTGTGCAGGCTGGGTGGGAATCTGTGTGTGAAAGGCAGTGAAATGGGGTGTACTCAGAAAAGTATGCTATAATAAAATGCAGCTAAGTCGAGAGTCGTCGCCAGTCGAAAGTTGTTGTTGTTGCTGCGCTGGGCCTGGCGATATTAAATTTCAAGTGCATGTGTTAAGCCGACGTCGCCGTGGCTGCCACTATTTGTGGCACTGACTCGCGACGACCTGCCATTGAAATTTGTTTGTCCTTGTGTCTTGTGCAGCAAAAAACTGCAGCATCAGCTTAAATCATATATATGCAACATCCCTCTATCTGCACCCCGCTCCCTCCATATCTATGTTCATATAAAAGGCGACATTCGCCATTTGAATGCACTTGCCACTTGAGAGATTAGCCCAGCAAAGTCGTCCGCCGTCCGTCCGACTGTGCCTTGCCACAAATTTACCTATTGTCATTGCTTTTATTTATTTTTGTTGTTATTGTCTATTTCTTGGTTGAGATGGCAACCCCAACCCCAAGCCAACAGCAGTCATTATTTTGATTATGTAACTTTTTTGTGCTGCCGTTTTTTTTCGACAGTTTGTTTGCATTTTGGCCTGAGACGCCCCCTTACCAACCGGCCGCGCCAACCAACAACCTCCACTCTCTTACCAAATCATATTTTTTGTTTTTTTGTTATCATTTTCACTTCATCTCTCTTCCTCTTTGCATCTCTCATTTCAGCATGTCATTGTTTGGCTTTTGTTGTTGGCTTTTGGAAATCTACTTTTAAAATATTAAAAAATAAAAAAGTAAAACATTACAGAAACGGGAGAAAAAATGCCAGCTCTGAAATGTCGTATAAATTCATTCAGCAAAAAAAAGCTGGTAGAAAACATAGCAGAGAAAAACGTCAACAGACAGTAGAAGCAGCAACAGAAGCAGTCAGCAGAAATGCAGAATTAGTAAAAAATTTTAGCCAAATTAAATGACGGCCATTAGGCAGGTTCGGGTCTCATTGTTTGCGTTTGGATGCACTGAAATAGGGCAGCAATTTTTAAGATCACATTCAGAATGGTTGAATGCAGCTAAAGGCTTAAAAACTTGCTACAAGCCTGCATTTGCATTAGGCTTAAAGTGACATTTAGCGAACTGCATCATTGGGTATTTTCGGGCTTCGCATTTCTGATAATTGATAATGAAGCTACAAAAATAAACTTTGGCTTAAAGAGCTTTTGGCTGCAAAATTTGCTAAATGAAAATCAGGCTTGTGCAGATGAAAGCGATGAAAGTACAATTTAATTAACAGTCGCTCAAAATAATAATTGTGTTACGTCGTAAAGAACGCATGCACAGATAACGAAGATAACAGAGAGGTAGAGAGAGAGAGAGAGAGAGAGAGCACGCACATACTTACATACATACCATGACAAATGCACGTCATTTGGCTTATTAGAGGTTTATTTCGCTTTTGGCACTCAACTACAATACAATTACGATCCCATACACACACACACACTCACACTCATATGTTCAGTTGAAGCTCAAACGCCTTTTTGGTAATGAAATCCGTCCAAAATCAAAGCCATAACCACGCACACACACACACACACACATAAACATGCTTGTTCGCAAACATACACTTAATTCGGAGTCCGCGTTTGGCGCCAATTGGCAATTTCATTACAATGCTTAATCATCATTACTTGCCAACTGCCTACTACCCCATACCACCTCCCTTCTTGCAACACCCACTTATGTGGCAGAGCGATAAAGTGCACATAGTGCGTGCAGTTGTTTGTATGCATGTATGTGTGTGTGTGTGTGTAACACATTTACAATATTGCGTTCGCACTTCCGTTACAAACCGTAAGAAATAAAATACGCAACCGAAAAATGGAATTCGTTCTGTGCAACATCATGTAAAGGTATGTGTATGTGTGTACGCGTAGGTGTGTGTGTGTGTGTGTGTTGAGCTGCCATGTCACCGTTCACATGGCTGGCTGGCCAGATCCACGTACTGCTATTTGATTATATATATACTATATTGTACAGTAGTATGTGTGTAGCCATATCATGCAGCGCGCCACGATTCCACCTTGCCACCGTGCCGTGCCACACACACTCACCAGCTGCCCCTGCAGTAGTCTTTGCGTCAAATGCAGTTTATGCCCCGGCCATAAATCAAAATTTTTGGTTTCTGCTGTCAGCCACTGGCAATAGCCATGAGCTCTTGCCACGAGCCAACAACAACAGCAACAGAAGTGCACAAAAGTGCTCAGTTTTCTCGATTTGGCTGTTGCCATTTTTGCGTAACTCGTTTATTTTCGTGGTCATAATTTGCCGATGCCGCTAGCTTCCAAATGCTTCACTGCAGCTTCGCTGGCATTTCTTTATTTTCAATTTTTTTTTTCCGGTCGTCACGTTTGACTCTTGCATTGTCCTGCAGTTGCAACACCCGCACGCTTCCTCCTCAAATATTGGTTTAGATTGTGTCAAACAAATTGAATTTTGGGATTTTTTAGATGAATCCCAAATCGCTAAGAGGGATTAGATTAAATGCATTTGCATCGGTAACTGTGGAAAAAAGCTGAAATTTTTTTATTTGTTCGTATTTTTCTTCTTTTTGACATTGAAGGTGAAAGGTCTCAATATGTTTTGGGTCATTAAAGTCCACCACACAAATCATATCAGCTTACAAAATGCATTTGAGAGATGTTTCAAAATGTTTAGAATTAATTAATTAATTATGTTTATCAAAAATAAATCAGTATATAGTTATTTTTGATATATGTCGGAAAAGCGTTAAGAAAATAGCTTTTTTGGGTTTATTAACAAATTTAGTTTCCCTCCAAATGGATCAGGTATGTAACTAAAACTTAGCTTCAAGTAAGAAAAAGTTTGATTAAAGGCTTCATAAATTTATGATTATAATAGATCTTCTTTTTCTATGATCGGGGCAGATAAACCGTCATGATTGTGTTTCTTCGCCTACTGGCGGGCTGGCCAATCGATAAATTTGATAGCTTGAAATCGATAAATCCATACATTTTCCACGCTAATCAGAAACGTCTATATCTTTCACAGTTTTTGAGCTAGAGTCACCAATTTTTTTTTGGGAAGATTGCTGGCTGCTTTCACATTTGCTTCAGACAATCTTTGAAGGCAGCGTACACCCCAGCCACATCCGTATCTCTGCAATCAGGCCTCGTCTTACCGTTTTTAAACAGGTGTCGATTGCGCCTGACTGCAACCTTTTCACATGTTTAAACAAGTTAGAAGGCTCTAGTTACAGATAATAATATATCAAGCCTCAATCCAGCATTTATCTGATCCTACCGCGCTCATGCAAACCAGCCACTTTCTGTTATTAAGCGCATCTTAAGTCTCCTGCTTTAACAATCCAGTCCGTAAAGTACATTAGTAAGTTGTCCTGACAACTATATATGCACATATGTTCCTCACTCTTACCTTCCGCTGAGCATCATTCGACATGCGATGCGCGCCTCATTTGTTCAGACTTTCAACAGCAGCACAAAACATTTATATGTGTGTGAGCTGTGTGGGTGTGTTAGTATAGGTGGTCAGTTGCTGCTGTTGGTGGTGCTGCGATTTTCACGTGTTGCAAGTTAATAGAGAGCCAAGTTATGGCCTGCAAGTGAATTTTGGACTCGAGCCATTCGACTGCGGCCAGTTTATATAAACATAAAATTCGTGCACAATGCACTAGACGAAATTTTCCACATGAATGGCAAATATCACAGAGAGAAATGAGAAAAGGAGAGGTAGAGAGAGGGAAGAGCGAGCGAGAGAGAGTTATTTTTATGCTTCTTGCTTTGTGCTTGCTGTTTTCTATTTTGTTTCTGTCAAGCGATTGTGGCCTTTTATCGCGGCCATCGATCTTTGGCCTTGCGTTTGACAGATCAAAATTAGCAATCAACAATAACTAAGCTGTTATTGCATATGTGTATAGAAAGTGTGTGTGTGTGTTTATGTGTGTGTGTGTGTTGTATGCCTTTTTTAATAGCTAATTGAATGGCTGGCAAATAATAATCTTCTGCATGCTTTTAGGCGAAGCTGAAAAAGTGCAAAATTTTAACAAGCTGCTTTTGTTGCCAGGCAATTGACTGTTGGGAGTACTTCTGCTTGTGGTGTGGTGCATAGTTATTCGCCTTGCTTATCAACATTGTCAAGCTCTTGCAGACTTTAAGTGATTTTGATTTCAGCGATTTCCGCCTTTCATATGCAAAACAGCACCGATAAGGGAGACCCAAAACTGATGACGCAGCAATAGCTGCCGTACTTGAGTTCACGCCACTTGAAGCGCGACACTGAGGCGTGCCTAAAAAAAATGTTCCGTTTAGCGGTTTATTTTAATGTTAACAGCAGCAACAACAACAATATACAGTTTATGCATTTTACTGGCTGGCAGCACAAACACACTCATACACTCACACACACACACAAACATCAGGTACAAATTTGCATAGCTCTTTGGTGAAATGGCGCCACTTTTGTACGCTGTTTACAAATTTGATTTTCGTGTTTGATTTGGTGCTGGGGCATGAAAACGGCTTAAGGAAAGGAGAGAGTGAGGGAGTTGTGGGTGCGACGCACGTGTCTGCGAAATGGAAAGCCAAATGGCAGCCAATGTCTGCTGCCGACTATTTATAGTCTGACCCTAGCTAAATGAAACTGTAAATTAGACACTATATATTAAGACAGAGGGGTATAGAGCGGTTGAAGCGGTGGCAGAAAACAAGGCGGACAAAGGGACAGGGAGCAGACAAAGCCAGCGCATAATAATAACTGCAACCATACAAAAAGAAACTGGAGAGCAGAAAAAATAAATAAAAATTCCAGCGAAACATAATGAAAGCGGCGCCTAAAAGCAGCAGCAGCGTTAGCAGCATCACTAAAAGCAGCGCAGGGGAAATTTGTCGCCGCATCCGGCAAAATTTAAATGAACGCTGGGCGAAACGAAACAAAATGAACGCGACACGAAGCGCACTGCACACACAGCCGAGCAAAAACGAAGCTCAAGCGAAGGCAGCCGAATGTGAAAACGAAACGAGTGCAAAGCCTTGGCACAAAAGCAGCGCACGGAGCTTTTTGGGACAGGAGTAAAAGCTTTCGATTCATTTACTCTTACAAACTGTGACTGCGATGCGTGCGCAGGATGTGCTGCTCCTAATGCTGCTCTGATGCTGCAGCTCCAAAACTGTTAAAAGTATTTCCCCTTTGACTTGGTTGCTGCCAGCTGCGCTGCTGGGCTTATCTCTGCATCTTAGTGTGTGACTGTTTCTTAGTGTGTGTGTTTGTGTGTGTTGATGGGGGGTGGCTGTGCCTTTGTGCTCTTCAGTTTTTCGCGCACTCTTTTCATTTGCGGAGTTTTCCTTTTTGCGTGCGTCTTGCGTTGCTTTTCTTTTTGCATATCCCCACCCGGAAAATTCATCGTGTGTGATGCGACGACGTCGGTATAAAAACGCCCGCAACGCATTTCGTTGCTCATAAGTTGAAATCATTGCGTCCAGTGTGTGTCCTGTGTCCTGTGTGCTCCTGTGCGTTCCTGCTCCGGCACCGGCTCCGGCTCTAGCCTTCAGTATCCTGTCCTCCGCTGTCAACATCTCTGGAAAAGAAGCTATTGCAGACGCAAGATTCGTTGGCAAGCGAACAAACGCACACGCACATACACACACTAAGGAGCATTTTGTTGCTGTTCATAAGTGAAAAATGATTAAAACAACATCAAATTGAAAAATTAACTTTAAGAAAAACTAACAATAACGGTGAAAAAGCATTTAAAGAAGCAGTTCAAACAACAAAACAAATTTAATATAAAATATGAAATAAAAACAAAAAAGATCTGAAGGAATTTTAATTTACAGAATTGGAAAATTCAAATGATTTTTTATTATATTATTTTGTCAATCTTAATTTTCAACAACCATTTGTCAACTTTTTTCGTTCATTGCAAAAAACAAATTAATTTGCATAATATGTGGAACATTATTAATTTATTGGCCATTTTTGTTTAACGTTTTTTAAGTTCTTTGTATTCATAAAAATATTTATATATATATTTATATTGAAATTAATTGAGAGAAAGAGATGCAAGAGACCCAATTGAACTGGACGAGCATGTTGCACATGTAATTATATCAGACACAAGAGCATAAAAGCAATATTTATTTAATAATCACAAAAAGGAAGCATAAAATACGATTATATATTGACATTTGACTGCATTTGAACAGCTTTGTTAATTATGCGCGATAAAACCAGAAGAAACAAACAATCAATCAACATACACAAACAATATATATATATGCTAAAAACGAAATGCGATTCAAATGATAATCATTTAATCATGAAAATATGCAAATTTCGTATGAAATTAATAAATTGCTGTAATTGCTGCTGGACAAAGCAACACAAAGCCAAAACACAGCTGAAGGCAGATGAAAGCAAACATTTTTGGGAGGTAAGCACATAAATTTTATTGAAATTCATTACATAATACCTTCAGCTCGTAAAACATGGCATTAATTATACATTTGCCATGCAAATTGCCAAATTAAAATGCAAATACAAATACAAATACAAATCACAAAAACACACACATTTAAGTTCGACATAAATTAATTTCAGCTCAATTTAGTCAGCCGTTAAAAGCAACTAACTACATATTGTTGGAATTTGAGTGCCATTTCTCAATATTGCTTTGTTTTCATTTCATCAGTTGCCATCCTTAGCATCCTTGATATCCTCCATCGCAATAAGACGTTTGATTTATTTAAAAATAACACAAACTGGAACATAGCTTCATTAGAATTATGATATATTTCACGAAAGTTTAAAGACCTTTAGAAAATTCGAATTAATTTGCCGATCAATTATTCAAATTCATCCCCCTTTTTTTTAAGAGTAAATCAATTTCTTTTACTGAAAGTAAGAATATATTTACTTAACCTTTACTTTAAGCAAAGAAGTAATAAGGTTTGTTAGGTTAAATATGAGTTCAGGATTTTGCTAAAAAAAATACATTAAATCTAAAATATTACATTGTATTTACTTTTATATATTTCTTTAAATTAAGAACATATTGAATTGCATGTTGTTATTAAACGAAGTGCACTTAATCCGATTTGGAACTGTCGAAAACTTTTCAAACTCACATTCAATTAAAAGTGCTTTCGATTCAATTTGTAATTGCATTAAAAAGTTTGTATAAAAATTGCAACACCAACAATGCAAATAACAAAATTCACGTTAAATAAAACGTCAATTAAAATACAACAAAAAAAAGCAGGACACAAAAAAAGACGAAAGAAAAATAAACAGTTCAATTCAATACAAATTAACAACGTTGTATTTTAAAATGTGACGCTTAATTTGTGGGGCGGGTTGCAAAAAGAAAAAATGACGCAGAAAGAGAATGAGTTTCATGAATAATGCGAATATGTGCAACACTTTCAGTTGTCCTACTTATATTCATGAATAATTATCCAAAGTGTTTGTCTGCGTAGGTGTGTGTGCATGTGTATGTAATTTATATGACCAGTCGATTAATTAAATAAAACAGCCTATCAAAACGGAGCCTATTAAATTTTATTTGCAACGTGAGACAACAACTGTAATTAACGTGTAGATTGCAGCTTTTTAGTGTTACATATCGTTCAAAGGGAATGCGAGAGTGATGGGAGAAGGCACTAATGAGAGATGAGGAGAACACCCGATTTTGCTGTGGTTAAGTAAATTCCATTCTAAAAGTACCTTTATTGCTAGGAGCTAGACAGACAGATGTAAAGATAGACAAGAAGATTGGAAAGTCCAATAGCAAAGTTTAATAATAATTTGAAAATTATGCTTTTTGGATTGTTTTTTATTTCCATCTTATTAGAAAACGTTTCACCCATTTCATAGTGGCAAAAATCAATCTTAAAATCCTTAGCTTAAAGTATATTAATGCAGCACTTTTAATTCCAATTAAAAGGAAAATGTGAATAATTGCAAAAAAGCGCTTAGTAATGCAGCGTCTCTACCTGTCTCTCTCTCTCTCTCTCTCCCTCTCTTTCTCTTGCTTAAGCATGTGTGTGTGCAAGGAGTGTGCATTTTAGCGCTCAAAGTCGAAGCTTTAACGCAGCTGCAGCAAAAAGCCTTGTTTCAGCTTGGCTTAATTGCGTTTTAGTTGCCAAGCTGCGCGGTGGCGGTCGATTTAATGTCACACACACACACAAACACACATGACCAACAGTAAAACAACGAACAAAGTTTCTAAGTGTACCACTGTACACAGACCACCCCCTCTTCAACCCAATCGCTGCAGTCATGCATCCACATATCGCACTTGACTGCCATAAGCCTCAACGCGCGCTCTCTGGATGTTGATTTGGCGCCTTTTGCCGACTGCCGACTAGCAAGACTGACGACTTTGTTTGCTGCTGTTGCTGCTGTTGCCTGCCTGCCTGCTGTATTTTCCGCTGACATTTTCGTTTATTTTCCGATTTCCCCGGCATGCCAAATGCCGCTGCAAAGCTTCCGCATATGCCGCATATGCCACTCCTCCTGGCTAAATGTGTTACTGTGTTTGGTCTCAAATCAGCTTCCGTCACATGCCAAGCGGCAAAAATAAACAGCGAAGCACTGCAAAATCAAATAACAAACAAAAAAGAAAAAATAATATTTAACAGTTTGCACTCAACGAATTTCATACACACTCTCCACTAAGTTATCCCAAAGATCTAATTATAAGATTGATAATATTCAATGAGTCAAATTCAAATATATGTTTTTTGCGAGAGAGAATGAAAGAGTTTATGCTGATACAAAATAATGATTGGACAGTTTCTCTATAAATTCTCTAAGGAGCAACCAGCTCATAAGAAAATATTGTATAAACTTCTGTCAAAACAATAAGAAAAATCGGATTTTGAATACCTTTTTAAGATTTTATTATGTACAATATATAGGGGTTTCACTACCTTCAACATAATGTATTTATAATCCTTGCCAAGCGATTACACTGCCATCAAACAAAGACCGATTTGGAATACAAATATAGTCAACAATTATAGAACGATAGTTTTTGGGGTGAACTTTACAATCTGTGTAGTGTCTTAAAATGCTACTATAAACATTAACTACCTTTTGTTAGGGTATGCGGAAATGGAAACCAAAAAGAACAAAAGTAGTGGAAAACTCGATTGAAAGGAGCAGTTTGGGTTTGGCTGCTGGCGCTCGTTAAAGTTTGCCTTCATCCTGGACGCTGCTGGGTTCTGGATTCTGGGTCTCTGCACTGCCAGCGATAAAGTGCAAATTTTGTTAATTATTCGTGTGTTGCCTTCAGTTCTCTCGCTCTCGGTTCTAGGTTGAGCTCTTGGCTTGGGTTCCGACTTGAAACGAGTGCGCAAACTTTTTGGCATAATTGCCACAATTTTTGCAAGGATATGTCTGCCTGGCTCAGTCTTCCGCTTTTCTTTTGGCCCTTTTTTTCGTGCTGGTCTGCCATCAATGAGCACACATCGCATACTTGAAGCGTACTTTGGGTGCACTTTCTAACGAACCGCACTCTAGAATTGTTTGACTTGGCTGTTGGAAATTGTCAGCTAAAAATTTAAATTACAGGTTTGCGAGTGTGTGTGTGTGTGTATAGCAATTAGACTTAATGCAATTGCAAATTACAAGTGTTTAAACAAACACTTTTACGCTGACCAAACATGCCAACTTTGCGTAAATTTACACTTTTTCTTACTCTCATTGCAAAAAAACTGAAAATGGAACAACGCTGCACCCGGCACACCCTGTGTTTGCTTTTATGTGTGCGTGAGTGTGTGTGGCATCCGGAGAATTTGCAGTTAGAGTCCTTGTCAACCAGAGCTGACATGGCTATCCGCTGAGATTTGCGCTTTGTAAATTCATTTGCTGCTCCATTCTCTCTAAGCGTTCCACATACACATGACCAACAATTACACACACACACACACAAACACACACTTCGCATCTGTGCATAAATTATGCAGTGCAGCGCAGAGTAGCAGAAAATATTAACTGCAACGTGGCAGCCCCAGCTACATCCAACCATCTACCACTATCCAACCCACAACGACCTACCATCTTCTCCTACTTTGTGCTTCAGAGTCCCTGACCAGGTGGCAGCCAAACAAACCGCACACCATGTGGCAACCTTCTGCGGTTGCAGCTAGCTTTGGTCTTTCTACTATAATGCCCTGCCCAAAGTATATATTTTAACTGTACAATGCTGTTTGTCTGATCTGTAAAGAAACTCTGCTGAGTTAATGACGTTTAGAATAGCTGGAATATACAAATATCATTACTTAAATATTATTTCAGAAATTTTCTGAGCCGAACTTTCTAAAGCTGCCTATGCTTGGGTCAAACTTAACTATGACAATCAAAATAATGTGCACCTGTCAAATTGTCAAAGTTATCATGTTTTGCAGTTTTTGAGAAGCAACTTTAAGTATCTTAAAAATAATTTGTAATTTTTGAAAAAGTTATCATATTATTGTATCATAATTTAGGGATTTTTAAGCCAATAGCATCTAATCTTGTTATAAAATAATAAAATATTAACCAAAATACGAAACAAAATTTATATAAATCCTATCTAAAAAAATCTTAGAGTATGAACTCTCCAATGTAATATGGCAAACTATTTTTTCGCAGGTTTCCACACATATATATGTATGTGTGTAAATGCGTAGGTGTATGTGTGCGTAGCAACTACTTTTCTGAGCTGATACTGCAATTTATTTCGTTAGTCAGTCGCTAGCTTTGCATTGAATACTTGCAGGCGCACACAAAGCTCAAACACACTCAACAACGCAAGCATATATAGATAAATAGATATATATATAAACATGCAGCGGAATAAGCGACTTAGCATAAAGTGGTTTCTGGCTTGGCTTTTGGCTTTGCATTTGACTTTTCTTGGGCCATCACACAAATTTCGTCAATTTGTATATGTGAATTGGGAGGCGAATGAGAAATGAGATGAGTTGAGTTGCGTTGAGTTGAGCGATGAGAATGAGAGACGAGATGAGATGAGATTGCCTGGAAAGAAGCCAGACAAGCTTACGCTTAATTGAGATTGTTAGACATCTAAGCTAATTTTACCAACAAAAAAACTCGAAAAGTATACAGCCCATAGAATTTCAATAACAAAGCAATCTTCGAGAGTTTTATGTTCTTGATAGAGCTACTTCCTAAAATAAGTCCCTTATATATTCTTATTAGGAACTCTTGTAAAACTGAATTCTAACTCGGTTCAACAAAGTCAATATTATGAGCATAAAAGTTCGAAGAGCTTTTTTCATGCAACGCAAACTTAGTGCAACCATTTCTTTTCCAAAATTTGCTTTGAGTTGTATCATAAAACGACTTGGAAACATTGTTTTTGTTCACTATGCCAACAACACCCCTGATACAGCGTGTGGGTTGATCTTGATCTTGGTCCAAATCCGACTTTGATATTAACAAAAACCTTTACAGATTCAAACGTTTTTAAATAGGATTATTAGGTTATATACATTTTTTATCGTAATAATAATCGAATTTTTAGCATGTCTTTTTTCGTAAATTCTTCTAGTAAATTTATTAAATTAGTTAAATAACATTGAAAGTTTAAGCTAGATGAAAATACCTGTCGAAATATTGGCTCTTAAGTGTATTATGTGCTATTATAATAATGCTTATGCATTGATACGATGTTAAATCAATTGCCTGCGGATCCTTCAAATGCCTTTTATATATAAGTTTAATGCTCAATAATTTAAATGGCTTCAAAACGCAAAGTGCAGCCATAAATTGAGCATTGCTGATAAGATTAAACTAATTTTGCATTTATGTGCACTACAGCCCCTTCTCTCTCTCTCTCTCTCCTCTCTCTCTCTCTCTCTCTCTCTCTCTCTCTCTCTCTTTCATTCTTTGTTTGTGTTAAGTTGTTTGCTTTGCTTATGGCTGGCACTCGGTCTTGAGTGTCCTGTGCCATGTTGGCAATATAAATTGCATTTTAGAGCAGCTATAGCTTTCTTACTTATGGAAAGCTGCCTGTCAGAGTATGTGTATGCATGTGTGTGCATGTGTTTGTTATGATTGCAAATATACGATTGCGAATGCTACTCAAAATGGATAAATATGAGTGAGTACACATAAGCAAGAGTTTCATTACTTGCGCTTGCAACAAGCTTTCATTTATTTTCACTTGCCAGACTTTATCAGCTGAGTTCAGTTAATAATGCGTTTTTTTTTTTAAGTTCAACTGACATTTTGCTATCTTTTTGATGTCCTTGTGGCAAAACGAACTCATTAGCGCATAATTTTCTATTATTTTCTTTCCCATTTCATTTTCACCTGCACTCACAAAAACACCAACAACAACAACGAAAGATTCGTTTAAGCCAGTCAAAAAGTGCGCTGTAAGCAGCTAACAAAGCTAACAACTTTTGGCACAACCAAGGCAAAAAAGCCAGCCCCATTACAATGTGGTTATTTTCAAGCTTAGCCCCCCCAACCCAACCCCCTGTACCAAAACTCATCTTGCCTCCTGCCTCTGTTCAACAAGCCATAATAAAGTAAACTTGGCTTACTGTTCAAGTGCAATGGCAATTGTATTCGTACTGCTACTTGGCATAACTACAGTGCCTGCCAGCAGTCGCTAGTCGGACTACTCCATTTTGATAAGCAACTGTAAGCAAAGTTAAGTAATGCACAACAACACCAACCCGCTCTCTATGGCAACCCGCTGTCCCTTATTTTTACAATTAGAAGCAGCTGAGCAACAAAAAACATCCGAAAATTTTGTTGCGCAACTTTACTAAAATGTTTAACTTATTCAGCGCCACTTTTGTTTTTGTAGTCCAGCTAAAAAATGTTGCCTCAAAAACGCTATATACTATACTACACAGCACAGCACTACACTATAAAATATATTTTTTTTAAATTTATTTAATTTTTTTGTTTTTGTTTTTGACTGCTCTTCGACGTCGTCGTCGTCATCGTCGTTGTTGAGCTTGTTGAGTGAGAGTACTCAACGTAGTTGCTGCTGTGGCATGCTTGGAATTTGCTTTGCTTTCTGCTTTTCTTTCTTCTTCTTTAACTACGGCTGCTGCTCACCTCGTCCCCTCTTGTCTTCTTAGCTTCTTTTTTTTTTCCTTAGCTCTTTGGTCTTATGTATTTTATTTTATATTTTTTTTTGGATGTACTCGTAAGTGCACCTTATTTCTTTCATTTTTGCATTATAAAAGGTAGGAATTAATGCATAGAGCTCCAGCTAGCTGAATAGCATTTCTCAAGAACAGGCAGCTAGCTGGGCGGGCAAGAAAGGCGGTTGAGTCCTTTCGTCGCGACTTTGCTTGAAATTGTGGCGCCTTGAATGCTGTGCTGGAAAGTGTCTGCAACCAGTTTTTCGGACTTTTTGTTTTATGGTTTAAGTTTTGGGTTTTTAAGTGAAGAATTAACTCACAAAAAAGCAGCGTACACTAAATAAAAATACCAAAAATATCAAATGAAAATTCAGAATTGCAGAAAACTTGCCTGAAATTGCTAACAAAAAACAATTAGAAGGAGCTACATTTTTAATTTGGTTAAAAATCAGCCAAAACTTGTGTTAAGCCAAGAAATTTATGTAGACAATCCTTAAGATCGTACCTTTATCCACTCACGATCTTAGCCATTTATACAAAGATTATTTAGAAATCTCTACTAATAAATATCCTTAACAACAAATTATATTAAAATGAAAAGCAATTTATCAGAAATCTTACAAGCTATTTGAAATGCGCTCAACTGTTGCTTTTGTACAAGATTTTATGCAAGATTGTGAATGCCAAACTAATTCGTATTTAGAGCACAGTTCAATGCATTTTTCGTGCTACGTATTTTCCGCTGCAATATCAACATATTGCTTATCATTTAAAGCAATCGCAAATCGTTTCGCTTTGCATAATGGCATTGGAAAAATTATTCAGCTATTTTGCCGAAATTTGCACACAACTTCAGCAAAACCGAATCCTCTGCTATGTGCTGTTGTCCTTGCGGGGACAGCCCAAAGTTTTGTCAGCCATGTCATTTGCATAGTTTTCAGCAGCGCATCCTTTGGCTAAAGTGGGTGGCGGGGTCGAGCATGCTGGGGCTGCCTTTCGCCGGATGCTGTTGCTGTTGTCAACAAATCTTTTATGTGCCTATTGGCAAAATGTATTCGAGCTGTAAAGTCGTTCATTCAAGACACAGAGAGTGAGAGAGGTTGGAATTCAATTGTCAAACTGTAAAGATATCACAGGCTTTCCACTTGACTGCTCAGTGCAAACTTGGCAGCATAGAACACACAAAAATTGTTGGCTTAAATTATTATGGGCTAAACAAATTGCTTAGGCTATTAATGCGCCTCAATGCTATCCAAAGATATCAAAGTGTTTGTGTGAATATTAGCTGACAAATTAGTTGCTAAGCAGAGTTGCTGTTACAAGATTTATAGCCCCAAACACAAAGCAACAACAAAATGTGGGTCGTTGCAAAGGCAGCCAAACAATGTAGCTAAATGTGCAACCTACTTTTCACTTACACTGAAAGTGCAACACCTTCAATACAGTTTGTATACGTGATGGTTTTGAGCACGTTTCAATCTAGATTTGCAACTGATAAGGTCTTAAATGGATTTATATAGAACGTGAAGCTTAGATTTGTTTTCAGGGTGGACTTTTGCCAAATATGAAATAAATTTATAGTTTGAGCCAGTAGAAGGAAGTGCAAATACTTTAAATGCACCCTTTAATCAGAATCGATACATATCACTAAGTTTGTGATACAAAAGTGTTAATGAAGCTTTTTGAATTAAGAAACGCATGCGGTACTCGTTTTGTTTTTGTCAGTGTAAAAGGTGCAAATGCAAACATGCAGCATGCTGCAACTCACAACAATGGACCCCGTGCTGCCCCGTATGGCTGAGTGCATTTAGCTGAATTACAGCTGCTTTTTCCTTTACACACACACACACACACACACAAACCCAGACACACCTGAGCCTGTGAATTCATTGCTGCTCCAAGCTGCCCCTGTGAAGTGCAGTGAAGTGAGCTGCAGCTGTGTGCGGCAAAGTGGGTGAAGGCCTCCTGTGCCTCATGTCTAAAGACGACCGCCTTTTATGCCATTGTCTGCATTTACCCAAAGCACCATCTCAGAGATGTACATAATGTGGTGCAGCAACCACTCAATGCCGGGCCAGGAGATGAAAAACTGTGCTACACTGCGCTCATACTCCAAGCAATAGGCAAGCGGAGCTCTAAAGTTGCATAATTATCACAAATTTTCGTCTGTTAATTAGTTCTACATTTTACTAATTGGTTAATCAGCTGGCAAAAAAATAAAAACATGAACGTCAGCTTATTTCCAAGTAAACTGAAATAGATATAGAAATGGGATTTACTTAATTAGACGGCCTGTAAAATGTAAATGATAACATTGTTTTGCCATAGAAATTGTTTTCTGCCGTTGCCGTTGCGAATCTAGCTAGGCTTTTCCGTTGCCAGTTTCCCTGCCATCCCATTTCCGTTTCCGGCCACCTCCCCCTTTGAAATATTAACCCACTGATGCTGCGAGCTGCTGGGCATGATTCATTTAGCGTCACGTTAACCCATTAAGCACACGATACAGTTGTGGTTTTCTCTCAATGTTGTTGTTGGCATAAATGCACATAAAGCTTAGCATAAATGAGGACAACGCCGCTGTTGCCAGCGTGTCCGGTTACAAAGCTCATTAGCGCAGCAGCAAGCAAGCAGCTAGCACTAAAGCGCCATCTAGCGTGCCCGCAGCGCAACCGGAAATACCAGAACATTAAACTACATCCCATATACACCAAGCTACAGCAGAAACATAGTTCACTGAGAGGATTAGATATTAAATGTACATATTTGTTTGAATTTATCAGCGAAAACAAATCATGATAAATAAACAATGGAATTGTAGAAAGTAAGGTTTGGTAAAGCAAGAAATGTAAGTCAGGAAAAAAACATAGTTTCACCGTTACACAGCTTATAATAAGAAGCAGCTGATAGGATTTATTAACAAATTTTTGCCCCAATATGACTTTAGCAAATTCTTTAAATAAATAATTATTTTTACAATTTTGAATTTTTTCTGTTAACTTAGTTATACGATTATTTGAAAGATATCTCCTATACCCCAAGTGTACCCCCACCCCCACCACCCTTTCATTACATTTCTTTATTTTCTCGCTTCAAACTTACTGATTGATGTTGTTTATCTTTGAGCTGTGTGCGCAAAGTTTTCCCAGTTACAGACAGGATAAGTACTTAGTGCTACCTGCCATCTGAGATGATGATGAACTGGATACAGCTTGTGCTGTGGGCGCGTGAAGTGTGTTTTAACAATTTGCGTTGCCATTTGTAAGCATAATTACAGAAAAGTTTGGCAAAATTAATTTAACTTGAAATTTAACAGCAACAACGACAAAACGAACCGAAAAGCATGCAAAACTTTTGCGCACGAATGAAAAAAAAAAGAAAGAAATGTTTACTCAAGGCAAACAATAAACAATCAAGTTGAATTGAGAGAGATGGAGTGGGGATAAGAGGGGGCAATGCAATGTTGCCATGCAATTGGCAACTTTTTAATCAAGTTGCGAATGCAAATCGAGTGTTGCATTTGGGCTTTGGGCCAACTAATTGTCCAGTTTGAGGCGCTAATAATTTTGACGCGAGTTTACTTTTTTTTTTGTCTGTGTCCTGTGAAATTATAAAGCAAATGGACAACAGACAGGGAGACAAGCAGAGAAACAGACTGACGTCACAGATTCAATTTGTCAGCTTGTTAATCGGACAATAGGGGGCTGGGCGGGGAATGTGGCTAGAAAATGATGTGACTTTTAGCGCCTGCCAAGACTTGCTAGATTTGCAGTTTGAACTTAATTAAAAAGCTTGTAGCAAATAAGCGATGGCGTTTGTCCTGACGACGACGCGACGTACCGAAAAGTAGTTGTTAAGTTCGATTTATAACGCGTCTGCTGCTCTGCGGTTCTCTGAGCTTGTCTCCAAAGTGCAAATCGCTGTCTTTTCTTTTCGTTTCGTTACGTTTCGTTTCGTTTAGTTCTTTTTCTTAACGTTTCGCCCTTTATCAACTGTGTCTAGCCTGCAGTCAAGGATGAGCAACGCGTATGGCAAACACTTAGTTGCTAACAAGCGCCCAAACCAATCCCACTAGACTGCCCCCTTGCTCAACGTCTAATTGAGTTGTACAAGGCTACTGCTAATTGCATTCGATGCTTGCCGCTTCAGTTGAGGCGGCGTTGATATAATTAAATTTTATTGCAACGTCGAGGACAACGACATCGTTTAGCGAAAAGGTGTGTGTGTGTGTGTATGCGTCGAGGTTGCAGACGTTACACGGCTTGAGCAATTTATGGCTTTGCTATTTGCTTTTTTAATTAAAAAAAAGCTTATTGCCAAATCAGTCTAGTTATTTAACTAAGTCAAACTATTAGTTTGAGCTTATCTAATATCTTCTTGAATTTCTTACATATCCTTCAACTGTTTGACTAAAGTTTAAATTGATATTCGCTCACAGAGTGGACGATCAAATGGCTGGCTTTTGTTGAATATGTTTAGCAAAGACATCTTTGGCATCAAAATGCTTTTTTTTAAATTGAAATGTTCATGTCAAAGGAGACTTTTTATTTTATTCATTAAAACTAAATTCCCTTTAACAATTGTCAACACAACACACACACAAACACATTTGTTTTTTTAAACACACACACAAAAGTATCCAAAAATGATAATGGCTATAAGACACAATAGCGACTGCAGCAAGTGCAGCAGCAGCAGCGTTAGCAAGGACGAACCGGAAGAGGAAATATGTGCATTTTGTCTGGATAGATTACGAGATCCTGTATCGTTGCTGTGCCGGCACTCTTTCTGCAGGAGCTGCCTGGCATTGTATCTCGAGGAGCGATGTTGGCCGGCCAAACGCTGTCCACTCTGTCGTCGCAGCTTAAAGGGGAATTTAAGTAAAAAAGAGCCCGAATATCTCTATAAGGAAGTAAGTTCCTACACTAGCATAATCTGGTTGTGGTATATAACCCTTTCCCATAGACCTGGCTCATTCAAATGGAGTTGCTGCTGGTATTGCTATTGTTAAGTTGGGGAACATTTTATCTGCTGCTGATCTACTGGTAATTGCAGTTATATCTTAACAGCATATGAACTTTACCCCAACTGTTTTGCACAAAAGATGCAGCTATCCACATTACTTTATACATTATGTATATATCTATATATGTACTTTTAACTTTCGTCAAATCTCTGACCCATTTTCTGATGGAGTCAAATTAGCCCGTATATTAAAGTTGCTGTCGCATAACGTTGCAGTTCAAATATAAATATATATTCGTTAAATCGTATCTGCATCTGCATCTTATTTCAATTACAACTTCTGCTTTCCTAGCAGCTAATTAAAAAGAAAAACCATTAAACAGAAATAATATTCTTGAACATATTCTCGCTATTTATCACCTGCCCAGCGGGCTCATTGTTACTCAAGATTTTCTTCTGTGTGGGTGCTCGCTTTTAATAGTGACTTTAAATGTTGGCTTATCTGCCTGCATATTATATTTGCAAGCACACACACACACATACACATACAACCACAATCGAATTAACGCCTCAGCTGCACTTTGTTCCCTTTTTAATTGCATACTTTGCGGATGGGTTTTTTTGTGTGTTGTCTTTCATACGCCACGTTGGCCATAAGCACCGAAAACACAGAACGCAATGCAACAACGAATGAATTTTAATGCAATTTTCTACATGAATAAATCCATCAAATTGCGATATGCCAGCTGTGCAACAAATTTTTATAAAATATTGTTACAATGTTCAAAAACAAATAAAAATATTTCAGTACAATATATATCTAAACAATAATCGATTGGGAAAAACTTTATGTGAATGACTTATGTCTTCTCTTATCCTGTTATCCTGTGGTTTTGATATCATATCGGAATAATTTTCATTAAATTTGCATAATCCAAACATAAGGAAACTTACATTAAGATATTATGTTTTATAAAGCGGTATAGACCCCTGCTAAACATTTCAATACTTACAGGGTGTAAAAACATGGGTTAAAACACATATCGCACTGCCGTTATTCATAAATTTATTCCCCAGCAGTAAATCAAAATTCTGAAAAAATAAGCCAAAAGGAAGACAACAAAAAAACAAGCTTGCAGTTTTAAAGCGCAACATTTGCAATTAAATGAGTTATGAAAAAATCGCAGAATGGGGGCACAGAAAAAAACGGCCACAAAATGTATTTGAAAATGATTTTGAGCCGCGCGTTGTTGATATGAATGTGAATATGTGGGCCTGGTGTTGTCGTATTTGTGCAGTGTTTGTTGACTCTGTGGCCATAATATTGAGCCCACTGAGCCCCACTTACCCCCCGTATGAATCACGCTTTCCCAGTTGTAGTTGCAGTTAGTTTAGTTGCTGAGTTGCAGCCACAGCCACAGCCACATGGCCCAAAACGAAACAATATGGCAAGAGTGCGGTAAACGCTTTTCGATTTTGTTATTTTGATAGCTCGCTTTTGCCTCTGGTTGCGTCTGCCCGCATTGTTGTTACAGTTGCAGTGCATGTTGTTGTTGCTGCAGTTATTGCCTCGCTAGTTGCTTGTGTGCAGCATTTGTGACGGTTGCATAGATTTTGATAGTGCAATATGAACACCTGAGCATGTTACCAAATATTTGCTCTTTTGCACGCCAAACAGCCCAAAACATAAAACAGGAAATCAAAAAACCAAAGTTTGCCACGTGATTCTGACACAAGAAATATGTATACGAAAGTTTCAATATATTTTTAGTTAAGTATTTAAAGAGGAAAGTAAAAAAAAAAATTATATTATTATTATTTTCATTGAAAACGGATATAAAATGTTATAATGTTATTAAAACTATAAATTGATAATTGAATTGATAAAAATTCTTAATGAGTTACGCTACAGAATTTTGTATCATTAGCTTAGGTGAATAGTTTAAAATATATTGAAATTAAGCGCACAAAATTAAAAAACAATCATTAAAAATTTTATAGTTTATAAAACATGAGCCTTAATTATTGTAAATTGATTTTGTAAATTTGAAGTATAATTTTGAATCAATTATTTATTTGTTTGAAGTTATTTGCAATTGAATAAATGACCAATTTACAATAATAAAGTAAAATTAAATGTTAAATGCAGTTAACTATTAATATTTTGAGTATTTTTGTATGTTCCATATTACAAACAATAGTTTTGGGATGAGATTGTTGACTTTAGTCACGGGAGTTATTCAACAAACGCATGCAATATGTAAGAAATGGGCGAACTGAGAGCGAGAACTGTGACAGTTGCGACATTTGGGAACGTTTCTCAAATCCCATTGGCCGTGAACAGGAGGAGCCAGGCTTTGGATTGCACAAAAGTCCCAGTGCCAGCCACTTCCGCCTCGCACCGGATATGAAAAGGCATTTTTGTGTGCCATTTGTCCGATTTGTGAACTATTTTCGTTTTAGTTCGTTTTTCGTTTATTTGCAAATGCGTTTTTCTGGGTTTGTCTGTTGTTTGGCTTTTGTGCAGCGCCTGCGTCGGCAGGCAAATTGAAATGTTTGCTTTGCTTTCATACGCCCTCCGTGCTGTCTGTGTTTGTTTGCTGTCGATCTTTGACACCCTGTAATTGCAAGTAGTTTTTTGTTTTATTGCTTCGCATTTACAATTGCTTTAAAAATTGTCCCAACATTTTTGGTGGCAGGCAATAAATGCATTTTGTTTGCTTGGCTGCATGCCTGATTAACTTTTATAAATGGTCATCGTGGCAAACAACAGCTGCTTCTCCACCTGAGCATTACGCGCTTTTAGCCACTACCCGCCTTCTTGCCACAGCCTTATCGCTGTTGCAGCGACCATGTCCAGTGAGTGTCCTTTTTGCTGCCTATCTGGGGGTGTCAGGGCCACAGTTTCATCGATAGCAAGCGCAAACTTTTTGCCACACACACACACACAGCCAAAGACTTTCTCGCATAAGGGACACACACAGAGCGTTTGCCTTGGCTCATTGCCAATGCATTGTGCGCGATTATTTTGCCGTTTATTTTGCCGCGCGTTTCTTTTACTCGTTTTCCACTCGATCTGTTTGTATGTGTGTGTGTTTGTGTAAATGGGAGGCTTTGTGGGGTGTTCCATATTAAATTTTTGTCATTTTGCCATGTCTATCGTCGGAACCAAATTGGCTGCTTTTCAACACACAGCAGAGAGGTAGAGAAAGAGAGTTGCAACATCTGTTTCATGGCTTGCATATCCTTTGCATATCCTTGCCCCCAATTTGCAACACCCAGCTGTCGTTGTTGTTGTTGTTTTTGTTGTGCTGCCCGCAAAAAGCCAAAATCCTATTCATTATGTCACCGTTACGCCAACAAGAACAACAACTTTTGTGCCCAGTTTTGTTTCGCAGTGCCAGCAACCAAGAGATTTGCCATTTTATGTGTGCTGCCAGAGTGGTCTTATACGGAAAGAAAGGAGGAGAGGTGTAGTTTTGCTTTCATTAAACGAGCCTCAGCCGTCGCCTTCTACAGCATCAAATTACCAATTTATTTTCTTGGCTTGTTTGCCAGGCGATGGCTTTTTTGGCAACGTTTTCTGGCCAAGATACGAATCATGCAGCTGATAAATTCGTGTGCATTTTTTTATTCATAGTTATGCCCCTTTCTCTCTGCTCTGGAAGCGGCTACGACCGTATTCCTTGGCTTAATATGCTCAAAATAACGTTGCTCATTTGAATGATATAATTAATTAGTCAAACAGACGCACAACTCTGCAATACACAAAACAACTTATATATATGTTTGTACATATATTTATAAACAGTTTGGACTATAAAATTAAGTTCAAATTGCACAAAATAATTAAAACATTTTTATGACAATCTATTCAACTTTCTTATATCACACATTCTATTAAATATTATAAATTGTAACTAACAAGCTACGATTCTACGATCCATAAAGTTTCGGGAAAACATTAGATCGAACTATCTTTCCTTTTGGGCTGCGCGTTTATAGCAGTCAATCAGCTTACAGCTAATTGAACATCTTTACATCCTATTAAAGAGAGTTTTTTTATTTAATCAAATAAAAAGCATTGTCCTTAATTATATGTCCACCTTTGTACACATTTGTCCTAAGTCACGTGTGTGTCCCGGCTGCAATACGTTTTGCACTGATTGCCTGGGCTCCCTGGCAACGAGGCGACGACCTCTGGCTGCTGCTTGTCAAAGATTAAGCAAACTAACCTAAGCGAACAAACACACTGAGTGAGTGAGAGAGCGAGAGCGAGAAAGAAGGAAGCACATAGGGCAATTTAGAGTGCAGGATATGCAGGCGCTGCATTTAGTGTGCTATAAATTCAATTTTAATTTAGTAAATGTGTTTGTTGTCTCTCACGCAGTGACAAAAGGCGACCACCATGTGCATGTCCATGTCTATGTCTCTGGCTGTGCTCGTGTCCGTGTCCGTGTTCGTATCTGTGTCCATCTCCCATGCTCGTTTCATGTCCTGTGCGTGAAAGAGACAAATGCCTGCAAAAGATGGATGATGCAATTGTCTGGCTTCAGCATGGCTTCAGTTTTAAGATGAATCTCTTTCACTTGAAGCATGCATTAATTGCTTCGCATTCGATAAAGCACCACAAATGACACTAGCTGCAAGTGCCACTTCGAGCATTAGATGAACCTTCCAGACTTATGACCAAAGCGAAAAGAGTGACAAACACAGAAAGAGGAAGAGAGAGTAAGATAAAATGCGTTAAAATTACTTGTGCGTTAGTTTGAGCTTTGAGTTGCTTGTGGAATAAATTTGGGCTTTAAGTTTTGGAAACATTGCTGAATTTATTGTTACCAGATAACAATCATGAATAATATTATAAACATATAAATAAATTTTTGTTAAAACATTTATATGTCTTGCCCATTATAAAAAAACACGAGCTTTTGGAAAATCCTTAAGGTTCTTTATAAATCAAAATGCAAAATGGTTCTCTTAATAACATAATTAATTATAATTTTTAATGCACTCATTTATTTAAACACTACTTATCTTTAAGACCATGTTATTTTGAGCTTAATTTAATTTAATACTATATCCCACGATCCCTTAAGTAGCTGTTATGTTAAAAAAAATGGTTAATACTTACAAGTTGAATTGCACTTTCACTTTTCAAATTCTAAACAAACTTTTATGGAGACTAATATTATTGCACTATTCTATTCTGACAAAAGCATTTAAATATTTTTTTTTTTTTCAATTATTTAATATTATATTTGTTGAAACCATAATTTGATTTGGTTAAATTACAAACATATTTGTTCGCATTGAAGTTATTTGAATTTTCAATTATGTAAATTGTTGCCAGCAGCTTGTGACTTTTGGCCAAATTAAACGCAATAATATGCTAGGCCTATCCGGTCAGCATTACTTCTACTGTCAGCTTGTGTGTGTGTGTGTATGTGATTGCTTGATGGCTTTTGTGGTCATCATGATTTGTTTTTGCGGCTGCAATTGCAGCTGGTTGAGTTTTCTGACCGCACAATTTCCTGTCATTAGGGTCAACCAGATGTTGTCTGTGAAATCAAAATTTTTGGTGCCTCATCAGTAGCAAACTCCTCAACGCATCCTGATTGGTTTATTAATTGCAATTTTTGTTGTGTGGATGTGTGTGCGTGTGTGTGTGTGTGACAACAGTTTAGATCAGCTAACAAAATGTTGACAAAATAGCCTCGAACATCAAGGACATTGTGTATTTATGAAAGTCTGCTTGCGTATTGCAAATTAACCTAGTTACACACACACACACACACACACACACACACACACACACACACACACACACACACACGCTCTCTTTCTCTCGCTCTGTTTTACATATATATTCTCAAATTGTATCCATTCGGGCTCATTAGCTGGCGTTACTCATCAACTGTTTGAGAGTTGAAGGAGCAGAGATGGGATGAAATGAAATTGAAGTTTACAGCAAAGGGTCCTGGGTGTCGTTTAATTATGTCCCGTTGTCCTTTTCCATGTCAATGTTGACATATGTGAGCTGCTACAAGCAGGTGTTATTGTTGCTGCAAACTCATCAACCATGCAGCGGAATTGCTCCCATTGGGGCACACAGTTTTGTTGCCGAGTCGTCAAAAGTTATGGCCATAAAATATCCAATTAGATTTTCGGCCACAACAGATTTCATTGCAGCATAGGTGTAACTTACAGCACAAGTGTGCGTACAATGTGTCAATCAATTTTTAATGAGTTTGAAATTGTTTGGCTTGTTTGCGCAACAAACAACAGCAACAATACAGCGTAACTGTGAAATCTAATTAACGCGATTGCCAACACTGCAACAGTCAAAATACCATATATATCTGCTTATATATTGCGATAAGCTGTTGCACAATAAATGTTGGAAAATAACATGAGTTGAATTTCAGTTGGTGTTTAAAAAGTTGGTCAATTAAACACAATATGCATTACTATAGCTACAGTGGTGCTTAAAAGTTAACATGTAGTGCAGTTTACAACACTGTAATGCGTTAAACAACAATGCAACTTAACGTTATGAACACAGCTGTATAGCATTAAAGTGATCACAGCAACAGGTTAACAATTCGACTTTATCTATATGACGCAATACAACACTTTACCTTTCGCACATAATACACAATTACACAACACTGATGGCTGACGAAATTTGTGGTTGGCTGGCGTCGCCATTCAATTAACCAACCAACTGGGCAACACTGTCTGGCATATTAAGTGCGCAGTTGTCTTAATTGCTAACTTGGTTACATAAAATCGTGAAATGAGCCCAAGTCCATGGCAATGACTGTCAGGCAAGGCAGAACTGTATACACGGCACAGCAGGTGGCCCCAACTGGCGTTGGCTTGACAATTTTAATGCCTGCCTAAGCCCGCGCGCATTGTAAACATCATTAGCCAATATTATATGCATTAAATTTTATGCCAAAACGTGAAAAAGGCACAAGGCATAGAGGACACAGCCATCTCCCTATCGTTCTCGTTTGCCAGGACAAACTTTTCCTTAGTTGCTTGCCTTAGTTAAATATGTAAACATCAGTTGTGGCTTAATGCGGCGTCGGCATTGTCGACTGCCACTGCTCTGCTTGTGGTAGTGATGTTGGTGGCGGTTCAGTTCGTGGAACAGCAACCACACACCGCGACCCACAGTGCTTGGAATACAAATTGTCTAATCCCACATAGTTCTTGCCACCTTCGTTGGCATAAAACTTTATCAGGGACTCTCTCTCTTTCTCTTTCTCTTTCTTTCTTGCTTGTATTCCTGGCTTAGTTTGTGCCATCTAAAATCTAAGCCACTTGACCAATGTTCTGTCGCTTTGCATTAGCCAAGTTCCACCCGGAGTCCAGCCCGCATCCGACAGCATCTGACTGCATATTTGAAACAAATGTGCAAAGTTTAAATTGTTTTCTAAATAAATTTTTGCACACAATCGCACATGAAAAAAAGGAATTCGAGGGTCGGTTAATAAGTTAATGGGTTTTTTCTTGGACAATACTGCTGAGCAAATAATAAAAAGGCTTTTTAGCTTTGAATCTTGCAAAACATTTATTGATTAAACGTATTTTCCGAAAATTCATTGAAACCTGACTCTTTTCTTAAATGCTTTATTAAAGTTCTAAAAGGTTAACAAAAAATAGCTTAACTACAGCATAACTATTAAAAATTTTCGTTTTTAACGTTCATGACTGAAAATAAAATTTTAAGGACTGTTCATTTAGTGCACTGCCCTCGCAGTTGGTGTGGCTTGCATTTTAAGTGAGCCACGTAAATTTTATTGTATACAATTCACAATTCATTTCATTTTATTTCATTTTAGTCTTATTTTATTATGTTGCCATCTACTGCGATTCGTTACGTTGCGTTGCGTTGCAATGCGTTGCGTTGCGTCTCGTTTTGATTTCGTTTATTTATTTTGCCTGAGTGGCTGCCGTTGGGCGTAAAGTGTATTAAAGTTTGCTAAAGATGTCAGTTATGTTTTGCCTTGGCTTCGCACACAAAATTCATTTATTTAAAACTTTTGCACTTTATGGCGTTTAACACAGGGCGAGTGAGACGTAAATAGGGAGGAAGAAAGAAAGAGATAGACGCACACACACAGACTGGGCGAAAATTTATTATTGCAAGTCAGATATTTTTAATTAATTATGCCGTTGTAAAATATGCGCTGCGCGCAAAAGTATGCTATAGGTTTTTTTAAACATGCATGCGCGACTCCTCCACGATGTTCGCTTCATTGCAATGCATTGGTCCAAGCTAAAGACTACTACTGCAGAATACTGCTGCCTACATGATGCAATATGCCCCACTCACTCCCTCTTTCTCACTCTCTGCCAGCGACTTTTTAATTAGGGGCAACCACAAAAGATTTTTGTCAATGACAGCGCCTCCCATATTTTCGCAGTATTTTTTCACTTTTTAACGCCACTTTAAAGCGCAACGAGGCGCACATTGTTTAACCCACTTAACACACATACTTCGCACTTACACACACTCACTCACAAACAAAAAAACATACGAAACCAACGTTTTCAAAAGCTAATCCAAAATATGATATCCTCTCTCTCTTTCAGTGTTTTTTCTACAGTCAAATGCGCAGCGTGTTATCCAGTCTGCATCTTCTTCTGCTGCTTTTGCTGAGTTGTTGCTAATTAAAAAAGCATTGCCTAAGTGAGCCGGGTAAGTTTTTTACTTTAGCTGTTGCTGTTTTCCATTGTTATACACTTTTTTTTATTCTTTTGTTGTATTTGCACAACTTTTGACATAATTTCCTAGTGCACTCCGGTTACCCTTGTTGCAGGTGTGTGTTCTTGCTGCTCTATATATTTGCACATTCAGCTGCTTTTTTTTTTTTTTGTTAAAGGCACTTCACAAATATTTGCACATGTTTAATGCGTCGTTCGACGTGTTGGCCATTTATTTGTTTTGTACCCCGTTCTGTATCTCCGGGTTGTCCTTTTTTGTCCGTATTTAAATATTTACAAACTTGCCGATTTCATTTGATGCCTTCCTGCGTCTAGGAGTTGGCCTTTTTATACCCTGAGCCCATGTAATGGGAAATAGGGTATATTGGTTTTGTGAAAATGTTTGTAACAGACAGAAGAAAGCATCTCCGACCCTATAAAGTTTATATATATTGTTGATCCTAAACCAAAGGCAGATCATGTTTGTTTCAAATTATCGATAGTTTTCCCCACTTCCAATATGCACATGCAATCGATAAAAATTAAATCTTGAAATTATAAAGCTACACAGAGAAAAAAAATCCGTTCTCGCTAGTGCAAAATCAAGAACATCCGTTTATGAAACCCAGCCATGCACGGATTTTCTTGATATAAGAACGATTTTCTTAAATTAAGAACGGATTTTTTAAGAACGCGAATCTTGATTCAAGAACAAAATGTTCTCGAAACCGTTCTTAATATGATAACATTGGTTCTTAATTTAAGAACAATTGGTGCTTGAATTTAAAATAGCATTAGTTGTTGTTTTTAAAAAATAAATTTAATTTTTATAACACTTTTAATTCAGTATCATGAGACTCTCAAATTGGTGGATAATTCTAGTACAGATATAAGCTACTATAGTATTGTTATGTAACGTATTGCGGCTATGGGGGGTGATATTTTAAGTATTGTTAATGTATATAGCTGTTTTGTTAATGGTTAATAATAATTAATAGCTTTAATATGCTAGAGAAATATTTTAAATATAAATATAAATATAAATATAAATATAAACTTCAATGCCTTTGCCGAGATTCGAACCTGAGACCTCTCGATTACCACGCGGATGCCTTAGCTATTGCGCTGTTGCCGAACAAATTTCGTTCGCAGTTAAGTTTAATGTTAACCAATGAAACTTCGGCTCAGCTTCGGGTGGTAAATGCGTTCACATTTTATGAACAGTGTTCTTAATTTGGTACAAATAGAACGAAATTGGTTCTATTTGTACCAAATTAAGAACCAATGTTCTTATAATGGACCAATATAAACATACGGTTCTTAAATCAAGAACGTATGTTCATAATTTAAGAACAAAATCAAAATTAAGAACATGTTTTAAGAACGCTGTTCTTATTTTAATACCAAAAAAATAAGAACGAAAATTCTGAAAAATTAAGAACATTTGTTCTTAATTTTTTTTTTCTGTGTAATAATAAGTCGAGAAACATCAGAGTTATCGGTGATTGAAGTTAATCCATTATGCAGTAGGGTAGGTAAGCACTTATTCATGCATACAAACAATGTTTGTCATGGGTTCAGGGTAACCCCTAGTCGAGCCGTCTCGACTTGAATCTTCTTACTTGTTTTGTTTGTATTTGCACTGAATGTGTGAGGGTAAGAAATTAATTTAAGTAATGCGTTTGCCTAGGCACATTTATCTGGCGTACGGCAACTCCTGTTAAATAAATACCCCAACTTGGTAAAAAAATGAGAAAAACATTTTTCATTTGTCACTCGGCCACAGCCTCGGCTCATCAGCTGTATAGTGTTGGACAGAGGAGAAGTCTGGACATGTGGCTACCCTGGAACTCAGAGTTGCAGACCACATCAAAACGGACCTCAGAAACTTTTCTGGCAGAAATTGGCCCGCAAAAACATGTGACTTTTGAGCACAGTGCTGTAAAACATGGCAAAAATTTCCTTATCACATAACATACAACCTGCATATAAGCTGTTGCAATCACTATCATGCATCATCGACACTTTGGCAGTCGAAAGGTTTTTTTTTTTTTTTTTTTTTTGATTGTGTCTTTTTAGGTCCATTGTTTTTTTTTTTTAAATTTTGTGTGCCGTGAAGGAAATTGCGCTGCCTGTTGTCGCATGCTCTTTGTGGAGTTTGCTGCCTGATGAGTTGCCAATCCAAAGGTTACTCAATCAACTGTCTGCACTTCTCCTGTCCTCCTATCCTTTAAGCTATCCAGCTGTCCTCCTCGAGTAGTATACTATAGTAACTGGAGTCGTTGGCTTGGCTGTGCTGAGCTGAGCCCGTTGGCGTTGAAATCAAATTTCATTTGCAGGCAAAGTTTTTGGCTTTTACTTAGTTTTACTTTGTTCTTCTTTCGGCTCTGCCATCGACAACTGTGCGACGCTCTGTTGACAACCTAAGTTCTCAGCAAATCAACAACAACAACAATAGGAACTATGAGAAACGTACCGCAAAACGGTCATTAATCATTTGGGCTCTGTTACTGTCTATGTGTATATATGTGTGTGTGTGTGTTTGTTTGTGTGCCGTATATGAAAGCAACGGGGAAAAGCTAAGGAAAAACATAAACTATGTACGTGCACTGTGAAAACTGTGAAATTGAGCAAACTTAATGCTGGCACACTGTCGAACTGAGATTGAAGTTGGACTTGATTTTTTCCAATTGATTGAAAAGAACGTTCAAAAAATTATTGAAGCTATATTTTATGTATATTTTTAAGTCAGTATTTGATTAAATTATACGTTTGGTTCGCTTTTGGAACACGTATAAGTTTCCTCCAACTGAATGCATGTGATTCACTCTACTTTTTTTATTATGCGGTTACAGTCACCTATTTTATTTGACGATGTGGCAAAGCGTTTGAGAAAGTTCACTTTATTATTTTTAAATAAACACGAAGTTAAGTTTGACGATTATTCAACTTTTCCTCAACCCATTAATCAAAGAACCACAAAATGAATTATGTTAAATCTCTCAAGCGACAATCTGGCTTACTTATTATGCAATAATTCAAGACATCTTAATGGTTATATGGCCATATCGACTAGGCTCTGAATATAAGGCATTTGTATTTATTTTAACATCTGTCTTAAATCCACAGCAACAGTCACAGCAACCACATATTGAAAAACTCTTTCGCCAAAAAAATCACCAACAAAAAAAAAAAACCTTTTAGGCACAATTTGCGCACTTCCTTGGCAGGCATATTAGCAACACATTGGGACCCATAAAAGCCATGCGGCAATTAGTAGTTCGTTCCGAAAGCCAAACGAGGTCCGAAAATCAAGTCTGTTTATATTCTCTGTCCTTCCCTTTTACTTCCTTTTTGATTAATATGTGCGCCTAAGAGTAGGCAGCACGCGTTGTTCAGATATTTTGGCTATTTCTTTGTTTTTGTTGCTGTTGCTGTGAAAACAAATTTGCCTTCATTCAGCGTTTGACGTGGCCAAATTAAAGCTGCTTGGGCTTTTGCTTGCTGTTGCTCTTGCTGTTGCTTTAGTCCTAAGAGCTCCTTTTTGCCTTTTGTCTCTGAGCGGCTTTTGTTTGTTGTGTAATCTATGCGCTTGATGGCACAGCTGTTTGTCCAGACAGCACAAGAAAAATGCCAACAATTAAGTGGGCAAAAGCAGCAGCAGCAATTGGGTTGAGATTACCCGCAATGTAGGCAATGCATTAATTTAATTAAAAGCAACGGTAAATTTGAAATTTGTGTAAATTTCCAACGTATTTAGAAAACACTCGAAAGCATTTAATTGGCATTTAGTTTTATGCCTCAAATACGTTGCAACTGGTGCTGCCAACCTGACTGCAAGCTGCAAGCAGGCTAAGCTAAGCACAGCTAAAAAACCCCTCCCGCAATTCTGCTCTCTCTCTCTCTTTTTGAGAATACGAAGCCACTGCACACGGGCACAGAGGTCAGTAGCCTTATCTGGCGAGTGATGCTTTTGTTGTTGTTGTTGTTGCTGTCCACCCACATACAGCCAGGCTCTCTGCTATTCACGTTCACCTTCTCTCTCTTAAATCCCGCTCTTTTGGCTGCTCAAATATGCAAGCGGTGGCTAATTAAATGCCCACAGCATCCCATTTCTCGTTGTTGTTTACATTGCCCCTTCACAATTGACGACGCTCTTTATGCAATCAATTCGTGCTATTCGCATATGTTACTTGCACTCTATTACTTGCGCTCTCTTAATAATTGTTCATCGCTCTTCTCTCTCTTGCTATCTGTCTCTCACTCCCTCGCTTTTTCTCTCTCTCTCTCTTTCTCTCTGGCTCACATTGTCCCATTTCACGAAGCTTTTTTGTTTCGTGTCACAGGGTCGCGTTAAGCTTTCGTGTTTGCAGCATCTTTCGTCGTCTGTTTAAAATTCACTCCGTTTGCCATTTGGCGTTTCACAGATTCATTTGGCTGCAGCACTCACTCGTGTCAAGTTGGTTGGCGCGGCAAAAAGCACTGTTAGTTTGTTAGATGTCTATGTTAGTCAACGCTGCTGCTGCTGCTGCCCAGTTATCCAGTTATACAGTTAACCCATAGACTACAAATTGTGTTAGCAGTTACTTACAAAAACCGAACGCAGTATGAGTATGTGTGTGTATGTGTGTGCGAGTGTGAATGCGTGAGTGCCATAGACACACACACACACACAATCAATATGAGTGCAGAGGGGAAAAGAGAGAGAGAGAGAGAACAGAAAGCAACAGCCGTCGGCATTTATGGTACTTTTTGATGTTGGACAGGCCGCGGCTATTTAAACGTTGACGTTGATGACGTATGGACAAGAGATGTCGCCACTTAAAGTCAAAGCTAACTAACGGCCACGGAAGCAGAAGAGCGGAAATAGCAAATACGTTGACAAGCTGCACAAATTTAACTGCAGCTTGAGACATGTAAGTACAAGAATCGTTTTGCATTTAGTGAGAAAGAATGAAAAAAAATCATTGAAATTGAGTGCTTGCAGTTATGTGTAGCATACTTTTAAGCTGTGATATAAAATAAGTGCGTGCAAGTGTGCTGCCATATGTGTCCAAGTTTTTGTCTGCGCCATTTAAATATTAATCTGGCAACTTTTTAATGCTTTGCAAATTGTTATGTATGCGAGTTTGTGCAAACTTTTGCCACATAGCAACTATGTGAAAAATTTTAAATTGTTATTTACGGGCAATGAAAACAAAAAAACCAAACTTAAAATGCCTAATTTATGCGCCAGCCTGCAAACAACTTTTCAATGAATTAAATGAAAATGAGAAAAGAAAATAAAACATGCACAGGGCAGTTGCAGAGGGGCGGTTATGCATGTGGATGGAGATATGCATGTATTTCAGGCAAACAAACGCGTGAGAATCCAAATTGAATTGAATTGCTTGACATGAAGACAGTCTGTGCTCTCTATGCAGCAGGCAAAGCTATTCAAAACCATCTATACCCCAACCTCTTACCTCTCCCACACACACACATACAGAAACCCCCTTTGGCGTGCTGTTTGGTTTTTGTATGCGACTTTTGGGTAAAATTGTATGACAATTTATTTGCTCAGCTCAATGGGGGTGGTTAGTGTGGGGAAAGGGGGATGAGCCACTGTCTGGTTGATTGTAATTTTTGCAAGCGCGCCTTAGCCAAGCTAAAATGCTTTGCTGTATTAACCGACAGAGATAGCGACAGAGAGAGAGAGAGAGAGAAAGTTCTGAGTCCTGGGCACATCATCATTATTTATTTATGATTATTTTATTACACACGGTGTGTGTGTGTGGGTGTGCGTGCCTAAAGGCAGAAATTGCTGTTAAATGAGACTGCTCGTGGATACAAGTTATACATACAGATGACATGACATTATATGGCTACTATATGCTGATCATTATTAATGCAAATTAAATTAATTATTAAACAGGCTTTATTACTTTGACAACAACAAAGTTCTATGTGTGTGTGCGTGCATGTGTGTTGCAAGTCTGTGTGGCATGAATTGGCAGCTGGTTGCCTGCTGCTGCGGCTGCTGCTCTGTTTCCAGCCACTTGTTGACTGATTTTTATTTATATTTCTTGCTTGTTTTCACATCTTTTTTTTTTGCTGCTTTCAGAGCTTAGAGATAAAACTGTTCAATTTTGTGACTTCCGTTTTGGCGAGGGGTTGAAGTGTTTTCATTTTTTTTTTTTTGTGCTGCTTTGCCTCCGATAAGCCCTCATTATCATTTGCAGGCTCTTTGCTTCACTTTGCATATTTCGATAGCAATAATGAAATGACAGACATGCACCCGCACAAAAATCAACAATGTGCGCACATTGTCGCCAAAACGACGACGACGCGTTACAGATACAGATACAGATACAAATAGAAAGATACTCTACAGGCACTGATTTAGTTAACAATGTGTGTGTTTGGTGTGTGTGTGTGTTTCAATTGTTGGCAGGCACGAACAACGAACGAGCGACTCTAATCTGAACGCATGACGCATGCAGATTATACAGATACAAAAGCCATAGATATACCGATGTGGCATAGGATTTGCCCACGCTTGCATATCAAATAGTGTTGCTCGAGAGGGGCGCATGGGAGGGGGGGTTTAATTTCTCATATATGCATGTTATAGTAGCTACGAGAGTAGCGGAAATCATTTGTTATATGTATATAACTGTTCTCGTTTATTTCAATTATTCTATATATCTTCTCTGACAGCAGCTATCTTTCTCTCTCCCTCTCTGTCTCTCTCTCTGTCTTTCTCTTTCTGGCTGCCAATTTTCCAATTGAATTGTCTTTAATATTTTAATAATGTCGAATGTGACGCGATTCATTTCCCTTCTATTACCCGCCCCTTACTTTTTCAAGCCCTAATTCATTCAAGTCGAGTTTTTCCTTCATTTTCGTCCTTGGCCAAAGTTGTTGATATTATTTTCGAAATCGCTGCCTGCCTCGTGACTGCCGCAAATTAGTCACAATCGATTTAGCAACTCGTTACAGCAGCCGCCAAACACAACAACTTCAACAGCAACAACAACAACAACAAATAAACAAACTGCAAATGCGTGAACTTAACATAAATTGCTTCATGCATCAACTATTTTGACTTTGTGTAAGTTGTTCTGGTTTTTTCGTAAGTTCTTTTCCATTCCTCCCTTTCTCTCTTCGTTAATGTGACTGTGACTAACTGTAATTGTTGTATGCAACCCCGCCCGCACCTTATTGATGGGTAGTTCTTTAGTCCTTCAATGCATTATATTGTCCTCTTAAATTCACTTGTCGAATAATAATAGGAATAGTTGAGAGCAGCTACTATGAATAGAAAGATTTCATTTATGATTTATGGCTGGGAAAATGAAAAATGAAAAATCCAAAGAAAATATAAATCAAGTCAAATATATCTAAAGCGTCAGTTCAATATAACTTGTTCGGGAAATCAGGTCAACTTTTCGATATGGAAAAATAAGGATAAGAAATTTTATTTTAATGTTATTGATTTTCAGCTTTTATGTGCTTAATGCTTTACTTCGCTGGAGTTCGAAACTTCTTGATTCCATTTAAACAGTTTCTTGAAACTTTTAAGAACTTAAGCTAATTAAATACTTATACTCTTGACTCCACTTTTGATTGGTTGCCCTACACCAAGTATATATAAAAATTGGCTTAAAACTTCGTAGATTTTTAGAAACTCTCATACCTTATTATTGTTGGTTAATATGTTATGAATATGTTTATAAACTTGCAAATTTCAAGCGACGCTTTGATATACCAAATGCATTGTTTTTTGGATCCATTCAAAACATAGCCTGTGATATTTATACTCTAATACCGAGGTTTAAGAATATATTGGTTTTGTGCAATGTCTGTCAAAATGTCTTTCCGTTTTTCCGTCCGTTCGTCTGTATGAATGCAACTTTTCCGACACCCGTAAAGCTAGAGACCCACATATCCTTGCAGTCAGAGTTGCCATATGCTTAAAGAAGATACCTACTAAATTCCGCCATAAAACTGCATTAAAAACATTGATACCACGCCCACCCCATTTGCCCCCAGCCCTACCACATTTTCTTATCGGAAACGCCTTCATCTTTCACAGCTCTCAGCTAGAACCACCAAATTTGGTGCCAAGATAGCTGATGACGTCCCCTAAAAAACTGCATCTCTTCTTCCGCCCAAGCCGCCGCCATTCGCCCCACCACCTCGTTAAAAACGGGAATGCGTGCATCTTTCTCAGTTTTTAAGCTAGAGTTAGGAATATAGCTGGAAAAAAATGCTGGTGCCACGCCCGCCTGAATCGCCACCAGCCTTACGAAATTTGGTGGCAATTTAGTTGGCGATGTCCTCGAAGATGTGCATCAAATTCTCATCAAACGCTTCGCTCACCCCTGGGCGTACCTATTTTTGATGCAGGTTTCAGAGTATACCGCAATCGGTTGCGTCCCACTACAACGTTTTAACTTGTTTT